>JAWRVF010000044.1:272500-872500 GCA_036785485.1 Physcomitrellopsis africana
TTTTATCTGGGATCAAGAGTTTAGTTTCACATGTCACAGTCCGGTTGAGCTCAAAGAAAAAGAGATAGTTGAGAGCCCTGGAGATCATGACCAGTAGTTGTAGGATGAATAACGTGACTTCCCACACGAAAATACTAGCATCTCTCAGGCTATTTCCCCTCAATAGATAGAATTGAGGTATCCTTGTTGCAACAGACTTCTGTTCCGATGAATGGTGGGATGCAGCAATCAGAGGCTGCACCAAGAAAAGATGTGCTGTGGGAAGTATCGGCAGACATGACAGTTCCTCCAAACAACGATGGCAGCAGCCTGACGAAGCGACCATCATCGAAGAAACCATTACCCTAGAATTGGATGAGAGGTAGAGGCAGACAGCTGGTGGACTTCGCAGCTAGACCTGGGTATTTAACATGCAATCCACAGAAAAACAACACGCATGAAGTTCGTGACTCCTGCCAAACTTGAACAGGTCCACGGCATGCTGATCAAACGCATGGATCTGGCAGCTACAAGTTGTGATGCATTCCCGGAATCCCAGAAACTTGTCGAAGAAGCTGGGTGCAGTGAGGGTGATCTGTGAGAGAGAGAGAGAGAGAGAGAGAGAGAGAGAGTTGGGAGTAGAGAAAATGTGGGGTACCGATGTGGTAGAAATGAGCGAATGTGCTTCGGTTCCTTCATCTCCGCACTGTCCATGCTGCTTGCTCTTGGGTCCGTATGAGCAACATCTTCAGTGCCACTGTGCCACGTGGACCTATTCTTGTGGGGAGTGAAGCAGCCATGGGGATGATGAACTGTGACGATATTGTTTCCAGTGTTCAGCTCTGCGGCTGTGTTGAATACAACTGTTCACAACCTCCATTTGCACTGATCGCTCACTCTAATGGACAAAAATAATTTTTTTAGTTTAATTTTTTTTTTTCATTTTGCAACTAATGGTAACTGACCAGTTTTCATAAGATATTATATAACAATAAACTGTAAGCTTGTTTTCCAAGTTTTTAGCGACTTGCAAGCCAATCTACTGTAAGTTCTTTTTATAGATATTATTTATAAATATTATTTATATCTTATTTTATAGATGTTCTTTATCTTAATTATTATATAAAATGTTTCATGAATACTTGTTAGCAAAGTTTATTAAAGAAGATTTTAAGGAAGATTTTTAAAATTTTTATAAAGGATTTAAAAAAATATTAATTAATTTTAAAATATAAAGATCTTACAAAACATGAGGATTTTTGAAAGGATCCAAAAACCAATAATTGTGATCACTATAGTTTTTTTTAAAATAAAAGGGTGTTTCAAAAGTTGATTGTAGGAGAAAAAAAGGGAAATCTATAAATCCTAAATTTTTATTTATAGAACTTTTGTTTTTTTATTTTTTACTTCTATAAATAATCAAATGATGGATTTTCAAATAAAACTTATGCATGTCTAAAATCTTTATTTTTTTGTTAAACATAAGATAAATTTATAATTTATTGTGCATAATTTTTTTAATTTAATATTTTAATTTTTTTAAAATGATGATAATTGATTGTAATATAGATTAAGTGTCTTATATTGCATTATTTGATTATTAATTTTTTCTATCATTTAATGTGAAATATTAAAATTTTTAGTATTTTAAATATTAGTTAAATTGTTGCATATATATAATTATAAATTCTTGTAGCACAACATGTAATAAACTTTTATATTATTTAGTAAATAGAAGTGTAATAAACTTTTATATTATTTAGTAAATAGAAGTGGGTAGAAATATATTTTGTTAATAATATTTTCCTAAAAAAATATTGAGGAAATTTCTTAGATGTAGATTAGATCTTTGGATTTGTCTAAATATACCATGTGACTATTAAAACTTTTCCTCCATATTTCCTACTTATATTGTTTATTGAAAATTGTCTAGATTCATGTCCTTAACACAATATGAAGGAATTTAGGTTCAAAATAACTAACTATAATATTTTAGATTTTTTTTTTTCTTATTGTGTAAGAAAAACAGTTTATATATTTATAAGTATTAAGATTTAATATTATATTGGTCAATCTTGTCCAATTATTACAAAAACAAGTAGATTTTTTAATAAATAAACTGGCACTTCTGTGCAAATAGGGCTATGTAATATGAATTAATCGAAATTGTTATGCTGCAAATTTGCTTTGCATTAATTAAAGAATAAAATTCTAAATTGCATGTGTTTAAAACTTTCAAAAAATAACATCAACATTTTAAAATCAACATGTGAACGTATATCTTATTATAAATACATTGGTCTACATAAACTGTATATTTTTTATTTTTTAAAAAAGTAGAATGAATGTGAATTTAACAAGTGTTTTTTATTTGAAAAAATCATTAATCTCAGAGAATTAAATTAAAAAACCAGTTTTTTTTAAAAATTGCCACTCAACAAACTCAATGCCCACATTTAACTCCACATACAAGGTGGGCCTCAAGACGGTAGCTACACTGCCGTCCATCTTCTTATCATCCGAGACTCAGGACGAGAAACAGACAACGGAAGCCGCAAAAGAAATGAACGCGGAAGTATATCATCCATCCGTCATCGCGCGGGCTCAGGTGAGGGCGTGGCACCTCCTCCTCACGCGGAAACATCGCCGACGAATGGGGTGGAGTCGGTAGCCAGGAATGGTCGCCGACCACGGTGCAGCAGCGATGCTCCCCTCGTTTGTGCTACTTGCCACCGTCTCAGCTCTGCCCAGCTCTGCTCTGCTCATTGTTGCTGCTGCTACAAGGATTCCAAGTGATCCTTACTTCCCTCTCTTCCGCTTGTGCAGCTGCTGCTGCTGTAGTTTGTTTCAGAGCGTAGGAACCCATTCAGCTGATGCGGTCCATGCCGTGCTGAGCAAGTGTTCTAGAGAATCAGCTTTGATGCTTCCAGGTGGGATTTCAGTGGCAATATCCAGGCTGCTTTGTTGGTGATCACAGTGGTAGAGGGTGAAGCTAGTTCTTGATGCGCGACACACGTTTGTGTTCACCTATTGGTACGACATAACTACAGCACCTAGAGAGTTTGACACTCGAACTTGGAATTCTGGGAACTGACAGTGTAGGAAGAATTGTGTTTGTTAATAGGAATTGGTAAAAGTGGATATTGTTATGCTACGCGTTTTCTTCTGTTTTTTTATTTATTTTTATTTTTATTTTGTTGTCACATGGCAAATTGTTTTTAGGTACTACCGTTTCGTCAACCCCAGTTGGAAATAGTGAACTCTTACATCAGAAGCCTTAGATTCGCCTCTAATGTATGGGACCAAGTGCAGCATGAGACATGTGATATGATAACGATCAAAGCGAGTCTGTCATAATTACACCGTATGTGTCTATCCTCATGTATATCATTTTCAGTACAAGAACAACATTCAGCAAAGAGCTGGATATTAGAAGACTCGATGTGCCGGAATTTTTTCCAGGAGGATCTTGCAGAATTTGAAGTGATATTCAGAGTACTTTTTGGAGTAGAAGTGAAAGTCTTTAGCTTTTGTGACATCGGTGTTTTTTTACGAAGGTTGTGCTTCCTTTGCTGTGTGACGCCAATGAAATTGAACACTCGGTCGGAATTCATCCACTACCAGTGACTCGAACTTCTCAAAGAATCCTGTTTACTGTGACGAGGGTGTCGTGAGCAAGTACTCTCTCTTTAAGCTCTATGATATTTGTATAAGAGGGCTCAATGCAAGTAACAGCAGTGTAGTGACTCCACTTCTTTATGTCCCCACCAAAGCCTGATCCAACATCTAGTAGGTGACCACCTCCTTGCTTCAACAACTTCCTCTTCACATTGTTATGGTCCGGGTCTAGGCACTTCTTCGATTATTTCTGTATGCAGCGATATGCTGATAAATGTTTTGATTTGTTTCGTCTATTTCGATTCATTTACGCACATCAGGGTTTCTAAATTCTGTTTTAGTCACCATCAGCATCAAAGTTTCGCGCAAGTCACAGCAGTGTTGAAAGAGTCAGGTTGGAACCTGGAATGATCATGGTACCTAAGACGTTGTACCTGCTACGAACTTCATCGATAAATCATGAGTCAATTTGTTAAGTGACTATGGAATGGCGCTTGTTATGTTCAAGGTTACAAATCTTCATTATTGTGGTGTCCTTTACCAGTATTGATAGCAGAGAGCCACACGGCTGATTGATTGTGATTGAAACGGGACCTGTCACACGAAACTTTATGAGTCTGTCTCCCTATTCATCAAACATATGTAGACTCAGGGTTTGATCATGTATCCGTGGACTAGCTTCACCGTCAAGTGCTACCTCACACTTTTTATTCGTTGTCTGCATCGGTTTATTGTGCGGGAAAGAATTGGCAGACATGTCTTACTGGAGCCAGTTGGGCTCGGCATCATCTGCACTACTGTCTGTAGTGTCTGCAGTTTGGACCATGATTCTTACGCTGGAATTAGCGGGGGATTAGATCAGGTAGGGGGTAATCCGTGCAAGTGATCATTCCCTCCATATCGGTTACCACATCTTACCAGACGAAGTTTGTGTGGTGCCCAAGTGCTTGTCTCCTTGTAAAAACCTCAAATCTTGGATCCATACTCGCTGTCAGGAATAACGTACAGCTCTGGTAATTTACAGAGGAAAAGGACTAAATTGCTTCCCGAATGGACATGATTGAACTTTTTTATAGGGGTCCTTCGAGAAGCTTGAGAATCAAGTTTTGAAAAGTTTTGTCGTGTAGACGAAGTCATTCCATAGAGGCCGCGGATCCTGGTCGAGGTGCGTCTAAGATCACTGAGCCATAGACTATTTTGCTTTTAACTTTTCATCTGGAGTTCCTATTTTGAGGGAGTTGGCATTTTTGAAACCTACCATGAATCTATAATGTGATCACAGATTCATGGATAATTTTCTAAAAATCAAACAAAAATTTGACTTTTGTCTTTACAAATTTACTTTCATTAGAAATAATCTATTTATGGTTTAGGTGTAGTTTAATCGGTCAATTCTGGAGTCGGTCCACCGACAAAACTAGAGTGTTCGACAAGCCACATATCTATGTCTGTGAGCCTGTGTAGTTTCATGTCAGTGGCGCAATTTTTTCTCCGAATGGGATATCTAAGCAGTTCTTGCGTTCACGTAGTTTCATTCCATCGCTTGCAATTTCGTAAGGTTAACCGATTTGATTTCAATCTTGATGATCAGATTTAGGAGGACGCGAATGAAGTCGCCCAAAATTTCCACCATCGGCAGAATCATTGTGCATATCTACTGCATTTTATCAGAGTTGGAAAGCTTGGAGCCTCATAAAGATCAATTTCTGTTTTGCATGGCACAAGTCACATAAAGGAGCAACAAGATTGTAGCATCTCCAAGTCAGTTTATCGATTACTCTCGACAGCCTCCTAAAACCCCTCATAAACCCTGGCTAAACCCCTTCCGATTGCAGGACCAGTGTCTTACTTCTACGAACCATGTCTTACTTTTACGAACCATATGACGGCGCATTCTGGGAATGTGGATCGCCAAGTAGAGGACAAACCTCAACCGCAGACGGCATGCCTGGAGGCTCAAATCTGAGCAACAACATCATCCAGAACACTAACTGTGAAACCGCCTCTCCTCCACAAGGCTCACGGCGAAGTGCAGACGGAAGGACTCGGCGCTACGTCCAATCAGGAGAACCTCGTCTGAAGTGGTCTGAAGATCTTCATCGCTGCTTCGTCTGGGCAATTGAGCAGCTTGGTGGCCCTCAAAGTGAGAACATTCCCCGTTCAGTTCCTCTTTGTGCTCTGTACTAACACTGCGAAATTTTTATAGAATTATCATGTCGACTCGTAGTTTAGCATTAAGTATTTAGCAGATTTAATTAATTATTTCTTTTTCGATGAAAATACCCCCTGCGCCAGTCTTATTTTGATTTGTTGTTGGATATTGAAACATGCCACATTATCTGATCGAGTCACCTGCTGATCGCTTAGTAGAGTGATTAGAATTACTGACCAATTTTGTGCTGGTAATTTGCAGAAGCAACTCCTACAGCTATTTTGCGAGAAATGAATATATCAGGCCTGAAACTTGCGCAAGTCAAGAGCCACCTTCAGGTGATACACTGTACCAAAGTTGCTTGATCATTAGCACTTCTGATGTGTAGGGAATTCATTTCTTTTTGTAATTTGGTTTTAGACAAAGATTTGCATTGTCTTTATCTGTTCATCCTGAGAACCTTTGAAGCATCTGGGAAGAACTTTTTGAATTAGTACTGTCATAGCTCGGATCATACAACTTTTGACAATGGATGGTTGCTCTTCGATTGGTATGCAGATGTATCGATGTTCAAAACATGGAATGAAGTACTACTCTTCATCTGGTAAGATTAGTGCTGAATTTTTCTTAAGTTTTTGGATCATGTCCCCTTATTGGTGATATTTTTGCATCTTACTGTATTGAATGACTGATTTGACATGGCACGTCTTCAGTGTATAATACGAGACACTTGATATATCCTGATATCCAATTGAACTCATGAGTCTGGCAGAGAGCACATGATTCCTCGTTTCCCTTTGGTGCTTTTGATACTTGCCCTTTTGATCAGATCTCCGACGAGGCGGCGTGCATTATGAATCAACCTCTGATCCCGATCCTGGAGTTTGGAACTTGGAGCCTACAGCGCAAGGTTCATGGATGAGGGAAGCAGGTCAGCTCATCAATTTCATGAAAATTATAAAGAGTTGGACTGCCCGATCAAATCAGAACTCCGTAGGACATAATTCTTTAGCCTCGCCCACATTGGACTCGTCTGGACGTGTCAACCATACTATCAGTAATGCATCTTTGTCCTCACCAGATAAGCGACACGAATTGATCAGCGCAGCTGACCCGACTCCAGAACTTTCCGAAGAAGTATACCCAAACCTTTTTAAGCTAATGAAGCTTTTGGAGGTCGCGAAGTCGAGAGAATTTGAGGTGCGTTTTCTCCGTCTAGTGTAGAATATATATGCATTCAACTTATGCTGGCATTTTCAACTTTTATAAAAATCAAGTCTTTCACATGAACTGCCAGATTAACAAGCTGATTATATTGTTTGGTTTCGTTTCATCCTTATTCCCTAATATAGTATTAATACGAGTCTAGCACAAATGAATCAGAGCAGCAACCCAGCCGCAAGGTCTGAGATATTAATCAGTCTCTTCAATCTGCAGGTGTTGGGAAACGAGGAACTTGAAAGAAGGCAATCTCTATCTCATCTGCTTTTAGCAGGTGATACTGATGTTGCTGGGCCATGCAAATCTACCGAGCTTCTGGCACACGATTTGTTGATGGCCATGCGTGAGGGCGACCATCTGAAGACGGATTCGACATTCATCTCTGAGCTTCATAAGACAACTCACGGTGCGATTGGTTCAGAGGTGCCCTATGAGACTGTGTCGCTCGGACTCGCTAACTCCAGCGTAGACGTGAGGCCAGATATATCAACCCTGGACCTTACAGGGCAGTTTAGTAGATCGCATTTGTAACTATCCCATCCCTTTTGAAAGCATTAGATTCTACCCCAAAATTTTTAAAAAAAACTAAAAAATGCCATTCAAAATTCGAAGTACCTATGTACAGTGTCTAATGTACAATGTACATTAGGCATCGAGAATGTTTTTGTAAAGCAGTATGAGAGGCTAGTTATGCACGAATTTGTAGAATTTGAAGGGATACGGGGAAGAACTGAGAGATTGTGAATGTGGAAGAGTACAGCTTGACCATGTAAATTTTGGTATGAATAAAATGGAACATGTCTCTAGTGTACACTCAGCCTTGCAGCATATAAGCAGGGAAGAAATGGGCTTCTGTTTCAGCGCGTTAAGACAAATATTATATTGAATTTTTTTGTGGATTGAAACCTTCCTGCAGACCAGTACTAGGTCGCAGTTGATACTTAGGATTCGCCATGACTAGGCACCGCCCACTGAGAACCCGGTCACCACCACCACCCACAGCCTGCAATTCCCATGTATTGACTGTAACGTCCTGAAGACTTTTCTGTTGTCTGTGTCTCTAAATTTGGTAGTTGCAGCGATTTTCTGAAGCCACATGAGTCCACCGAAACCAACGATGAATCCTATTCAGGCGTTGTACCTAGTCTTGCCAGTCGGTGATATTAAGACACACATCCAGCACATGTCTGATGGAATCGAACCCAGAAGTTCACCACCGAATATCAACACCTGGGTGGTCTCCTTAGTCATCATCCCCTCGCAGTCTACCAACTGGGTGGAGGTTTTATGGAAACACTGTTGCACACTTTCATGATCACACTACAATAAGCCGCAAACAGAGTCAGTTTGTTTTCCTCTTCTTTTTTCTTTTTTTAAACATAAGAGGTTTGTCTCCTTTGCTATTGAAGTAATGAGGTACAGGCTATCACAGCTGGGTCTGTGTTTCAATATAGAAGCGACTAAGTGAATACTGATGGCTAGCAGACAGTTGAAATAGATCTGTATTTGGAGGTGAGGAGTTACAGAGAACTTTGGGACCTACTCTGCGACAGAGTATGTTTTTCCAATCCAATGTTATCAAGCAACAACAGCCACTACTTGTGAGAGACATACGATATTTTCCTTTGGATTCGCATCCACCATAATTTACTATACTTAATGAGAATGAATCATGTTGTACCTACAACTCTTGTCTTGTTTCTACATTGCCTTGTGACTATGATGTGTCTTGAAAAGCCATGTCATTTTCTTGAAGCTGTAAAGTCCAAATACAAATGTTTGGGATAAGGGGCCTAAGTCCCTTATTGGAGTTGGAAGCTAAGAAAGGTCTTTACCAAATACGGTTTGTTTGAAATCAAGTACAAATTTCAAATAGATTGTTTGGAACAAACTTTCATTGGAAAAGAAGTACACCAATTCTAAACTTTTTCAACATATTGCAAAGCCACAATTAATAGGGGATAGATTCTTTGGTTTGAAGGAAAAAAAAACCACTATAATTGTCAAGTAAAAAAAAGATTAATTATTCTAAAATGTTCACTATAATATTTTAAATTTAAATAATCAAATTAATGCCAATTTCTTGTATGAACAGATCTTATTCTATCAATTCTTTTAATCAAATTTAAATAATTAGAAGGAAAATACTATAATATTTTTGTATTATAAAATAAAATAAAATAAAATATTTAAAATATAGTATGATTTATCTAAGTTTTGTAACACAATATATAAAAGGTGCACTGATATTCTTTAAAAATTAATAAATATTAAGAATTAACTCTTTAAATAGCCATTATAGAAGTATGTTGGTTAATAAGATTTTAGCAAAAGATACCATTAAATTTAGTTCTTAGATAGTTATCATATAAGTGTTATATATGTGTATATATATATATATATATATATATATAATATCTATACTACTCAAATAAATAGAAATAAATAATAATAATTAGAAATAATTAGAAATAGATAAAAATTTGTATGATAGATGACATATTGTTTAAAAAGTATTAAAAAAACTTCTTAGATATAGATTAAATCTATAGATTCTTTTAGATATATTATTTGGCTATAAAAACTTTTTTTTAAAACTTTTTTATTTTAAGAAGTTATCATAGATACATCACATAATTTTAACATTTAGCCTACAAGCCTTATAGTCTTTAGAAAGCTTCAATATAGCCATCTTGTTAGCTAATATATAAAGAAGTAAAACTAAGGCCATCTTTAATATTTTTTATTTATTATTATTTATTCTGATCTTAATTTAAGATTTCTTATTTTTTTATATTTAAAAATAATTATTTGAATATTCTATTACTTTATAAATATATTTTATTTTTAATTTCTTTCTTTATTTTTATTTATATATAAATTTTATATTTTTAAAAAAATACATCTAAATTCATAAATTTAATAATCATTTAAAAGAATTAAAATTAAGACCATTAAAAATACATTGAGATTAAAATTAAAAATATTTTTTAATAAAAGTTATTATAAAAAAGATTAGATTGATACTCAGAGAAGATTGTTTGTGAGACATAGTCTACATTAGATCCCAAGGCACAAAAACAGGCATCTATGACAAATTTGGGATTCTTTAATAGATTAGAAAGTAGAATCAAAGAAGGAACTTTAGAAGAATTCTACAACAATTAGAAGTGTGTAAATTAGATTTGCAATGACTTTATGAGAATTAATCAAAATCAAGGTTTTTGTTTGATGGCACTATTTTGAGTAATAAATTGAGTAATAAATTAAGATCTACTATTCAACAATTTGATTTTTTTGAATTTGTGCATATACTTATATTAAATGTGTATTTTAATATTTAGCTAAATTTATTGGTTATATTAAAGGTTATAAAAATAATTATACATTAAAGTAACTAATAGTTTAAAAAGATAATAAGGATATCAATATTTTGTAAAGATCTGTTAATTAGATTGAACTATAAATTTGTGGCTTAGTAGCTAACTTAAAGTGCAAGACTCATATCAAGTTTAAGCACAAATTAACATAGAAAGAGGAGATCTTGCAGCTAGGAATTCAACATCAAAGTTGAAAAAAGAGATTGCTTAATATCTAAGTAATTTTTTGATTATTTTTCTTAATTTATAAGTTAGATTATTTTTAAATTTTTTGAGCTTATTTTTAATTAAAAAATAAAAAAATAAAAAATATGAAGTAATATTAATAATAAAATAAAAAATTATTACTTGTTAAAATTATTATTTAATATTTAAGAATTTCTTAGAATTTTGTTAGGATTTGTTAGGATTTTATTAGGATTTTATTAGGATTTGTTTGAAGTTTCTTTAGTATTTGATAGAATTTTCTTAGGATTTATTTAGTGTTTATTTAGGACTTATTTAAGGATTTCTTAGGATTTAATATGATTGTTAAAGACTTTTTTAAAATTTATTCAAGGTTTGATAGGATGTAATTAGGATTTTTTTAGGGATTGCTTAAGATTTTTTTAAAGGTTGTTAACAAGTACTTAAGATTTCTTAGAATTTATTTATAATTTTCTTAAGATTTTATTAGGACTTGCTTAAGATTTTTTAAAATTATTTATGATTTTTTAGATTTTTGATTTAGAATTAATAGTATTTAAAATTGATTAAATTTAAGATTTCTAAAAAGATGAAGATTATTAAGACAAGTGTTTTTAAATACCTTATTTATATTTTAGATTATTAAAATAATTTTAGGATTTAGATGAATCTCTTCTATAATTAGATATCTGATACATCTTTAAGCTAAAATTCACATAATATAACATATTGGTGAATTTGATGTTGTTATGTTGTAACATAACTATTGGATATAAAAATAAATAAAGACCAATATTTTAGAAAGGGCTAATTGAAAATTTAATAAAATATTTATTTAAAGATTATAGATTAAAAAAAGAGGATGTAGAAAAATTAATGTTTATGCTGCCTTTTTTTATTAAAAAGACTTCTACTTATTTTATAAGGCCATAAATAAGACAAGATTAGATATATTAGACATAAAATCATTGTAGACATCTTTAAATGAAGGTTAGAGGTATTTTCTAGCAAAAGTTACTAAAAAAACTTTAAATTGATATCTGGAGAAGACTATTTGTGAACTAGGATCAAAATCAAATTCCAAGGCATAAAACAACCATCCATGGCAAATGCAAGGTTCTTTTGTTGATTGAAAAGTGAATTAAAGATGAGACTTTAGGAGGATTTTTACAAATTTTAGATTTATGCAAAAGAAATTTGTAATAATTTTATAAAAACTAATATAATCAAGGTTTTATTTTAATAGCTTTGTTTTTTAGTAATAAATTAGAATCTTTATTTTAGGCAATAATATAAAAATTATATTTTGAAAAAAAATTAATAATAGATGAAGGAAATCTTGGCACTAGGAATTCAACATCAAGATTAAAAAAGGCAGTCACTCGATATCTAAGCAATTTATTTGTCTTTTTTCTTAATTTGCAAGTATAATTTTTATAAATTTTTTTGAGCTTATTGCTAACTAGAAGATTAAAATGTATGCAAATTTTGAAGTAAAATCAACAATTGATTAAAAAATCATAGGATTTTAAAATTACTAATTAAGATCTATTTAGAATTGATTACAGCTTGGTTAGGATTTGATTAAGATTTTTAAAGATTTTTTAAAAATATTTTATTAGAATTTAATAGGATTTGGTTAGGATTTGGTTAGAACTTAGTTAGAATTTATATAAGATTTTGTTAAGATTTGATTAAAATTTATTTAAAATTTTGTTAAGATTTAGTAGAGTTTTTTTAGAATTTATTTAAAAATTGATAAGGATTTATTTAGAATTAATTAAGATTAGTTTAAAAATTATTTATAATTATTTAGATTTTACTTAAAGCTTATTTGGAATTTGATTAGGCTTTAATAGGATGTTATTATGTAGTATGATCTTCAATCTAGGAATACATTGGATACCTCATTGTAGAGAATTTACTTATAACTTATTGGCAAGACTCTAATAAGTGATTTGTCCTTAATAAAAAGGACAAATAACACAATAATATTTTGAAAAAAATATTATACTGGTAAAACCTTCTTATATTTAAGTAGGTTTGTATGTAAAGTCTTTTTATGGTATATAGAAATCCTCAACATCCTTTTCTTTATAAAATTATAACTAATCAATTATTAGATTATTAATAATTTTTAAGAAAAACCATAATCTCCTTTCAAAATTCCATTTTCATATCAAAATTTTATTATAGCTTCATATATCTATTTTTGCACCTCTATAAAGTCTTGGCTTCTAAAAAAATCTCTTTATTTTATACAAATTACTCAAATTGCAACAAAATCTTTCAATAGCTTATTCATCTGCAAGGATTTATTTCTTTCTAAACTTAAGAGTTCAATAACTCTTGATCTAATTATTCAATTTTTACCAAATTTTTTTAAAATGTAGTTTATACTCTTAAGCTTTACCAAAAAAAAAATCAACTGTAGATTTGCTTTCAATCATTTGATATCTTAAAAACTCTAGTAGGTACTTAAAACCCTAGTTTATAAAAATCCAAGAACTATTTCCTTCATATCTCAAAAGTCCAAAATCCTAATACTATAAAAATTTTATGTATAGTTTTATAATATGAAAATACACACTCTTGAAAATTTTGAGCCAAAAACTTATCAAATTTCCTAAGATATAGTTCAAAACATAACCACTAATTAAGCACAATCACTTACTGCCCTTAGATTGCAAGCACTAACTTTAGCTCCTAATATTTCCTTTATCTCAGCTTGGATTTTATTAAGCCATATATAAAAATTATAGCCAAGAAAGTGTTCTTTTCAATCCTAATTTTCAAACCTCTATTGCTTTCTATACACATGAGTTATATCCAAAAGAGTGACAATTGGTACAATCTCAATACCTTAATTTTAAGCACCTACATCTCTTTTATAAAAAGCCAAAATTACACAATTTTTGTACCAAAATCATAGCTAAAAATCCAAAATTGCCGATTCTAGCTTCTTATATTCAAATATCTTTGAAAAACAAGCCCTAATCTCTAATAAAGTCTTGAGCAGCCTTCTTAAAGCCCATTGGATATGACTTTTGGCCAATAGGATTGGAAACTTCTATTATCCATCTCCATTCATCCACATGGATGGCCTAACTACTCTTTTTTGCACTAAAAATTCTTTTTTAATTCTTTTTCTAATAATATTTACATAATATGTATTCTAAATACCAAATAAAAGAAATAAATAAGATTTCAAGGATCACCAATGTCTAATAAAGGTGATTCAAATTATATAAAGTTATTACTAATATAAAAGTAATTTCAAAAGTCACTATAAAAAAAATAAATTGTATAAATCTTGGTAATAGCCTTTTTAAAAGGATTCCTTCTAAACTAATAACTTAACCATATTTTGTAATCAATAAAAATTTACTGATATGGCTTTTACTTAATTATATAATAAATTATATATATATATATATATATATATATATATATAATATTTTCATATAGTAGTTGAACCACAACATGACAACGTATTTGGATTTTTTTAGGAGTTGATAGGATTTTTTGAAAATTTCTTAAGATTTTATTTACGTTATTTATAATTGCATAGATTTGTAATTTAGAGCTGATAAAAGTTAAAATTGATTAAGTTTAGGATTCTAAGAGGATCAAGATTGTCAATATAAGTATTTATAAATAATTTATGTATTTTTTTGGATTATAAAAAGAACTTCAAGATTTAGATAAAATCTTTCTATAGCTAGATGCTTGATATATTTTTAAGCTAGATTTCTTATAATATGACATTGTGAAAAGTTTGGAAGAAATGGTATTGGATTATTTTATCTTTTTTAATTTAGACTATTGAAAAAGAAGGCATGAAGGTTGGATTTGAAGCTTTTGAAAGATTTTGGAATGCAGCTTAAAATAGAGTTTCAAGTAGAATTGCTTCTAAAGGACAAGGTATGTACTTATATCAAAATATTATAAATTTTTTTCAAGTATTTATCTTATTTATGCAATAGCCATAAAGCAATGATTACAAAAAGATTTTGGCAAATAAAATATTTCAAGCTGTGGTTAATAATGTTAATTAATTTGAAAGAAGGAGAATTTTATAATATTTGAGGTGTTATGTATAAGAGATAGAATTGAAGCATATTTTTAAGAAGAAAGACGTTCAATTATTTGAGCTTATTACTACACCAAAGATAAAGAAGTATATAAGATCACTTATAAGACACTTTGGAAGTTTATGAAAGAAATTTTTATATGTATTAAAAGATGAATATTTTTTAGAAGATAGTCATAGGATTACTAAAAAGTCATTCTTTAAATAGGTTGAATAGCCAAATAAATAATTCAAAGTTACAAAGTTACTAAAGAAATTTGAAAGGAAATATTTTTAATTATTAGAGAAGAAAATACAAATATTAAAATTAAAGAAGTTTGAGATATTCTTTTAAATGACTAATAAAGAATTAAAAGAGGATTTAGAAGTTTTATTAATAATAAGAAAGACGATGAAGGATTGACAAAAAATTAAAAAAAAATTGAAGAGACTATGGCATTGCGTTGTTGTATATTGTGAAGTCGTACTTGAAAATGCACTCCACACCTAGCTGTAGAAGATAAAAAGAAAATAACAATAACAAGTCTTAACACCTCTAACAAATTTATGTAAACTTATAATTAAGACTAACAAATATGCTTCAATTATTAAAAATTTAATTAAATTTTTTAATTAATCATAGAAGAATATACCAAAAATCCTAAAGAAATCTGGTCAAATCTTGGTCAAATCCTAAACAAATTCTAAACAAACCTTAATCAAACCTTGGTCAAATTCTAATACCTCTAATCAAAAATTAAATAAATCTTAGTCAAATCCTAATCAAATCCTCATTAAATCCTTACCAAATCTTAATCAAACCGTGATCAAATCCTAACAATCCTAACCAAATCCTCATTAAATCCTAATCAAATCTTAATCAAATCTCGATCAAATCCTAATAATCCTAACCAAATCTTAATCAAACCTTCATCAAATCCTGACAATCCTAATCAAATCTTAAATAAATCTTGATAAAATCTTGATAAAATCCTAATCAAATCTTAATCAAATTCTAAATAAATTCTAAATATCTTGATCAAATCCTAAACAAATCCTAATCAAATCCTAGTCAAATTCTAATCAAATTCTAACTAAATCTTAATCAAATCCTAAACAAATCCTAGTCAAATTCTAATAATTCTAATCAAATCTTAAAAAAAATCTTAAATATCTTGGTCAAATCCTAAATAAATCCTAATCAAATTCTAAACAAATATTAATAAAATCTTAACTAAATTTTAATTAAATCCTAATCAAATCTTGATCAAATTTTAACTAAATCCTAATTAAATCTTAAATAAATTCTAATTAAATCCTAACAATCCTAATCAAATCTTAAATAAATCTTAATCAAATCCTAACAATCCTAATCAAATCCTAAATAAATCCCATATATCTTGGTCAAATCCTAAATAAATTCTAATAAAATCCTAATCAAATCTTAAATACCTTAGTCAAATCTTGGTCAAATCTTAGTCAAACCTTGGTCAAATCCTAAACATCCTTGTCAAATCCTAGTCAAATCCTAAACAAATCCTAATCAAATCCTGATCAAATCCTAAATAAATCCTAATTAAATCCTAAACAAATCCTAATCAAATCCTGATCAAATCCTAATTAAATCCTAACTAAATCCTAACCAAATCCTAAACAAATCCTAGTCAAATTCTAAATAATCCTAATTAAATCCTAATCAAATTTTAATCAAATCCTAACTAAATCCTAACCAAATCCTAAACAAATCCTAATTAAATCCTAACAAATCCTATCCAAATTCTAAGAAACTCCAACTAAATCCTAACAAATTCCAATCAAACCCTATAGCAGATTTAAACTCCAATGGTTAATGATTTAACTATCAATCTTAGTCCAAATTTTGCCCACCTTTCTATAATTAAGTTGACAACATGCACATAAAGTTTGAAAGAGATCCAAGTTACCCAACAAAAGTTATGATCAAATCTCTACTCAAGTATCGGCGGCCCTCCTTCATCAATCCTAATGTTAAATTTCCAGCACAAACAACTTCTCTTTGTATTGTTTAATCACTTTTAAAACTCATGTACAAATAGAAAATCTTTTCTATTATCCATACAAAAAACTTTCATCTCAATCCAACTAATAAATTACTAAATATTTAAAAAATCCTTACTGACCTTCAAATCTCAACTTCCAAGATCTTAGCACACTTGAACTCCAAAAACTCCCAATTAAATCATTTGATCTAGCTCAAAATTATATTATACATTAATCACAATTCTAATCACAAATCTTCAAAATTTCACTTGTAGATTTAAAATCAACCTCTTGGAAAGCTCAAAGTTGTAAACCTCTCTTTACTTCATAAGATGCAAAATCATTCAATACAACCTTGACTTTGCAAAGCTCTTACAAAGCTAATTCTTCTTTAAACCACTCAAAACCAATACTAAAACACATCTTTTCAAGTTTGATCTCTAATTCCATTCTTTGATCTGCAAAAGAAGACTCAACCCACCATAGGCACATGGTTTTGTATCTCATGGTTTGATTCCAATCTAGGCTCATAACCGGTCCTCTTTAGGTATCAACTCTAAGATTTTTAAGATAAATTTTCTAAAATCTCACCTTAATTCTTCTCTAAATATGCCTATATTATTTATTTTTCTAATCTACTTTATTTTATCTTATTTATAGTCATACAAAGTAAGTAGAAGCCTCTCCTATAAAAAGGTACTATTAGCCTTTTAACTTTTTTTTACTTTCTTCTCTATTATCTATAATTCTAAGATAATTTTACTAAAGTACTTTCACTTAAGCTCCTATATATTTTAATCATTTCTTCTCTTTTTCACCTAATAGCTGTGTTATTATACGACATCCATCCTCCTTGAACTTGTGTATCCTCCGGCATGTGCCAAAATATCTTCAATATACTAATATATGACACTCTCTATCTTGGTCTAATTCTTGATCTTCAATTTATTCCGCCTCTTCTATTTCAATATCTCTTAATAGATTTTGTTCTTCATCAAAATATATACATACTCCTCTTTGTTTGAATAATTTGACTCGCTTGTGTATTATAGGTGATTTTAATTTTGTTCCATCAAGCTCTTGTAAGGAGTATGTTCCATTGTCATAGACCTTTATCACAACATATGGTCCAAATCAATGCTTAAAAAGTTTTCGTAATTTATTATGTTGATTATTCAAATTATTATCATAGACTAATATCCAATCACCTTCTTTTATTTTTTTAGGCTATAATTGATACATTTTATCAAATCTTTCTTTATTCTTTTCTCTTGCTTCTTTCAATCTCCTAATTGCTACTTCAATATCTTTAGGTCTTCTTTCCAATTGCTAAATTTATAATGTTAAAAGATCATTTCTATTAACATCATCCTTTCAAGGCAATATAGTCCATATAGGTGCTATTTCTTCTATTGGCATAATTGACTTTTGTCCATATATTAACTCAGAAGGTATATAACCAGTTATCGTACTATGAGTTGTACAATCTGTCCATAATGCAAATGATAGTAGTCTTGGCCACTGATGCACTTTGCCATTGTATACTTTTACTAATGCCTTAACAATAGGTGAATGTCCATGCTCACTCTTCTCATTACCTTTTGAATTATATGCTATTTTCAAAGAGAGTTTAATTTCCATTCTACCAAAGAGTTCTCTTGCTTCTTTTGCATCCAATTCACTTCTATCTATAGTGATTTTTTTAATACAACTATAGCAACAAACAATATCTTCTAAGAAGAATCAACATATTCTTTCAATACTCTTTGTTCTTAATGCTCGTCCTTCAACCATATTTGATAAATCTTTATATGCAAGTATCAAATATTTCATTTGTCCAAGTCCCATAGGCATTGCCACTAAATCCACTATCCATTTATAATATAATGCTAGAGGATAAGTTGGATATAATTCATCTCAATGTCAAATATTAGAATAAACTTGACAAGTCTCACATAATCCTATAAAATCTGCCACATCTTTGATTTTATATGCCTTTCCACCAATACTTTTTTTTATTTTAATAAAAGTTATCCAAATTCCTATATGCCATATCTACAAACTTTCATGGAATTCTTTAATAATTTTTTGTTGAGCTTTTAAATTATATATCACTCATTGTGGTACTTCTCTTCTTCTCTTCAAATGCTTTCATAAATATCTATCATATAAAAAATATCCATAGGTTTTTTTATGAATTTTTTTAAATTTTTTATTTGTCCAATCTTCTTATTGCTTTAATGTACTTAGATTCTTCTCAACATCTTTCCATTTACCTTCATATAAATTTCTTGAAAAGGATTCTAGTGGTATATTCAAATATATATCTTCTTTCTTTGATAATGCATTAGTATAAAATTTTGTGCCCATATCATCTTCCAAATCAATCATATCTTCTTCATCATAATATCTTGTCTTTGATAATATATTTGCAATTGAATTATCTTTTCATGAAATGTGCTTAAACTCTAGATTCATAGATTTAATATATGCTATCCATCTTAGCATAGCAATATCAAGACTTGAACAACTTATGATCATATCCAATAAAGCTAGATAATCTGTTTCTATAACTACTAATGCTTCAATCAAATATTCTTTTTTATTTTTCATAGCTATTACTACATTCCATAACTCTCTTTTAATTTGTGCATATGCCCTTTGTCTAATATTCAAAACCTTTGTTCCAAATCTTACTACATATCTATTCCCTTCTTCATCATCTTGTCCAATTGTCTAACCTATTCTAATTGGACTTACATCAACTGTCAATATCATTTGCCTTTTTCATTCATAATCCCCTTTTTTCAAAATTGGAGGTGAAGAAAGAAGTTCCTTCAATTTTTCCATAGTCCTTCTTTATTTTTCTTTCCATTAAAATTTTTGATTCTTTCTTAACAACTCATATAATGGATTTGCTACATGTGCATAATAAGGTATTCATATATGATAGAAAATATATGCTCCTAAAAATCTTCTGACTTCCATTGTATTTGTATATTCTTTCATTTTTTTAATAATATCTATTTTTTCAATACTTGGCTTATGTCCATAAGATCGACACATGTGTTCAAAAATAAGTATCTCATTTATCCCAAACATAGATTTAGTACTTGATAAGGTCAAATATACCTCTTCCAACCATGATAAAATCTTTTTACAATCCATAATATGATTTGCAACAAATCTTCTACAATCCTTTTGATCCAATGTTTTATCTTTTTTTTCTTCTGCACATCTTTTAATTAGAACATCATCTAAGAATGACATAGTCTTTTTTGGTATAAAGTCCTTCAATACTTTGTTCATTGCATTCATCATATAAGCTACTGAATTAGTAGCCTCTTGAGGCAATGTATACATCCTTACTAAATCCAATAGAGTCTTCATAGTAGTTAAATCTCTACTTTGTAATGCCAATTGAAATTGATCATATCCTGAGTAAAGATCTTTCATTGAATAGATTGCTCTTCTAGCAAATGCTTCTATAAATTCATCCACAATTGGACTTAAATCCATATTTCTAATAGTCACTTTATTCACACATTGCATATCTTGTATAAATCTCATTCTTCTATTTTTCTTTGATATTGTAAACCATTGATTAGAATAAGGTGCAATAGATGGTTTTAAAATCTCTATTTTAATCTTTTATTGAATAAATTTACTAACTTGGATAAATGTGCTTTTGGTACTAGAATTAGCTGCAAATTCCATGGTTCATGAGGAATAGTAAAAATAACCATAGATGCTATAATACTTGGATCAACACATCCAATTTTATGTGCTTGAAATGCAAAAGCCTTTCCATGTTGTAAAAGCATTTTTCTAAAATATTCTTCTTCATATTTTGTCAAAAATCCATCACATCTAATCTTTAATCCATCTAATGTAGCATCTGTAAATTCATGCCCTATCTTTCTAGGATCCCTTAAATTTGGTTGTATAGCTGCTCCCTTCATCCTTTCTTTACAATCCAACAATAATGGCAAAGCCACTGGTTTAATCTTTTTTTTCCATTGATTTATACTTAGTCTCAACATATATCTCTTGGTGACTTAAGATTACTATAAACTTTTGAATTTCATCATAATATTTTTTTGAACAAACATTAATAATTTT
Source organism: Physcomitrellopsis africana (assembly GCA_036785485.1). Classification (NCBI taxonomy): domain Eukaryota; kingdom Viridiplantae; phylum Streptophyta; class Bryopsida; order Funariales; family Funariaceae; genus Physcomitrellopsis; species Physcomitrellopsis africana. The sequence continues at coordinate 293,250 of JAWRVF010000044.1, forward strand.
ATTTTCTCCTTGTAATCTATATTACAATAAATAATTTAATTCTCTCATAGTATTTGCAAATCCAACTTTAAATGTTTTTGAAATAAACTAGTCTTTAATCAATTCTCCATTTTCTTTTAAGATTTGCTCCATATTTTTAATATAACATTTGTCTATCCTTTTCATCTTATCAATAGTCTTAAAAGATAATATACAATCTTATTTCAATCCAATAAGTCCATTAGATAATACCTTTTTTTTAAACTAAATAGGAGTATTTATTTCTCTAATCCATTATAATCCTACTTTATAATAGTGTGTAGTAAAAACCCTCAAGGTCTTCAAAATTTTTATTTGATAATGGCTTCTCTCTCAACTTATCACAATTTTTTTCATGATTGACACAAACAATCAAAAATTGAACTGCTGTCATTCTATCTTGGCTTCTTATCTTTACATAAGCTGAACCATATTCCATTACCTTTGTCTCTATTTGTGTGGTAGTAATATATGGTTGTCCCAATATAATAGGATATGTAGACATCTCTTGAATAAAGAAATGTTCTTCATGTATAACATCTCCTATTATCACCTTGATATTTGGACAAGGTCCATATAAATCTCCCTTTGAATTATTTGTTGATTTTATTATCCATCCATGTTCAATATCAATAGGCTATTTTTTCTTTTTATATAGGCTCTTTTGATATCAAATTGATCTGAGAATCATAATCAATTAATATAACAATTGATTCTTCCAAATCTTCCAATTTTATTAAAGTTTTTATAATAGCCCTTGCCCAATAATTTTGGAAATAATAACTAGATGGTTGAATTCCATTTCCTTCCTTTGTAAGTTCAATTCATGAAACATCTCTTAAAACTTATATTTCATTGTCTTCATGTACATTATTTTTCATTGCTTTTGTTCCTTATATAATTGGTGTCATAATATCTCCCATAGATTGCCGTTTTTTTTGTATTGTAGCAATAATAACTTCATGAAATTCACGCTTTGCAATTTCCAAAATTTCACCAATTATAAATTCAATCTTTCATCCTAAAATCTGTTCTTCTAATATCTTCTTCAAATTAGTAGGAGCCTCAATATCTGATTGTAATTTATAGGCATGAGTCTTTTCCCTTTCCTTTAGAATTTCTTTTTCCTTTATAGAAACATTCTCTATTTCCTCCTCATGCATAGGATTTTTTTGTTGTCTTACTTTATCTCCTCTTGTGGTCTTTTTTGATGGCTTTTCATTATTTTCATCTCTTCTTTATTTTTCTTCTATTAATGCTTTATGTTGATTCCTTGTAATATGAGCATGTATTGATAATCCATCTATTGGATCATTCCACCTAGTAATTTATCAAATATTATTATCAATATGTTTTAAATTATTTGTAGTAAATTTTTCTTTTTCAACATAATTTATTATTTTTGTCCACAAAGAGCAAGATTTCTCTGGAAGTTCAAAATTTATACTTAAATATTTGCCTTGATTTGCTTCTGCCTAATATGTTGATGCTTCCTTACTTGAAATTGTATGCACATTAAAAGCATCTCTAGCAAATACCTTCATTCCTCCTTTACCAAAATTTATTTTCAATTTTTCTCTACTTTCTTTCAAGTGTATCATATCATCTTTAAAAAAAACAAATCCTTTTCTATAGTGGCTCTGTAAAATCTTTACACTCTCTTTTTGAATGTTCCATGCTATCACATCATATATACCTATGTACTATATCTTCCATTGGCCTTGAATTTTGTTTTGTTGATACCCTTGATGATTGACCCTTCTCTTCAAGTTTTACAAATTTTATTTATAAATCTCTCATCTTATGTATGATCTCATCCATATTCATTTCTTCTTTCTTTGATGTAGACATTGAAGATTGAATCATAGATGTAAGATGATTGGTAGGCAATTTTATCTTAGATGCTTACAATGGTCTTTGAATATCCATCCTATCCTTTCTCCTTTCTCTTTTTAGAAGCAATCTTATTGCTTCTTCTATTTTTTTTCAATTTGATGTCAATCCTTCTTCCTCTTCTTTATCTTCAAGCAATATTTCTAATTTTCTTTGCAACTCTCTATCATCCACTTGAAGAAAAAGTTCTATTTTATTTGGATCTAACAATTGCTTCTTCTTCTTTGATAAATGAGAATATTATCTTTCAAATTATCTTAATAATTTTGTTGCTTGAAGATCCTTCTTAGGCCTTTCAATCCATTTAAAAAATAACTTCATTGTAATCCAATCATTGTCTTCTAAAAAATATTTATCCTTTAATATTTAAATTAATTTCTTCCATGAACCTCCAACATGTCCTATAATGGACTTCACATGATTTCTTATGTCTATTGCAATAGCCAATTTGAATAATTGAACCATCTTCGTCTTGGAAACACGCTTCAATTCCATTTCTCTTACACAATACCTTAAATATCTTATAATATCCTTTCTTTGAAATTGATCAAATTTGTCTACAACTCCCTATAATGCTTTATTTGCCATATCTTCTTTGCAATCTTTAATATGTTGCTATTGCATGAATAAAATAAATGCTTCAGATATACTAGCAAACTTAGAATCGAAATATATACCTTGTCCTCCACTAGTGCTTCCGCTTATAGTTCCACTTGAAATACTACCCATAGCCCCTCCTTGCATTCTCTTTCCTTCCTTCTTCATAATTCAAATGGATAAAAAAAAATCCAATTACCTTCCACCTTAAGCTTTTAACGTTGGATTCACCAAATATGTCATATATCATGAAGTCTTACTTGAGAATGCACTGGGCACCTGGCTGTAGAAGATAAAAAAAAAATAACAATAATAAATCCTAACACCTCTAATAAATTTATATAAACTTATAATTAAGACTAACAAGTATGTTTCAATCATTAAGAGTTTAATTAGATTTTTTAATTAATTATAGAAGAATATATCAAAAATCTTAAAGAAATCTAATCAAATCTTGGTCAAATCCTAAACAAATCCTAAATAAACCCTAGTCAAATCTTGGTCAAATCTTAACATCCTTAATCAAGTCCTAAATAAATCTTAATCAAACCTTGGTCAAATCTTGATTAAACCTTAATCAAATTCTAATCAAATCTTGATTAAATTTTAATCAAATTTTAATCAAATCTTGATCAAACCCTAACAATTCTAATCAAATCTTAAACAAATTCTGATCAAATCTTAGTTAAATCCTAACCAAATCCTAATTAAATTCTAAATAAATCTTAAATATCTTGATCAAATCTTAAATAAACCTTAATCAAATCCTAAATATCTTAGTCAAATTCTAATCAAATCCTAAATAAATCCTAATCAAATCTTGATCAAATCCTAAACAAATCTTAATCAAATCCTAAAAAATCTTAATCTAATTCTAAACAAATTCTACTCAAATCCTAACAATCCTAATCAAACTCTGATCAAATTTTAACCAAATTCTAGTTAAATCCTAAACAACCCTAGTTAAATCCTAATCAAATCTTAGTCAAATTCTAATTAAATCTTAATCAAATTCTAAATAAATCCTAGTCAAACCTTGACAATCTTAATCAAATCCTAAATATCTTGATCAAATCCTAAATAAATCCTAGTCATATTCTAACTAAATTCTAATTAAATCCTAGTCAAATCTTTGTCAAATCGTAACAAAATCCTAACAAAATCCTAACAAAATCCTAACAATCTTAATCAAATCCTAAATAAATTCTAAATACCTTGGTCAAATGTTAAATAAATCCTAATTAAATTCTAATCAAATCTTAGTCAAATCATAACATCTTAGTCAAATCCTAGTCAAATCCTAAACAAACCGTAATCAAATCTTGATCAAATTCTAAATATCTTGATCAAATCCTAATCAAATTCTAAATAAACCTTAATCAAATCCTAAAAAATCTTAATCTAATTCTAAACAAATTCTACTCAAATCCTAACAATCCTAATCAAACTCTGATCAAATTCTAACCAAATTCTAGTTAAATCCTAAACAACCCTAGTTAAATCCTAATCAAATCTTAGTCAAATTCTAATTAAATCTTAATCAAATTCTAAATAAATCCTAGTCAAACCCTGATAATCTTAATCAAATCCTAAATATCTTGGTCAAATCCTAAACAAATCCTAGTCATATTCTAACTAAATTCTAATTAAATCCTAGTCAAATCTTTGTCAAATCGTAACAAAATCCTAACAAAATCCTAATAAAATCCTAACAATCTTAATCAAATCCTAAATAAATTCTAAATACCTTGGTCAAATGTTAAATAAATCCTAATTAAATTCTAATCAAATCTTAGTCAAATCCTAATATCTTAGTCAAATCCTAGTCAAATCCTAAACAAACCATAATCAAATCTTGATCAAATTCTAAATATCTTGATCAAATCCTAATCAAATTCTAAATAAACCTTAATCAAATCCTAAAAAATCTTAATCTAATTCTAAACAAACCCTACTCAAATTCTAACAATTTCTAATTAAATCCTAATTAAATCCTAAATAAATCCTAAATACCCTAATCAAATCCTAGTTAAATCCTAAATAAATCCTAATCAAATCTTAGTCAAATTCTAAATAAATCATAATTAAATCCTAACCAAATCTTAAACAATCCTAATTAAATTCTAATAAAATCTTCATCAAATCTTAAGTAAATCCTAATTAAATCCTAACTAATTCCTAATTAAATCTTAACAAATCCTATCCAAATCCTAATTAAATCTTAACAAATCCTATCCAAATCCTAACAAATCCTAACTAAATCCTAACAAACTCCAACCAAATCCTATAGCAGATTTAAACTCCAATGGCTAATGATCTAATTGTCAATCTTAGCCCAAATTTCGCCCACCTCTTTACAATCAAGTTGACAATACAAACACAAAGTTTGAAAGAGATCCAAGTTACTCAACAAAAGTTATGATCAAATCTCTACTCAGGTGTCACCCGCCCTCCTTCACCAATTCTAATGTCAAATTTCTAGTACAAACAACTTCTCTTTGCATTGTTTAATCACTCTCAAAAATTATATACAAATAGGAAATCTTGTCTATTATCCATACAAAACTTTCATCTCAATCCAACTAACAAATTACTAAATATCTAAGAAATCCTCATTGATCCTCAAACCTCAACTTCTGAGATCTTAGCACACTTGAACTCTAATAACTCCCAATTGAACCATTTGATCTAATTCAAAATTACATTATACATTAATCACAATTCTAGTCACAAATCTTTAAAATTTCATCCATAGATCTAAAATGAAACTCCTGAAAAGCTCAAAGTTGTAAATCTCTCTTTACTTCATAAGATCCAAAGTCACTCGATACAACCTTGACTTTGCAAAGCTCTTATAAAGCCAATTCTTCTTTAAACCACTCAAAATCAATACTAAAACACACTTTCTTAAGTCTGGTCTCTAATTCCACTCTTTGATTTACAAAAGAAGATTCAACCTATCGTAGGCACATGGTTTTGTACCTCAAGGTCTGATTCCAACCCAAGCTCATAACCGGTCCTCTTCAGGTATCAACTCTAAGATTTTTAAGATAAATTTTCTAAAATCTCACCTTAATTCTTGTTTAAAGATGCCTATATTATTTATTTTTCTAATCTACTTTGTTTTATCTTATTTATAGTCATACAAAGTAAGTAGAAGCCTCTTCTATGAAAAAGTAGTATTAGCCTTTTAACTTTTTTTTACTTTCTTCTCTATTATCTATAATTCTAAGATAATTTGCTAAAATACTTCCACTTAAGCTCTTATTTATTTTAATTATTTCTTCCTAATAGCAATGTTACTACACAATAGCACACAAAAAGAGAAAGAAAGAAAGATAGAGCTGATATTCAAAGATCATTGTAAGCATCTAAAATAAAAATGCCTACTATACAACCAACAACATCTATTATTTAATCTCCAATGGCTATATTAAAGAAAGAAGAAATAGAAGTTAATGAGATAATATATGAAATATGAGACTTTCAAATTAAATTTATAAAACTTAAAGAAAAGACTTTTATAAATGATTTAGAATCTACTTCTAAAAAAAGATATATCTAAAAGTATATTTGATATGATAATATTTTTTATATTCAAAAAGATTATATTGATTTCAATAAAATGGTATAATAAAGTATTATTTTTTGGTAAGATAGAAAAATAATATTAAAATATATGAAGAATCTTTTTTAAACCAACTTTGGTAATGGAAGTATAAAAATATTGGTTCAAAATTATTTTGTAGCAAATGGTATTATAGCAAAAGAAGTTGCAAGGTATAATACAAGGGTGGAGATTAAGTCCAAAAATAAAAAAAATATAGAACTAAGTAGGCTCTAATTATGAATTTTATTTATTATACAAAATAAGAAGATACTATAAGAGACATTATTGAAAAAAACTAGTATTATTTGTAGAGCAACATGTTGAAAAGATCATGTAGAAGCTCTTTTGATGCATGTATATTTTGCTAAGATCTAATACAAGACTTTGATGGAAGAAAAGAAGAAGAATTTTTTTTGAGAATATAAAAAAAAAAAATTCTTTTAAAAAATAAATTCAAAGACATAAAATATATGACATTGCTTGAAAAGAATTATTATTAAAAGATGTTCTATCAACATTGAAGGAAAAATAAAAAGATATTAGACAGAAAGATAAATTAGCTACTTACAAACTACTTTCTAACATTGAGGCAACAACAAATTTAAAAGAGGTTCTTGAAGAATGTATAGTCAATGCTAAAGTAGAATTTACATTGAAGTAAATTTTGAAGATTCCTAAGAAAGAATTTTATAATATCATTACTCATGACATTAAATAAAAGAGATAATTAACTAATAAAGTAACATTAAATCATGTTATTAATGCAAAAAAATGTGAGAATAGAAAAGAAGATTTTTCTAAGTATTATAAACAATCAATAAATTAAAGAAGACTTAATAATCAATAAGTGAGTTTTGAAAATAAATAATACATAGGAAAAGAAGTTTTAAGCCATTATAATCAAAAAAAATTAGACTAAAGAAATTACTAAAGTATTAGTGAAAGTTAGAGAAGGAGATTACCTAACATCCAAGCAGTTTTTTGCTTATCTCTTTAAATTTGTATGTTGGATCCTTTTTAAATTTTAATAGATTATGTTTTTATTAAAAAATTAAAAAATATAAAAATCTTAAAAAAATATTAATAATAAAATAAATAAATATAGATTATTAAAATTATTATTTAATATTTAGAATTTATTTAGGATTTTATTAAAATTTGATAGAATTTGATTAGGATTTTTTAAAGATTTTTTTGGATTTTTTTAGAGTTTTCTAGAATTTTCTTAGGATTTACTTAATGTTTATTTAGAATTTCTTTAAAGATTGCTTAGGTTTGTTTAAGATTTGATAGGATACATTTAAAGTTTATTTAAGATTTGCTTAAGGTTTTATAGAGTATATTTAGGATTTTTTAAGGATTGCTTAAGATTTTATAAGATTGTTTAGATTTTATTTAAGATTATTTAGGATTTTTTTAGGATTTTTTTAAAGATTATTAAGATATACTTAGGATTTTTTAGGATTTATTTAAAAATTTCTTATGATTTTATTAGAACTTATTTAAGATTTTTTTAGATTGTTTATAATTGCTTGGATTTGCGATTTAAAATAGATAGGATTTAAAATTGATTGAATTTAGGATTTCTAAGAGAATGAAGATTATTAAGATGGATGTTTCTAAATACCTCATTTATTTTTTGGATTATGAAAGGAATTTTAGAGTTTAAATAAATCTCTTCTATAGCCAAATATCCAACATATTTTTAAGTTAGAATTTATATTATACAACATTGCAATCTGCAACTAATAATTTCTATTTATTCAAAAATTCATCCGACACTTGTATTGAGACTAACTTCAATCATAAATCAATAGATTTAAGAATAGCCAACTAATTAAAATAACATGCACTAACCTTACTACATATCCACATATATGATACTAACAACAATATATAATGTGATTGATGGGTTGAACTTATTTTATTGACTAACAATATAATTTAACATTTACAACTGTACAAGCAATCAAATAAGATATATTAATCAAATAAGCATATGCATCTAAAGACTATTATATTAAAAGTGACAAAATTCAAATCTACAATTGTTAATCAACTAAGATTGAGTTAAAATTTAAAAAATTGTATTGCCAATTTAAAAGACTAATGTACATGCTAGTAGAGCCACAAGATTTGAATCCTTGGCCATGTATAAATATCAATCCATTATGTTATTATAACACATTGTCCACTCAATTGTTGCAACATTGACAATATATAGTAGTAAATCTACATTGCACCTACAATGAGAATAGAGATCAAAAACATACTTAACTAAGTAAGATTACTACATCATATATTCAACTATTAATATCTTATATCTTATGTCAATAATACGGACCCTTGACATCTTCTATATTCAAATCTTTAGTTAATGCACTTAACACTACCGACTTAATTGTTGCTTTCAAAGTAAAAAAAATTATTACTTATTTTTATTCCAACAATCTCATAAATCCATGTATAGAAATGATAGCAATAATGCAGCTGAAGAGATTTTGTATCCATCAATTATAATCATTAATAGGTAGAAGTTTAAATCCTAATAGCTCCTTTTCATTATTAAGCTTTCATTCTAGGATAGTGGATTTAATGGACATGCCAATGATTGTGATTTTATGACAGCACAATCTAAAGAACAACCATTTACTAATACTCAAAATGACATGTGTTAATATGCAAAAGATACTAATTGCTATGCTTTTGGTAGTGGTTAAACTGTAATTTGTATTATAAATGCCCAATCAAATATAATCATCCCATATTCTAAAATAATTCATTACTATTCATACTTGGATCACTTAAATTCTTTAATATGGCTAGGATATCTAAGTTAAATATGGCTTCTAATTTTCCAACTAAATTAACAATCAATTTATTATATTTTTCTAATTATATTTTTAAAAGATACAATAAAATTCCTCTTCTAACATTATTTGCTACTTATGTATTAATGCTTCTCATATTGTTGTGTTGTAATTCAGCTATCATGTAAAAATATTATATGAATATATATTTAATATATAATTTATTACATAGCTAAGTGAGAGCCATATCAATAGATTTTATTAGTTATAAAATGTGATAAGATTATTATTTTAAATAGATTTATTTTAAAAAGGCTATTATTGAATATTATATATATATATATATATATATATATATATTTATATTTTTTATTTTTTATTTTTTTTAATAGTTAATTTTGAAGTTTTTTTAATATTGATAATAATTTTTATATATTTTGAGTCACCTTTGTTAGACATTGGTGTCCCTTGAAATTTTGTTTTATTTCTTTTATTTAATATTTAGTACACATATTATGTAAATCTTATTAGAAAAAAGATTAGAAAAGAATTTTTAATATGAAAAAGAATAATTAGACCATCTATGTGAATGAATGGAGATGGATGATAGAAATCTCTATTTCTATTGGCCAAAAGTCATATCCAATAGGCTTTAAAGAGGTTGCCTGAGACCTTATTAGGGATTAAGATTTCTCTTTAGAAAGGATTTAAACATCAAAATTTAGGATTAGTAAGTATAGATTTTTGGCTATGGTTTGGATCAAAATTGAGTGATTTGGAGTTTTTATAAAAGAGATATAGGTGCTTAAAGTTAAGGTGTTGGTATTTGTATTTTGAGCTATATCTTAAGTAATTTGACAAGTTTTTGATTTGAAAATTTTAAAAGTATATATATTCATGTCACAAAACTATGTATAAAAACTTTGTTGCATTAGGATTTTGGATTTTTGAAATATGAAGGAAATAGTACTTAGATGTCTATAAATTAGGATTTTAAGCATCTACTAGGATTTTTAAGATATCAAACAATCAGAAGCAAATCTATAATAGAATTTTCTTGTAGTAAAGCTTAAGGAAATAACTTATACTTTGGAAAAATTTGATAAAAATTGAATAGTTGGATCAAGAGTTTTTGCATTCTAAAGTTTAGAAAGAAATCAATCTTTTGTATGTGAATAAGCTATTGAAGGATTTTGTTATAATTTGAGTATTGTTTACAAAATAAAGGGATTTTTTAGGAGCCAAGATTTTATAGAGGTAGAAAAATTGATATATAGAGCTATAATAAAATTTTGATATGAAGATGAGGTTTTGAAATGAGATTATGGATTTTCTTAAAAGTTATTAAAAATCTAACTTATCAACAACTAATTAGTTATGATTTTATATAGAAAAGGGTGTTAAGAAATTTTCTACATGCCAAAGAAATTTTTTATGTATAAACCTACTTAAATATAAGAAACTTTTACTAGTATAATATTTTTTTGATAATAATATTTTCATGTTATTTATCCTTTTTATTAAGGATAAATTATTTATTGGAATCTTGTCAATAAATTATAAATAAATTCTCTACAACTAGATATCTAGTGTATTCTAAACTTGAAGATCATGCCACATGACAATGTTAGTTTATACTAATTTGTAATTTTGAATTACAAAATAAGGTACCTTATTTTCATAATTCTAAATTAAATCTTTTAAACCAAAGTTATATTTGTCTTGGTAATGGTCAATCTTTTGGAATTAAAAGATATCAAATATTTGACTATTGTCACATTATAACATAGCTATTGGATGAAAGAAAAAAAGATAAATTATATTATAGTTGAATTTAATTAAAAATATAGTAGTAAATTACTTTAAAAAGTATAAATAAAAGATAGAAAGGTAATAAAAAAAATTTAATATTAATGTTGCCTTTTTATAAAAAAAGACTTTTATTTACTTTGTAGTATTATAAATAAGACAAAAAAAAGTAGATTAGCAAAAATAATATTATAGACATCTTTAGGTAAAATAAAAAATAGTTTTTAGCAAAAAATATCTAAAAAAATCTTAAATTGATATCTGGAGAGGACCAGTTGTGAATCAAGATTGAAACCAAATCTTAAAGTATGAAACCATGCACCGACAATGTCATGCTATAACATGGTTATAAGATGAAAGAGCAAAAGAAGACATACATTATAAAAAAGCTTAATTGAAGATTAAGTAACAAAATTATTTTAAAAAATATAAGAAAAAAAATAATTAAAAAAATAAAAAAGTAATAAAAATATTTAATATTAATGTTACATTTTTATAATAAAAACTTCTACTTGCTTTGTAGGACCATAAACAAGACAAAACAAGATATATTAGCAAAAATACTATTATAGACATCTTTTAATCAAAGTCAAGGATAGTTTTCAATAAAAATTATCTAAAAAAACCTTGGATTGATATCCAAGTGTGAATTCCACCAATTAATTTTAATTGGTGGATTAGCTACAATTATAGTTATAACTTATTTAAATATCAAAATATTAAGATTAGAGATATTATTTTATCATTTAAATATTCATTAGAATTTAGAAGAGTTTATAAATTACAAGAGTCTCATGAAAAAAAAGTCATAAAAATAGAGTCTTAGTAAGTCTTAGAGGCAATTATCTTAATTGGTTTAATATTTTTTCTTAATTATAAGAATTAGTATTTAGTTATTGAGACCAATGTCTATATTGGCTTCTATCTACATGTATTATTTATTTAAAATATATAAATATTATTTGTAGGTAGAAGAAGCGCAAAGAAAAAACTTCATGTCTTTTTAATTATTTATATAAAAAATAGGATTTTTAGTTGATTTAAATTGATTTTATTATTATAAAAAATCACAAAGATAGAATAAAATAGTCTTAAATTGATATTATCATCTTAAAAATATTATAAAATTTATTTAGAATTTATTTAGAATTTTTTAGGAATTTTTAGGCCGTATCTCCAAAGATTCCAAACGTGGCCTTATTTGATATTGGAATACTCCTTCTTTGCCTTGTTCATATTCTTCAAACCTATCAGATTATGAAAGTTGTAGTGATTCACCAACCGCTTGGGTGGCAAAAGAATCTTCTAATTCTTGTTCCTACAATCTCTTTGAAATGCAAAGGTTTGACATGATAACTAATAAACTTCTAGCAAGATCTATTCTATCTTAAAAAAAATGACTATATACAAGTGAAGGTCTTGGCGTGGCTCTCTCCTTTTTATATTGGTCTGTTGTCGTCAGTAGAAAAGTGTCATTTAGAAGCCAAGAGATGTTAATGTCCACAAAATCTTCAATGGCGATTAAATCTAGGTTTTTAAAAATATTGTTGATAGAATTTGTAAATTTTTTTAAATGCATTCTTAAGATTATCTAAAGATTCTCATGTTCTTTTGCTAACTCTATAGCTCTTTCAATGGATGAAATATTCTAATTGTCCATGTCTTATATGTGAATCTAATATTTCATCTATTTTGTATTTAAGCTCTTGATTGACTTCAAGTGGAATTGGTGGTGGAAGAATTCTTCTATCAATAATTGATTTATAATAGGTTTCTAAAAGTGAGATATAAAAGATTGGATGAATGAATATGCTACTTAGTAATTCAAGATGGAAACTTATTGGATTTACTTGGTATAGAATTATAAATGGTCCAAGTCTTTGGTAGTATAATTTTCGTGATGGTTGATACATTTATATATTTTGCCAAAGTAGTCAGACATGATTTCTTATTTTAAACTTTGGTTGATTCTTGCAATGAATGTCTATACAGTATTTATATTAAGCCATTTGCAATTAGAATTTTAATTCTTCATGGATGGCCTTTCAATAGATAGCTTGATTTTCTACAACAGGACTTCCCACATCTTTAATCTGAAATGAATCTACTCTAAGGTGGTATCCATAGTTTGAGAAGAATGGAGTTTGCTTTATCAAAGAATGTTTGGTATTAATATATGAAAATTCAACCAATGATAGAAGATCAATCCAATCATCTTGTTGATAATTTATACTACAATAGAAATATTATTCCAAAATCTGATTTACATATTTTGTTTGACCATCGATCTAAAGATGATAAGTTGATGAAAGATTGATCTTGATCTTCAAGAGTGGAAATAATCTTCTCTAAAAATTTGATACAAATTATGATCTTCAGTCCAAAATGATATCATTGAGAATGCCATGTATTTGATAAATATTATCAATAAAAAGCTTAGTCATTTCTTCCCCAAAAATAGTCTTGTTGCACAAGATGAAATGTCCCATCTTAATAAGACAGTCAACCACTACAAAAATTGAATCTTTTTTATTAGAAATTGAAAAGTTTGTAATAAAATTCATAGATAATAATTATCATAGGCTCTTAGAAATTGGAAGTGATTGGAAAAGTCTATATGGTTGGTGTCTTGAGACCTTTGCTCATACACAAATTTCATATGATTGAATGAATTCCTTCACTAATTTCTACATTTGCATCCACTAATAATCTCTTGATATTAATTTTAAGATCTTATTGAAGCCAAAATATCCAACTACTAGAAGGTCATGTTGTGCTTGAAGAATCTAAAGTTTTACAAGGCTTAGAAGATCATACAAAAGATCTTTGAAATATAACAATCCATCCTTAAATTCGAAATTATTATTTTCTTCCATATGAAGATAAATTTTCACTCTTCAATCCAAATTTCAAGGTGGCTTTACTTAAAAGTTACTTGTAATTGGTGGTATGAAGTAAAAGATCAAATAATAAGTACAATAAGAATAACAACCACAAAACAAAAGAAGTATAGGATATCAAGCAAGTACACAATTCAAAACTATGTCATAGTTTGTTCTCTATATTTTCATCTAGTAAAAAATAAAATAAAATAATATATTTTTTTTTTTTATATAGATAAATTTTTTTTATCTTTCTAATGGTATAAAAAATATGTAAATCCGATTTATTATGAGTTAGTTATGATAATCCAAAGATAGAAGGTAAATAATAGAAAAGTTAAGTAGAAAAGTTTTATTTCAAGAATAATTTGCTTGAGAGATCATGAGTTCGAACCTCACCAAGGCTCATAAGTAGTGTATAAGTGTATCCTTGAGGGGCCACAAGGCCTTAGTTTTATCCTCCTACCTACATCCAAGGTGCCACAATCCATATGGGACTTGTGCACCTCTCTTACTACAAGGACTACACTAGCTGCTGGTCCTCCTATTTTCTACTAGTAATATTCATTTTTTTATAATTTTGACTTCACCATGGTGTTTAAAAACACCCAATTAGCCTAGGAACCTTGTATGGCCTTCAAATCTTACTCCAATTCTTCATAATGGCTCCCAAGATGGTAAAATTCATTTTTATCAAAGTCTTAAAAATTCTTCTAAAAATTCCTAAAAAATTCTAAATAAATTATAATTAAATTTTAAAAATTCTTATAATACTTCTAAAATAATAATATCAATTTAAAGCTATTTTATTCTACTTTTTCGATTTTTTATAATAATAAAACCAATTTAAATCAACTAAAAATTCTATTTTTTATATAAATAACTAAAAAGACATGAGGTTTATTTTTCATGCTTCTTCTATCTATTAAGTAACATTTATATATTTTCAATAAATAGTACATAAAGATAGAAGGCTAATATAGACATTGGTCTCAATAACTAATGCTAATTCTTATAATTAAAAAAAATACTAAATTAACTAAGATAATTGCTTCCAAGACTTATTAAGATCCTATTTCTTTCTCACAAATATTATTCTTCTTTATTTAGTATAATCTAAATATATCTTTACTTTACAACTATAATTTTGGTACTTCTAATATATTCTTTTATTTTAAAATAACTAATGAGTTAATTTGATGACTCACATTTCACCTGTGTATTTTTTAAACGTCGCTAAATGCTATCTACAAATAGATCTGTCTTTATTACTCTCTAGATTTCTATCTTGAGAGTTGTATCTATATAGATAGATAGTGTCAATGTCTTAAAGTGCAAATTAGATGGCTTCAACATGATTGATTTTTATTGATCCAATACCATATTTCCTATTCTTAACGTAAGATATGACCTTTGAGAAAGGGCATGTAGTTTTCTTGAAGTTTCTTTGGACAATATGTAATTATAAAATCAAACCAAGATGATGACATGTTCCATCGTGCTTGACAGCAATTCAAAATTTGGATACTTATAAAATACTCTAAGTTTTTATGATTAGTATATACCATGATCTTGTATTGAATCCCCTCCAACAAATGGCGCCACTCTTCAAAAGCATCAACAATTATCAATAGGTCTTTGTTATGGATCTCATAATTGATCTTTGCAGTTGAAAATTTTTGAGAGTGAAATACTACTAGATATAGTTGACCATCATCACCAATTTGAAAGAGTATAGATTCAAGTGTAAAATCTGAGACATCCGTTTTCAGAATGAATGGTTTTTTTAGATTTACATAGACAAATATAAGAGCTGAAGTGAAAGATTCTTTTAGCTTCTTGAATGCTTCTTCAGCCTTGTTGTCTCAAATAAATTTTTCTTTACTTCTAAGTTGTATTAATGGGGTTGCAATCTTAGAATAATCTTTGATAAAGATTCTATAAAAATTTACAAATCCTAAAAAATATTGTACATCTCTCATTGATGACCATTGTTTCTACTCTATAATAGTTTGTATCTCCTTTGGATCTATAGAAATCTCATTTTTAGAGGCAATATATCTCAAAAACTTTATTGATGGTTGATAGAAAGAGCACTTTTCTAATTTGATATATAATCCACTTTTTCGTAATTTTTTTAAGATCATATGTATATGATGTTTATATTCTTGTTCATTCTTAGAGAAGATCAAGATATTGTCTAAATAGATGATTACAAAGTCATCTAAGTATTTCCACAAGATATCATTTATCATATGTTGAAAGACTGCAGGTGCATTTGTAAGTCTAAAAGGCATAACATTATATTCAAAATGTCTATACCTTGTACAAAATGTTATCTTCCATTGATCTCTTTTTTTGATCTTGACTAGGTTGTAGGCACCTCTCAAATCAATCTTTGTACAAATCTTTGCCTATCTTAATTGTTCCAATAATCATGAGATTAATAATAATAGATAATTATTTTTTATAGTTATCTTGTTCAAACCTTGATAGTCTATATATATATATATATATATATATATATATATATATATAAAGAACCATTCTTCTTCTTCACAAACAAGATAATAGCTCTTACAGGTGATTTCAAATGTCTAATGAAATTCTTCGCTAGATTTTCATCAATATATTCTTACAAGGTTGTAAGCTCTATTTGTAAGAGATTATAAATTAGACCAAATGAAAGTTGAATCCCATCTTATAATTCAATTGCATAATCATAAGGATGGTATTCTGGTAACATGTTTGCTTTCTTCTTTTCAAATATATCTTCAAAGTCATGATATTGACTAGGAATATCTTGTTTCAGTTGCTCTGTTGGATCTTTTATTAGGATAGCATACAATGCAAATGCAGCTCCTTTCTTTGTTGCCTACGTAAATGCTTTAGCTCCAAAAAATGAAGTAGTACCTTGTTTCTTCTTTTAATATTTGGATCTTGAAAAAATCTTTCGTAAATTTCAATTAATATCAGAATTATATAACTCAAACCGAGAGAGTTCAATGACAATAGGATTTATTAGATATCAAATGATATTAAAGATAATGTGTGATACTTGATCTCCTAGTACTACTTCCAATGGTTGGGTTTCTTCAATAACATCTCTTGATGCAAGGTTTTGTCCATCAATGACTTTAATGAGTGTGGGATGGATCTTCTTTATAAGTATTAAGTTGTACTTGGTTGCAAAATCTTTATCCATAAAATATGCTAAGACTTCAATATCTAAAATGACTTTAGTAGAAATCTCTTGTCTTAAGATTCTTATATGTACATGAAGTGTAAAACAAGACGTTGGATTCAAAGGTAGGAAGAGACTTTTTTTTGGTACTTTAGATTTGAGGTTGTCTAAACATAAGGTCCCTATTGTGACTAGACGTCTTTATTTTCCGACTTCTCCAATTTAAATATTAAACCTCATGCCTGAATTCTCTAGACTTATTTAGATAGTTTGTTGCTTTGTAATTAGATCTTTCACAATATTGACATAAATTCTCTAGCCGACATCTAATCTTTTATATTGGTATTAATGGCTTGAATTGGATTGTGTCAATCTATATAGGTATAAGATATATTTATAGCTTCTTTGATATTTTTGAAGATATAGGAGATATACCTTGATAGGTATTGTTGAAAATTGATCGCCTCTCTTATCATAACTCAAATAAGCAATTGTCACAAGTAATAGCTTGAGATATGAGTTCTTCTAAGCTTTCAATTCTTGGCATTGTGATCAATAAATTCTTCACATTGTCTTTTAAGCCATAACAAAGTCGAGTCATAAAAGCCTTATTATTCTAATTAAGATCATAAATAAGTTATTGAAATTCTATGACATAAATCACATCTAAATGTTGTCCTTGTCGTAGGTTTTGAATCTTCCTTTGTGCCACCTTTTCTCAATCACTATCTCCAAATATAATAATAAATCTTTCTATAAAAGCCTCCAAATTATATAGGATTAGATAATTCTTTTCCAACAATAGAACAAACCATGATCGAGCACTTTTTGATAAAAAAATGCTTACAAAAGCGATTTGAGTGAATCCATCTAGATAACAAGAAGGATATAATCATAAATAAAGTTGTACTTACTGCACAAATCTTTGAAAGTTGGATCTTATTCTATCAGATTTATCAGGCATATTAGCCTTTGGCTCTTTTATGAAAATTCTTGGAACTTCTAGAGGGATTATATACATAGCTTGTCTACCACCTGCTTTCCTAAATCAAATAATTTCTTATTGTAAATTATGAATTTTTTGCTTAGCTTCTTTAGATACTTGCTCTATTTGTGGTTCTTTTTTTGGATTGCAAAAGAATGCCATTTCTTCTTATATAATATCCAAAAGAGCTTGAAGATCTATAAGAGTCGTCACTCTATTCTTTGTTTGTGAAGATGCACCTCAATTAATATGATCTACTTCCATATTAATAAACAAAAATCAATAAGTTATCAATGTAATATTTTCTATATTGAAACAATAATATTTCTAAATAATATTAATTTCAAGAAAGATAATCCGCAACCTCTAAAATATAGTGATATATTCTAAGAAAGAGATAATCCATTCTTTCCAAAAAAAGATCAAACTGCATTTACACTCCTCTATAACGCAATATCAGTCTAAAAGGGAGTAATTTACACTCCTCTATAACGCAATAGTATCTCCAAGAAGAAAGATAATTCACTTTCTATCAAGAAATCAAAGCTTTGATATGATTATTTAGATAGTCTTACCAAATTGTCAAAGATGCAAGATAGCGAGTTAGCAAAGAGACAAGGAAAATATTACAAAACTAGAATCATTTTAAGAATAAAGAATTGGATTGACAAAAACAAAGAACTAGATGATTGACAAGAACAAAAAACTAGATTGATATCACAAAACAAAACAACACTTTCAATTGCTCAAAGACTTGTGTTGGCAAGATTAAGGTGCACTTTGGTCTTACTTCTTATTTATACTACAAGGTGTATGTTCTATTGAACCTTCTAAGAATATCTTAGAAGGTTTTAGAAGATTGAAGAAGATTCTAAAAGACTAAGGTAAATTCAAGAAGATTAAAGAAGATTCTAGAAGATTCTAGAAGGCTACAGGAAGTTCTATAAGATTTTAAAAGACTATAGAAGATTTTAGAGGACTAAAGAAAGTTCTAAAAGGTTTTGAAAGATTTTAAAAAACTATAGAAGATTCTAAAAGACTACGGAAGGTTTTGGAATGTGGTGACTTAAAGTATGTCTGTGACACCTCATGGCCTCTCTAAAACACCCCTATATATTATTTGTGAGCCTTAGTGAGGTTCAAATTCTTAATCTCTTAAGCAAATTACCTTTGAGATAAAAATTATTCACTTAATTTTTCTATTATTTATCTTCTATCTTTAAATTATTATAACTTATTCATAATAACTTGGATTTATATATTTTTTATATCATTGGAAAAATTAAAAAATTATCTACTTAAAAATATAAATTTTATTTTTTATTTTTACTTTTTATTAAATAAAAATATAGTGAATAAATTATGATTTAATTTTAGATTATATAATTACTTGATTTTATTTATTTTCACTTATTTTATATTTATTTATCTTTTTTTCTTACTATTTTCTTTTTTCACTTTACACCATCAATTACAAGTAACTCTTAATTGAAACCATCTTATAATTTGAATTGAGGGATAAAATTAATCTTCATATCAAAGATGGCTAGTTGAAAACCAAGGTTATAACCAAACCCTAAGGCACAAAACTATGCACTTACAATAGATAAGTAATTCTTTTGTTGATTGGAGAGTGGGATTTGATAGCAAACTTAATAGGAATTCTTTGAGCATTGGTTTTAAGGATTTTGAGTTACTAATAATTTTGTGAGAGGCTATACAAAATTAAAATTTTATTAGGATATTTTTGGTCATTAAGAAATAAAGTGGATTAATATTTTTGAGTATATTGAGAATATTATTATAAATGTATAAGTTAAAGTTTGTAAATTTATAAATATAATTGTGTTAAGTATTTTTTTATAAATTTGAGCTTAATCTAATGATTAGATCAAAGGTTATTGGAATTTAAGTGAGCTAAGGTCTCAAAAATTGGATTATGAGGATTAATGAGGGTTTTTGTGATTTTGAGCAATTTTCCAATTAGATTGGAATGGTTCTTTTTTGAATTAGTAGTTAATTTAATTTTTAGCATTTTTATGTAATTTTAAAATATATAAATAAAACAAAAAGGAAATATTGATGTTAGAATATTGATACCAAGGTTGGAAAAGAAGGGCTCTCAATATACAAGAGGATTAGGAACTTTTTCTCCCAATTAGTAAATTCAAATTCCTTCAAATTTTATAATCTTATTTTTAACTAATATATCAACAAATATACAAATTTAAAATAAAAATCAATAATTATTTTAATAATTCTTGAAGTTTTAAATTTGCTATTAGATTTACTTAGGATATTAGGATTTGTCTTAGGATTTAATTAAGATTTCATTAGAATTTGATTTAAGATTTCAACAAGATTTATTTTAAAATTTGATTAAGATTTATCTTAGGATTTAATTAAGATTTGACTTAGGATTTGATTTAGAATTTGATTAGAATTTTATTAAGATTTATTTAAGATATCTTAAAGTTTCATTAAGATTTGATTTAGAATTTTATTAGGAATTATCTTAAAGATTCATTAAAATTTGATTTAAGATTTTATTAGGATTTATCTTAAAATTTGAATAGAATTTATCTTAGGATTTAATTAAGATTTGACTTAGGATTTGATTTAGAATTTGATAAGAATTTAATTAAGATTTATTTAAGATATCTTAAAAATTTATTAAGATTTTATTTAAGATTTTATTAGGATTTAATTAGGATTTATTTAAGATAATAGGATTTTATTAGAATATGACTTAAGATTTGATTAGATTTTATTTGGGATATTAACATTTCATTAGAATTTGATTTAAGATTTGATTGGGATTTATTTAGAATATTAGGATTTTATTGAGATTTGACTTAGGAATTGATTAGGAATTGATTAGAAATTGATTAGGATTTGACTAAGATTTTATTAGGATTTGATTATGATTTAATTAGAATTTCATTAGGATTTGATTAAAATTGATTAAAATTTAATTAAAATTTAATTAAGATTATTAAAGATTTAATTAAAATTTATTTAGGATTATATTAGAGTTGTTAGATTCTTAGTTAGTTGTAATATATAAGTGTATTTTCTATAGCCAAGTATCCAATGTATCCTCAAAGAGGATGATACATAATATAATAACAACAAATGTGGGATTCTTTTGTTGATCAAAGAGTGGATTTGGAGAGCAGACTTAATAGGATTTTTTTAAACATTAGTTTTGAAGATTTTTAGCTTGTAATAATTTTATGAGAGTTGTGCAAAGTCAAGGTTTTATTCAAGTGACTTTGATTTTTGAAAAATAAAGTGGATTTTTATTTTGGAGAATTTTATAAATTTTATAGCAAATTTATAAGTTATATTAAATATAATTTTATTAAATATATATTATAAATTTAAGCTTAATCAAATAGTTAGATTAAAATTTATTAGAATTCAAGTAGATTAGGGTTTCAAAAATTAGATTTTGAAGGTCAATGAAGGTTGTTGTGATATTGAGTAATTTATAAATTAGATTGAGATGGTTTTTTCTAAGCCAATAGTTGACTTAATTTTCAACAATTATGCAAAGTTATAGAGCAAGTAAATATTGCAAAAAAGAGCTACTGATATTGTAAGCTTGACATTAAGGTTGGAGAAGGAAGATGACCGATACTTAAGTAGATTAGAAGCTTTTTTTTCTAATTTGTATGTTTAATTCTTGTTAATTTTTTTTTGATATTTTTTATTAATTAATAGATTGAAAAGTATAAAAATTTTAAATAAAGATCAATAGTTAATTTAATAATTATTGAGATTTTAAATCTGCTATAAGATTTAATTAGAATTGATTAGGATTTTATCAAGATTTTATTAGAATTTGATTAGGATTTATTTAAAATATCTTTAAAACTTTAATAAAATTTTTTAGAATTTATTTAAATTTTTATTAGAATTTGATTAATATTTATTTATGATTTCATTAGAATTTGTTAGAATTTATTTAGAATTGATTAGAATTTTATTAGGATTTATTTAAGATATTTTAAAGATTTTATTAGAATTTATTAAGATTTATTTAATATTTTATTAATATTTTTTAAAGATTTTATTAGAATTTATTAGAATTTATTAGAATTAATAAAGATTTTATTAAGATTTTTTTAAGGATTTATTAGGATTTATTAGAATTTACTTAAGATTAATAAGAATTAGATTAGGATTTGTTAGGATTTATTTAGAATTAGTAAGGATTTTATTAGAATTTATTAGGATTTACTTAGAATTTGGTTAGGATTCAATTAAAATTTATTTAAGATTTTATTAGGATTTCTTTAAGGTTTCTTTAAAATTTCTTTAAGATTGGTTAGAATTTTTTTAGGATTTTTTTAGATTGATAAATATTTCTTTGGATTAATTAGGATTTTCTTAAAATTTAATTATGATTATTAAAGATTATTTAAGATTTATTTGGAATTGATTAGAATATAATGAAATATATTCAGGATTTTTTAAAGGTTGATAAGATGCACTTAGGATAATTGGAAACTTACTTAAGTTGTTCAAAATTGCCAAAATGATATTTTTAAACATCTTATGTATTATTTTGGATTGTAAATTCAACTTCAAAGTAAGATCAAATCTTTCCTCAACTAGATGCCCAATGCATTCCCAAGCTAATTTTCACATAATATGACATTGTGAAATTTTAAAAAATCTTTTTTAATCCTCATGATATTTTTAATAAGGATATAATATTTGATAACTTATCTCCTTCATTGAATAATAATAATAATAAATTATAAAAACTGCTAAGTAGACACCTCTTTTTTATTCATAGATAGTTTCAAATAGTTTGTAACTTCTACCCATTCCTTTTGCAATACTAAAAGATGACCAACCATTGCTTTTAGTTTCTTCTATTATTGTTCCTTCTACTCCTATCTAGAAGCCTAATGATGGTGCCATAGATCATAATACCTATGGTTTATCACCAAATACTATTTCTTTTGTTTCTTTGTTATTTATCATAGAATTTGATAATCTTTTTTTGGCAGATAATTTATCTACTATTGTTCTATCTTCTATTAAAAATTCTATATATTTAGGTAATGATATCTCTCTTATTTTTTGATATTTTAATTAGATTTTTGATGAAAAATTTAAAAATTCTACTATTCTTTTAATTTTTTCTTATAAAAGTAATAATCTTAAAATCTTCGCAAATCCTATTTTAATTTAAGAAGTACTTGAAGGTGATAATGTTCAAAATTGGTAACTAATTGTAAAAAAAGAATACAACTCTTTAATAGATAATGGTATATAGAAGTTAATCCCTTGGCCTTCAAATTGATCTATTATAAATTCTAAATAGATTTTTTAGTATAAATATAATTATAATGGTACCTTAGTATAATTTATGGCTTATTTTGTGCCTTATGGTTTTTTTCAGTAAAAAATAATTAACTATTATTTTAAAAAAATTTCTAGTAAAAAAATAACTTCCTTACATCTTCTCCTTATTTTTGCAAAATATTATGAGATTTATGTTCATCACATGGATATTTCAATTAAATTCTTAAATAAATTTCTAAAAGAAGAAATTTATATTATTCAACTAAAAAACTTTATTTCCATTAGTAATGAGGATAAAATATATTGCCATTATAAATATCTTTATGAATTAAAACAAAATTTTCAAATATAATATGATCTCTTTGATGATTTTTTTTAGTTTCAAATGGATTTTTAAAATGTACTTCCAATAGTAATTTTTATTTTAAATATCCTACTATATTTTTTATATAAGATTATTTATATTGGTTTTTATATTGATGATCTTGTTTTAATTTCTAATGAATTATTTTATTATAAATTCCATCAAAAATTAATTTTTTTTATAATCTGTTATGACAACTAATAATAAAATTGAATATATACTTGGTATTCAAATTTGACATAATTATGCTAATTATATATTATTATCTTATTAAGACAAATACATCTTGGATATTTTAACTCATTTTTCTATGAACATTTGCAATATTGTGTCTACTCTTCTTGAGGCCAATATACACTATTTGAGTACTACCAACCTCATAGGAGGGATGAGAGAAGATATTGAATTAATGGCTTTGTATCTTATGTGAGAATTATTAGAAGTTTATAATATCTTATAATTTTAGAAAATACTTATATTACTTGGATAAATAGAAATAAGTAGAAGTAAGTAGAAATATATTAGGTAAATAATATCTTCTTTAAGAAGCTTTAAGAAAAAATTTTAGTTGCAGATTAAATATTTAGACTTTTATAAATATGCCATGTGGCTATTGAAACTTGTCTTACAAGTTTTTTACTTTTAAGAAGTCACATTGGAAGCAACCTACAACTAAACGCTTAGACCATAAGCCTTGTAGTTGTTAAGAAGCTTCCACAAGACCTTCTTAGTAGCTAGTATATATAGAAGCAAGAATAAGGCTATTTTTACTCTTATCAATATCTTTCTTTTATTCTAATCTTAATTTAAGATTCTTTATTTTTTTTTGTGATTAATAATAGATATTTTAGTTTTTTTAATCTTACATATATTACTTCTTTATTTACTTTCTTCCTTTTAGTAACATAAGAGTATATTAGATTATGAAAGTTCTATTCAGATTTATGCCCTTCATTAAAACTTGTATAAAATATAACTTGACTTTTATCATCCACCATATGGCACAATTTATGGAAAATCAAGTTCATTACATTAAAAAAACTTTAAAAATGATTCTTTGATATTTAAAAGAAACTAAACACTATGGCCTATATTTTTAAATTATTATTTAATCACAAATTCACCACAATTTTATGGATAATATAATGCAAATTTTATGAAAGATTTTTAAACAAAAAAAATAACATCTAGATATTTATTTCACTTTAGCTCTTTTTTTTTAAGCTGTCATTTTAAAAAATAAGTTGAAGTGGCTTAATCTAGTACCAAAGCCAAATATATAGTGGTAGCCACAACATTAAAAGAATTAATGTGGCTACAAGTATTGTTAAAAGAAATTAGACATAGTATATCAAGCACAATTTTTTGTGACAATCAATCTTACTTTGTTATGACTAGAAATCCACAATTCTATGATTAAATAAAGCATATTTATATAAAATATTATTATATTTAAAAAAATATGAAAGCAAATGAAGTTGTATTATAATATTTATCAACAAATAAAATAAAAGCTAATATTATGACAAAGTTTTTATCAAAGTCAAAATATTCTATTTTAATGAGTGATATAATTTCCGTTAATAAATTTTGAGTAATTTTGTTTATAGTGATTAAAAAAGAATATCAAAATATCACTTTACTAATAGTAATTTATAATTATTACTATTCATTGGTAGTTAGATAGGTAATTACAATTGTCCCTACTTTCTCTTTTTTATGGAGAGATATCAGGTTGATCAAAATTTTATTATATATTTTCTCATTATTATATTAATACATTATCATATTTTTACAAGTTGTAGTGGCTTAACCTAATACCAAAAGTGAATGTATAATTGTAGCCACAATATTAAAAGAACTAATATGGCTACAAATATTATTGACATGGTGTATCATTGCCAAATACAATCTATTGTGACAATCAATCTTATATTGCTATAACTAGAAATGCATAGTTTTATAATTAAATCAAATATATTAAAATAAAATATCTCTATATTCAAAAAAAATGAAGGAAAATGGTATTATATTAAAATATATTTATAAATAAAATGAAAGTTGACATTATAACAAAGTCTTTACTAAAGCTAAAATATTTTACATTTATGAGTGATTTAATTACCAGCAAGAAATTTTGAATAAATTTATTTTATGGTGATTAAAGAAAGGTATCAAAATATCTATTTAATAATGGTAATTCATAGATATTAGTATCTATAGGTTGTTAAGTAGATAGTTATAATTGCATCTACCTTCTCTTCTTATATAGAGATATAAGGTTGTTTACAACCATTATTATGTACTTATTTATTCTTATATTAATCTATTATCATTTTTGTAATCTTACATTCTTTCATAAACTATTTAATTTATTATTTACTTTAAAAGTGATATATTTTTTACATTCTTTAGAGACTTATATATCTATAAATTGAAATAAAATCTAAAAAATAATAAAGAAGTAATAGGATTAAAATTTTAATATTTTTAAAATAAATTTTTAATTAAAATTATATTATATATCAATTAAAAATTAATATTAAATAATAGTAAAAATATATTAAAATTGATATTTGAAAATTTTGTGTAATTATATAAATATATATTTTATATTTTAAATTTTTTAAATTTTTTAAATTTATAAATAAGATAAAAAATTGATATCAATAAATCTTATATTTTTAAAATTCTAATTAGATAAATTACTAATAAAGTAGATATAAAAATATATATTATAGATAATTGATTATAAGATTGTTATCATTTTTTTAAAATTTTAAAATCTTTGTAAAAAGATAAATATTGAAGTTAAGCAAGTGGATGTAATTTTATTTGATAAAGACTAAAGAGAGAGCTATTAATAATATGTAGTGAATTAAAATTTATAATTTATACTTAAAATATTCAAAGTCAATAAAATATTTAATAAGAAATAAATATATATATATATATATATTTTTTTGTATTTTAAAATTTAATTTTAAAAATAAATAAATAAATAAATAAATATGTTTCAAGGTATTTCCAAAGTTATACAAACTTTTTTACTTTCTATTCTAAAATACTAAATTTTATACAAAGTTATTTTCTAAAATTTAATTCTATATCTTTGATATTAGTCTTGAATATGTTTAAGAATTATTACTTTGTCATTGAGCTTTGTAAAAATTGGTATTAGCCACCAATCTTATTATTAATACTATATTAATATTATTAAATAAATTTATTAAAGATCCTAAGATAAATTTGATTTTAATATATCCACATAAAATTTAATTTAAAATTCTAATCCCTCTGTTTTTAAGCTAATATTGTTACAATATTGGTTGTTTAAAATCTAATATTATTAGTTTAATATTGAGTAGTTTTATTTTAAAACACTGAAATTATAAATTAATTCTTCAAAAATACTAAAAATACTTCACTAACATGTGATGATATACTTTTTGATATGAAGTAAGGTTATTAAGAGCGGCACAAACACTTGCTATTATTAAGAGACATGGATCTGTTGAATATCCTAAAAACCTATTCTCAAAACTGAGTTATAGAAAAAGGGAAGTCCTTGAAATTGACAAATATAATAACAATAGAGGTTTGAGAGGGGGGTGAACCCCAGCTCTCATCACTTGGATCATTGACTTCAATGTCCGAGTACCTTTGACTTGGTGGTGGTAGCAACCCTTGCTAAAAGGTCCAGCTAATATTCTCGGAGCAGTTCATACAACACCATTTGCAGTGAAATATGTACCACATTGCAAACTAGAGGGCATTCTAGACAGGAGGAGCAACATTCCAGCACCGTCATTGTGTAGTGCTGTGTTGCTCTGTGCCGTCTTGCAGAGTTGCCGTAAACGAGTCAGAATAAACCCTCACGACTTGTTGAAATGACATGGTCTATGAGAGGAGGAAGCAACCATTGGAGCAACTTCCAGACCCACAGGATTATGATACGAATGAATGTCAAGTGGTCACCACAGGGGGAACCGTTCCGCAGGAATCACTGCTCCTGCTTTGAAAGTGGGGTGGAATATCTCAGTTCGTAACAATAGCTGCACAAGACAAACACGTCGGGACCACATTCAAACCTCAGTCCAAGGAATCCACCGCTGGAAGTAACAGTATTCTATTAAAAAATGTGGTCCTGTCTCGTAAGAGCGTCACTCGATTCAAGCGTCGAGCTTCCTGGTCTGCTTCCCGGCGCGGCGGTCATTCCCATGATCTTTACATGCGTGAACCTTCGGGTTCTGCACTTGGGAAGTCAACTTGGGGACAAACAGAAGGTACGCTAGATTGGCTGGATAGCGATATCACTTCAGAAGTCAGACAGGAGAAGCTGGTTCGTGTGAATGATCTGCTCGGCTGTCAGTGAGCTCAACCTCACCGTCCGCCCCTTTCATCCCCAAACAACTAGAATTCTTTCCTGAATATATATTGTTCTCTCACCTATTCCATAACACTCGTGGTGATCTACCGTTCACTAGACTGGACTATTGAAGTTGACGTTGCGATCCCGCAAGTAGGCACCCCACTGCACGGATTCTGCCCTGTGCCGACGACTGTGCGACTTGTAGAATCCGTGGAAAGTTTGGATAAAAGTCGATCCGGCACACTTGCCAACCTTCGTCGTTGAGAAATGCCGATGTACCATAAGGGCAGAATCTTTGTCACCACTAGGGTCTGGTTCGGCCTTTCCTTCCACGCCCAGATGGCGATGTGTGGACATATCTGATGATGAGTGTTGTGTTTGGGTATTGAACGACAGTGCGTGTTTATCTTCATTAGATTGCTAGTCAAATGATGTGAATTGGTAACTTTTGTTTCTCTTGGATTCATCATCACATGCATTTTCTTAGGTAATTGCATACACTATTATTGTTAATGTAAGTAAATAACATCTGCATTTTGATTTTCTGAGTGTGATCTGAAGAATGAAACAACTGCATCATTCTGCATCACTTGTTAAAATAGTATCTTGACTGGCACTTGAGTTAATAGCTTCATAGAGAAACATTGAATTTCGTTCTTTTCATTACCAGACTTTTTGTTTCATCCTTATTTTATTTGGACCATCCATTACTATGTTTCTGGTGTCCAAAGTGTTACTGGTGCATTGGTAAAATCTCCAAGAAAATAATGATTATGTGGGTTTTTGGTTTCTTCTGCTCAGAAGGGCTTGCTAAAATCTTTGGTCTTTTGTGAAACCTTCAAATTTCACTTAATTTTTTTTTTTTTTTTTTTTTTTTTTTTTTTTGTATTTATTAAAAGCATGATAGTATCTATTAAGGAAAAAAATAGGTGATGACATTATAAGAACTTTTTAGTGATTTTATGTTTCTCTAATCATTGAAAGAATATATATATATATATATATATATATATATATGTGTTTATTTTTTAAGTTTAAAAAATAAAAACATAATAGAATAAGTCATTTGTAGAAATGTTTCAATTGATGGTGTTGAATTGATTGAAGCTTCTATGTTGAGATAATATTTATGATCATGCATAAATCAATCCACAAAAATGATGCAAAGACAACTTCTGTTTTGGCACATTAAATTAGAAGTAGGTATGCACAATCTTCAACTCGGCATATTACACAAAGTAGTAATTGGACTATAAATTTTTGAAGAAACATTCATACATTGTATTTATGCATCAGAGGCATGTGAAATGCTAATATTTCATATTTCATAAATGACAATATACAGTGAAACTAGATTGGAGTGTGGACATATTCATCGAGTGTTACTTTCAGTTTTTCTTATTTTCCAGTTGTGCAATTAAAAGGCATGAACAAATCCTTTTGTATGGACCCTTGCCTTTCCCAGCCAAGCATTTCTTGTGGCCACGTTTTCCAGAAGGGAATTCAGACATGGCACATGCAACAAAAACTGCTGGTCGACTCACTTTACAGATGCTTCCCTCCGCCGGCCAAGCTTGTCCTGCACGGAGGGCTAAGCAGAGCTGCAGGAGGGTGGCATCGTTGGTGCCGTTTGTCCACCGAAGGGATCCAGGAATATGCTCATGCGACTTGTTGAGGACCCAGCTCCATGAGCTTGATGACCTGATCCTGCTCGTGCTCCTGCTCACACAGGGAGCCATCGTCCATGGTCCATGCTGCTGGGTACCACCCAGCCTCACTTTCTCCAGTGTGTGCGCGTCAACAGAGAGGGACCGTCGTGTTGTGGTCCTCGTGACCATCCCGGAGCATGCAAAGAATTTCTGCCTGGTGATGTGGATGCCATGCTTTCTTGTTCGTGTCAGCGCGTGAAAGGATACCTGCTGCTAGTGGTCCTTTGAAATATCTACGTACATTCCAAGCTTGTGTTCTGGAATGCTGTAACGTCAGAGATCTTTCTCTGCGCGGGAGGTAAATATACATGTGCCATATTTAGCGGTTAGCTGAGTCCTGGAATGACTGGCAAACCGCAGGAAAATGAATCTGCTTCCGGGTGAGGAGGTGGTCCTTGAAGTAGAATCCTCTCGTAGCCATAGCCTAACCTTGAAGGTTGAGGCAGTTGTGGGACGGTAAAATTTGCTCGCCGCCATGACGCGAAACTAGGTTTGATTCATAGATGTTCGGAGATAGACACACCAACAGAAGCATATCGGCCTTCACAACAACCAATGAGGCCAACCCGGCCGTCTGCAAGAAACTTGTACGTATTATGAATTAGAAGCTGAACGGCCCAGCTGCGTCTAAAGAAAGTCAACCTCGAGCATTGGAAGTGTACAATAGGAAATGCAGCAAACTTCCTGTCCGTAATTATAACTCTGTTTGCAGCTAGATGACTTAACAATCTTTAACAATACTACTGTATGTACATCACCTTTTGCATCAATGATTAGGATCACGTCGTTAAATCATCCTTCCTTAAGCTGTTGGACTAAGACTCCTAAATTCCAACTCTTATCTGGCACCGCAGCAGATCGGCTCTTTCTTTTTGTCCCTGATTCAACTCAGGATAATTCCATTTCTAACATTATGCTTATTGACAAAAACCCTACAGGGACAATTTATACTCATATTCTGTTCTACGTATAATCTCAGATTGTACACCTGTACACTCAACTGTCGTCATCTTGTGGACATTGTAAGATCCAACGTAAGGTCCACATCCTCGACTTTCTTGCGGTGGTGAGGAGGTGGTCCTTGAAGTAGAATCCTCTCGTCATGACCTTCACCACCTGATCCTGTTAACATGGTCAAGTCTAGCCGGAGACAATCCCCTGGAGCCCCCTTGTGCTCAGTATTCCTGCTCTGGGGTGACGACAAGAAGTCAACAATAGGAACAGGCTCCGTTGCCATAGCTGTACTCCGATGGCTCAAGATAATACCCTTCTGACTCGGAACTGTACAGCCTGGCCATGAGTGCGGGCGTGACAGGGAGAGGGAGCTGTCTGGGTCCGTCGAGTATCTGTTTTGTCTCCAGTTGCATTCGACGTTGTGGTCGTAGCTGTACTGATCAATCGAAATCTGCACTGTGGGCCGTTGCGTCTGTGGCCTGAATAAGTCCGGTTGCCGTTCGTGAACCTCACAGCCCTGAAATTTAAGGGGATCGATGGTGTAACTTGAAGTTCTGTCTAATCGACGTGAGGCAAAGCTGGGAAATGGGTTACGGTGTGCATCATCCTGCAGTTCAGGAAATAACGGATCTTCAATCAGATCAATAAAAATATATATATAGATATAGTTTATCCCCACAAGAATGTAAGTAAAGATATTCACCTCGTGTGCACAGGCATATGATCGTATTCAAAGTATACGAAATCCAGTACATGCTGTTTGCATTCTCAAATCACGCCATACGACACTTTTTGTGAAACACAAGAACGTAAGGAGACCGTTTTCAACTAGAGAAGGATCCTGAATTGTACAGGGACAGGGGGTGAGAGTATAATTGCAAACCTGCTGGTTCTTGAAGTCAAGCTCTGAGGAGGGTGTCCAGACGTCAGACGGTCTTCGTCTGGCAGGTCCACTGTCACCCGAACCATCTAGAAGCTTGAGAAGCTGAGTGGAAGATCGAGATTCAACCGTGGTTGTGGGAGAGATAATCGCCGGGTATCCTACTCGGTCCTCCATCAGCATCGTCAATGTTATTCGTGCATCGTATCCTCGTCGCCGCATTTCCCATTCTGTCTCCAGCTGCTTCTTGACGGAGCTTGGGCTCGTTGGTATTTCCGTTGGCTGCTCATGCATCAGCACATTGCTGATCCTACTATGCTCTGGACTGGCCTGTAGCCAAAGGTTCGTGGGATATAAGTGCCCTTCTCTCCAGTAGCCGATATCTGTGACAAGGTAAACAGACAAAAGTGATCTTCAGCTGCATTCAGAACGTCACTTCTTAATATGTGAGGCACAATGTGAGTAACGACCATCTACCCTGCGTCAGGTAATGCTTGAAACAACTTGCATTTGCGTCTCTACTGACAATGATAACTGTATCTACGTGGACTGGAAGACTCTGAGGTAATGTAACCCAGGTATAACCACATTGTTACTAGCTGCTGTAGACCCTAATAGGGTAATAAAGGGATAGCTAGCATCTTGATCTAATGGCATTTAAAGCAACTGGATCAAATAGAGATAACTTACCAGATTGAACGCTCTCATCGTTCTTCATGCTCCTGTACATCTGCGACATTGTTGAGTTCCATTCTATCAATGAGGACACGTATGATCGAGATAAACACTGCCAGCTGGAGTCTAGAAAAACCGAACACTGATATTCACCGTAATAAGTCCAACGGTAGTTTTTAATCTGGAAATTTGTTCAACCATTTCCTGGAGCAATCTGGAAACCACCAGCAAGTTCCCACCAAGTAATTTATCATAACCTATTGGGGGCTTGATATGTAAAAGTTCAAGGGTTGGTTTGAATTCCTCGAACCTGTAGGTGGCTTTTGACGTGAGCGATGGTCAGGCCTTTCACATCCATGAGCTGCAATACCATCTTAGGTGTTGCTTCTGATTCAGAATGAAAAAAACAACATCGAAAAAAACTGTTAGTACTCCCTGAAACAACTCTGGGCCAGTATTTAATCTGCACAATTTACTCAGAAACCAATGCACTACAATGCGTACAGGTGTGTTGACCCACTATCATTATGCTACCGACCTCGTAACGATGAGGACAGGTACTCACTACTTCCTACGAATGCAGAGTCAAACTACGCCAAAGCGTAGTGTAATAATATGCATCGGTGAAAAGGCGGATATTACTACTATTTTGGAACTAATATCATAGGTGGAAAAGCTTCAGCAGAAATGATGATTGATGCGCAGAAAACAAGGTTCGACTTTGCATGCGCAGTAGCGTTAATCACACTCATTAAGTGCCCTTCCTCGGATGCATCTGCATATAACATTATATACAAGCACAGTCTCGTTGTGGAAAGCTATAGGGCAAACACTGCTATCAAGCGATTCCACAGATTTAAAAATCGTAAAGCATGCCATGCCGATGCCTGTCGACAGAGGATTGGCGTACCTTCCAGTGATCAAGGAGGCTTTGCGCCGTGACAAACCAACACAAAACTTTACATACTTTACATCAATAAAGGAGCCAAGAGGGCTAAGGTGTCCAGCATGTACTTACTCTCTTGTCCACCTAGTCGTTCTACAGCCACCTTAAAACAGTGGTGCAGGTCGGCTGTCCACCGCAGTCTCGGTAATCTGGAGCGCACATATTGCCGAACCTTCCCTCGAATGCCAGGGGTTCTCGCACCATTGGCAGCCGAATCCTGAGCATTAGTAGTGGAAGTTGTGTTGCTCTCTGACGACAGATCCTCTGACGAGACTGGAGGGCTGGTTTGACTCCCAGCAGCACCATCGATGTCCCTATCTTCCTCGCTGCCGTCGAGGCTCTGTTTCCCTAGAAAATCCATGCGATCGGATGCAAGCTGTTGCAGAACGCCACAGCTCTTCTTCACTGATACTAAAAAACTGTGTCACAGTATTACACAACCGCAGTGGTTGACGCCGCTGGTCCTACACCATGCTGTCACAAACTGCCAGTTCTGGGGTCGCGTAACCCATCTAGCGTGGTCTCCCATGAATCAGAGTTCTCTTAAAGGCACGCACTGCTCGTCGTACATCCCCACGCTGCCTGCTGCTTGCACACGAACCAGATGTCTTCAACGATCCCTACCTCAAAATAGAGATGTCACGGAATTTGTAAGGTCACCTCCTGTGTGTGCTGGAATTCCATTCAATGATGGCAGAAACA
The DNA here is from genome assembly GCA_036785485.1 of Physcomitrellopsis africana. Lineage (NCBI taxonomy): Eukaryota > Viridiplantae > Streptophyta > Bryopsida > Funariales > Funariaceae > Physcomitrellopsis > Physcomitrellopsis africana. The sequence continues at coordinate 326,962 of JAWRVF010000044.1, forward strand.
CGAGGTTCTGTGGTGACCAAGACGCAATCACTCTTGCAATAAAATTACGGAGAGATCGCCGAGGTTATAAATAGGGGTTGCAAGTCCCCACAATTTCTCTTACTATTAATGAAGAAGGTTCTTGTCCGATCCTAATAAACTATTTTTCGTTGGATGCCCAATGTCGGTGGCACGATGCTCCGACCGCACATAGGATGTGACCTAGACAACCTCATGCCACTGCACACGACCTGTTCCGACCGCCGTCACTTCCTCCGCTAGATAACCTGAATACCCAGCAGTCCTCTTCTCTCCAATATGCTTGCATGTGCAATTGGACGGCACTGGAGTGCGCGGGCGTCAAACCCCGCCCTCAGTAATCCAGGAAATTATAGTACTAAATTCTACGTTACCAAATCAATCAGATTGGCAACCGTGTAGCATCCGCACGCCAGAGATATAAGAACTGCTTATTTCGCATGCAGATCGACCAGTCCCTAAACGGATCGCCCTCCACACTGAAGCGTCCGCATGCTCAAACCTCAGCAGGTTCGCAATTCGCTCTTGGTGGAATTTCACATACAAAAGCTTGAGTCGATGGTTTGCAACAACTTGACTACGATCGGCTCTTCGCTTCTGACTGGATATTCGTGTCCAACAGAATGATGACGAAGAACAAAACGTGTAAGGAACCTATCCGGGAGGCAAGGGCTTGTTGGCGTTACAACAGCAATAGAGTAGGAAGAAGTTTTAGAGACTTTCTCTTCTCTCTTACGAGTCCTAGGGATGTTGGGGTCTCGGACAGGTCCTAGGAGCGACCCCACCACTCGCCTTTCCAAGAATCTTCTCCCACAGATGTCCACGGCTGTGGCGCAGAAACCTGACACTATTTTGACCTGAGGCCTCATTGGCCCTACCATCGCTGGCCTACGTTTTCCTTTCCACAATCAATGGAACAAAGGACTGTCGCTTATTCTGCTTTCTTCCACTTGTTCTGCGAAGACCCCTGCGCTTATCTGCAACAAGTGACTGGAAAAGTGATCCTCATTCCTGTCGAAGCTCACCACCACTCCAGCAATATGTGTTTTTCTTTAAATGCTTCAGAGTCATAACTTCACTTCCTCTGTTTTCGTGTCATTTCTTAAGCATCATGCTCAAGCTCCTGAACCTTCGAGATCAGGTGAATCTGTTTACCAGGGAAGAGCAGTGCATGTTAAAATCGTCTTTTGTACTTGCATCTGACTGAATTCATCACTGTCAGCTTCTGAACAAGATAGATCACAGAGTAGTCTTGCAGCTGATGACATCTCCATCCTTGATTATGCTCAAGGCCCTGCTGGAGACCCTTGCTATAGCCTTCAGACTGTATCATTGTATGATTAGCAGAATATTAACTCATTCTTCGCGGATTGCAATGCACGGAGCAGCCGATAACTTCCAGCGGCTTTCAAGGTAAAAGAATCTGAGTTCGAAATTCTTCCGCCCTGAAAATAGCAATACGAATATGGCAAGAACTTGCAGAGGTTGTCATTACCTCCTAAAATGATAAAGAGTGTCACAGGTATGGTGGATAGCCATCACAAGGAATTGGTTGCAACGTGCCACTTGTTAGCAATAGCGAGTGTCACTATGAGATTCCAAAGGAATCATCCTCACCAGTCTAACGCTTCGATTGATCTATTTAGGGTAACACCATGCAACACTTAAATTCACAACCGATGCACAGTCGTTTGTAGTCAATCATCGATACACCGCATTTTTACAACCTGGAAAGATGGTACAAGTACCTCAACCTTCTGAGTTTCGACAGAAACATCAGATACTCTTAGATTATTTGATCTACTTCACGTTTCTTTTACTATTATTTTATCATTTAAAAAGGATTATTATTCTTTTATTTTTTCCCCGCTGCTCTACTGATTCCATTAGTGGCAAGAACGGCATCTGGTATCTATTCAATCTGCCATATGAACCCTTCATTGCTGTCTCCTGGTTGCATCTTCCTTGCCGCAAAGATTCTATTTTACACCTTCCTGGATCAGCCCTTACGACAGCATGCGGGCACTCTAGCTCCTGCAAACATTATTATTCGATTCCCCAAATGATACTGGGTTGATTTCTGACCTGCTGTGGCCCATCGCACCTCGCTTTTCCAAAAATGTATGCCACTTTTGGTGATATCAGCACCAATCCTCTTTCTATTATAACCAGTTGGCCTTGCTTCATGTTTACTCTGTGCTTCGACGCATCATTTAATTCTGTTTCATAACTGTTTTTCCGTTGATGGCTTTTTGTCCACTTCGTTTTGGTTGTGGGTGGTGGAGCTTTTCCTCACGTACGCAGAAGTTTTATTTTTATTTTTTACATTTGACGAATGCGATTACCTTTTTGAAGCAATGAAATATTTTACTACAAAGCCGAGGTTTTTGACTTGGGAAAGAAGAGCAGATGGCCTTCAGAGAGAGTAAGTACCTCACCTAACAAATATATAGTTGCAGTGACGTAGAGGTTGGCATTCTGACCGGCTGGCTGGAAATTGCGGGAACGCGGACTGGTCACCAACCGGGAAAGAGGTGAGGGTACGGGGCGAGAGTAAGGACATGGGGAGAAGATCCTGCTCAATAAGACACTGATGAATGAATCATAAATGGAGTGATTCTGATGGCGATGCCGCTAGATCGGACTCGCCGCAAGTACGCATGTTGCAAGTCGTGTGGGACAGCTATCTGCCCCTGCATCATAACAGTATCATTGTATGCTCCCTTTCTAGCGCCATTCAAGAATCTTCTTCCCTCTGCCGAACTAACCCACGAACCCACATGCACTCCCACAAACACACGCGCACATGTGAGAGCTCAATCAAGCTGCCGCCCCAAGCCTTCCTATCACTCCACCACCAACTTGGTTCGACCCTGTAATCCTTCACTTCATTGGAAGCTGGCTCCGCATCCCGAAGGAGAAAATATGTTCTGTGTGTTTGTTTGTACTGGGATGGATAGATCTTGTAGCCACAGTACTGGCAGCATCCAGGGAGAAGCTTAAATCAATGCGTGATCCCAGTTGCGACAGAAGCACTGGCACTCTCAGCCTGGAACACTCAGAGCCTTCTTCCACTCCCTGCTGCTGCTGCACAAGTCTATTATCTTCCGACTCTCTGTTCACGGCATTGAACGCCATGGTTCTGATTCTTTTTCTTTTCTATTCTATTCCGACCGATTCCTGTCTCTGCGTGTGTGTCTCTGTGCGGAGAAGGAAGATCCGCTGTCGAATTGCTCAAGCTGCAGTCTAGTGATGCCACAAGCTAAACAGCAACATCCGTTGACCCAAATGGTGGTGTTAGTGAAAACTACCCACTTAAAAATTGAACAGTAGCTTGTGGGTTCCCTCCATCCTCTGCCAATAGTAGTTTTACCAATAAGAATTATTTTGAATTGTGAAGGATACCGTATAAATGAAATAAAATAAAATTTAATTTAATTTTGAAAATAAAATTGATGTCAAAACCACCATCATTAATTATTTTTAAAAAATACATATTATTATGAGGACAAGCAATTAAGCACCGAATTTTTGTGTCCTTGTAGAATGCAATTCAATGCAAGTCATATATTTATGGTTAGCAAAGCAACATTCTCTAATCTTCATAATAAGTTTATAATGTTTTTTGGTCATAGAGCTCAATATTCAAAGTGGTTTCAATGATTTTATGTCCTAATCTTTTAAAAAAAAGCTAGCAATAAGATAGTCAAAAGTTAAATTTTTTAAGTAAGTGGTTTAGCAAAGGTATGTACAACACGCCATTTGTAAGGGAGGATAGATAATAATATGTAGTGAAATCATTAAATTTAATCAAAATCTTAAACATCTACAAACAAAGATAATAACTTTCAAGCTTTTATTGGCATCTCGGACAAGCTAGACTTTTAAAAAATTTAAATAGTAATTTTTGCCTCACACAACATTGTACTAGCTAAGACATCTTTATAATACTTAATAGTTAGTTAATCTTACTTAATATAAAATTTAGAATTTAATAATTTTGATTAAACCAAATCATAAGAATTAAAGTTTTTCAATTGATTGGTCTTTATTAGATCACCATGAATTTTTAAAGAAACTAAGTTAGAGTCTCCATAATAGGAGACTAACTTATATGTAATATATTGTTTATATTGCAAGACCTTCTTTTTGCAACACACATAGAAGAACTATTGAGGAGGTTGATATAGAAAAGGTCTTTAATACTCAATGGATTAGCAACATTAAGAAGAGACCTTATTCAATTAAAGTAACCATAGGTGAATCTTTATCTCATCGTTTTGCAAGAATTTATGATAGGTTTTTGATAAAAACAACTACCAAAGAAGTTACATTGGATATAGATGTCATCAAAGTTGAAATAGAATATCTAACAAAACAAACCATTATTCCTTGTTTTATTAAAGGTAATTTTTTTCTTGATAAATTTGATCAATGGCTATAATTTCTTAATTACAAAGCTAAAGATGTGGTCAAGCATAGAGAGAATACTAGTAGAGACTACTTCCATCTCAAGAAAAATTCAAAAAAAATGTTGAAAAATTCTTCATCCTATTATCTTTTTTTGGATTTTTAAAATTTTAAATCCATCTTTAATATTATTTTTTTAATACTCACTTTAATAATATTCATATTTCATAGATCAATAGTATTACTTCTTTGATATATTTCTATCTTAATTTAGTTTTAAAAATTGATATAAATTAGTATTTAATTTATTTATTTATTTGGCTAATATATCTAATAATGATTCTATTTATAATAATATTTTCAATTATCTTATTTCTAACTTTTTTATTTTTTATTTTTATTTTTTATTCATAAATAATTTTTTGTTGAATCTTTATAAAAAAATTATTAATTTATAAATTTTATGATTTTTATAACTATTTTTAAATTAAATTTTTATATCAAAGTATTAGAAATAAATCAATGATATAATATTTTAAAACCAAAGATTTGATGCCTATTAAAGCAAACTTATCTATTGCATACTTTTACATTCTTAAACTTTAAAAAATCTTAGAAGATAATTTTTACACTCTATCTATGTATTTTTTATTTTTTCTAAATATCTTTGTTTAATTTAGTTCAAATTATAAATTAAAATTTTATTTAGATTTATTCTTTTAAATTTAATAATTGAGGTAGTTTATAAATTTTTTCATAATATTTATATTTCTATAGATTGTTCTTTAAATCATTAGAGTGCTTTTCTTTCTTAAATCTTAAAAAGAAAAAAATTCTACATATCTATTGTCTTAAATGTAGCATTAATGCAAATTTTTTTATATTTTCACAAAATTACTTTTAGTTTTTTTATCTTTTATACCTTTCAAAATACACTCAATTATCATTTATATTATTAATTTTTTATTTTATTGTTTATTATTATAAGTTCTTGAAAACTAAATGTTTATCAATCAACAAACACACATATATTACTTATTTTCTAGAAGTTATCATTTTTTTTCAAAAAAATTAAAATTTCAATTGCTAAATTGATAACACATCTTGTTTTTAATTTCTTTAATATTTCCTACCAATCTCTAATGACATCTAATATTCTTTGCACTTATAAAGTGGAAATTCTTGCATTTTTGTTATACTAGCATTATTATTGTTAAATAATTAAATATATACATCATTATTAGGATTGTTAACATCTTGTCTTACTTTCAATCATATTATATAAATAAATTTTTCATCTTTAAAATTTTTAACAAAATATATTTTTTAATAAAAAAAATTTTAATTTTAATTTTTAATCTTTTTTGTTGTATAAATTTTAAATTCTTCTCAATTTCTTTTTTAAAAAATTATACTTATAATTTCACAATATCTTTACTGGAAATTACTCTCAAATGTGTCCTTGTCTTTTATACCTTATTTCTATTGCAACTGCTTATAAAGATTTTTTTGTCTTACAAATAATTTCCAAAATATAGTGGCACAAGTTGTATAGAAGGATAGAAGAATATATATTTATATATATATATATATATATATATATATATATATATAAGCATTTACAATATCCACTTAAAAATAATTTGGCTCTCACCTATATTTATCTAAAATATAATTATAACTAAAGCTTAGGTATAAATTCTTACATTCTTCAAGATTGAAACCATCTTATTAGAAATTTAATTTCATATAATAATAGCTATTTTATCTTTTTCATACCACACTTTGAACTTTAATATAAGATTCAAAGCCACAATTATATATTAGAATAATGATTATAAATAATAATATTTTAGCTTTTACTATTGTCATTCTTATATACTAAATCTACCACAATCTTTTAAGCCTCTAAATCTTTATACTTCATCTATTTCTATAATCCGCTAGTTTACCTTATCTACTATATTCTATTGACTTTTGTACCAACTTGCATTATCACCTTCTATTTAATCAAATTTGATCCATATCTAGACCAATTTATTTAAATAGATTTTTATCTTAATTTTCTAATGACATATTTTAAATAAAATTTAATTGCAAAATTTTATGTATGACATATATATTCTAGAATAAAGTGTGAAACACCAAAAAATACTTAATTGTATAATTATTAAAAATCACTTCACAAATATTATGAATTTTAATTACATAGTAATAAAAAAAAATTAGTTATTGGTTAAAATTTTTATCTTCTACCAAGATCATACATTTATTATATTTTAGCATTTAGGTACATTGTATTAATAGTGACCAATTTGTTCATTTTTTAATTACTCACCTTGGTGTTGAATTTATACTTTAAATTATGTATTAAATAGAACTACTTATGGTAGTAATGGTTACTTGTAGCAGAAGGAAAGATTAAGTTCTTTATATTTTGTACTTAAGTACTAAATTATATATCTTAAATTTAAATTAAAAATAATAAATGTGATTAAAAGAAAATAAACTATTTTTTAGTTCTTTAATTTAATTTTTTTAAATTTTTGACTTTTGATGTGCCAAAATACTTATATTTCTTAATTTAGAAGTTTAAATTATTTATATTGAAGACAACTTATATTTAAGATGAAATAGGAAGGATAATTAAAGATTAAAAGGATTTAAAGCCAGTAATGAATATTTTTTTAATTTTTTTAATTAAAATATGTATTTATTTTACAACTTAAACTATAAGTCATTTTTTTAAAACAAATTTTTTAATAAATTCAACAAAAATAATTTTATATTGCAATTTAGAGAATTGCATTTGAAAAAAATTGTGGATCTAAATGGCATTAGCATGGATTTATTTAAAGAATTTAGAAGAATAAATGGATGCAATCATTTGGATATGATTAATGAAGCAAAAGAACACTTCTACCTCTTAGTTATTAAAGAAAATATTATCATACTTTATAAAGATAGAAAATATAATATTTTAGGCAATTGGATGCCTAACACTCTTCTATACTTCATACAAATTTTTCACAAAAATTCTTTAAAGTAGAATTCAATCAATTCTTATAAAAAAATAATTTATTTAGATCATTTTCTTTTTTTAAGGTTTATTTTGGATAATATTATGTTTATACAACTATCACTCTTTGACTTTTACATACATGCTCCTTAGATCTTTTGGCTCGTACCACAAGGGTATTCAATGATCCTAGGATCTTTTGGCATCTTATGTACTACAAGGGTATCTTATGCCATATATTAGTTACTCTTATTTAATCCTTTGAATATTCTCTAGTAGATACTTTATCCTCTTGACTTTGATTCTTTGCCCTTGATTGCATCTTATGTCCATAGAATGTTCTTTCTATATATTAAGAATCAATCTCTTGACCATTAGCAACCTACCTAAAATAATATCCTTTATTAAGTAACTTATTTTATTTTTATTATTATCTATTTATCTCAACATTTATCTCAACAATCTCAACACTTCCACTTTGTTAATTGTCAAAGGCTTTTAAACCTAATGCATTTGTCAACATATATTGTCTATCTTTTTATCAATGCCTTTGTCAATAAATCAGCAAGTATGTCTTGTGTTACATAATATTTCATGTCAATTACTCCTATTTCAATTTTCTCTCTTATGAAATCATATTGAATATTAATGTGCTTGGTTTTTGCATAATGCTTTGGATTCTTTATAAAAGCAAGGCATCCTTGATTGTTACACTTTATTGGAGTTGCTTTCAATTGTACAAGTCCAATGTGCTCCAAAACTTGCTTTGACCATATTGCCTCCATTGCACCATATCTTATTGCCATGTACTCTGCCTCTATTGTAGATCTTACAATTGTGGATTGCCTCTTACAATTCCATGAAATTGCTCCTACTTCAATAAAGAATACATAGTCCGTCTCATTGTGATGGTCTTCTTAGTACAATCTCTTACAAATTCCACTTCTAAGCAATAGTGAAGTTCTTTCAAATCACTCATTTCATATTTTTTTTCTAATTTTATTTTTAACCAATCCATCATCTTCAAAATATTAGTTAAGATGATTAAATCATCTACATAAAGGATAACAATCATTAAGAACTCTTTTGATTGTATCACATATATAGAATAATTAGCCTCACTTCTTACAAATCCTTCATTAATAAAGAATGTGTCAATTCTTTGATATCATGCCCTTGATAATTACTTGAGTCTATATAAGGATTTATTTAACTTACAAATAAGATGTTGTTTGCCTTCTTTAACAAATCCTTGAGGTTGATCCATATAGATTTTTTTTTCCAACTCTTCATTTAAAAAAGCTGTCTTCACATCCATTTGATGCATTTTCAAATCCATTACTGCCCCAATTGCCACAATAATTCTAATGGTAGTGAATTTGGCAACGGGAACAAATGTCTCATTAAAATCAACACTAGCAACTTGTGAGTATCCTTTGGTAACTAATCTTGCCTTATATCTCACGATATTACCTATTGCATCTCTCTTGATTCTAAACACCTACTTACAATCAATTGAAGATCGATTTGGTGGAAGCTGAGTCAATTTCCATGTTCTATTGTCCATGAGAGATTTGTATTCTTTTTCTATGGCCTTTTCCAACTTCAATGCATCCGTGGACTTCATTGCATCATATAAAGTCAATAGATCAATAAGAAGTGCAACATTAGCATATTCTTCACTTACTTGAAAAAAGATGTGATTATTTTATCATTCACCAAGTGGTTTTCTTTTTCTTCTAAGATATCTCCTTTCATTTGAAGAAGATTCAACTTGATGCATTCCATGGCTTCTTTCAACCTTCTTTTCTTTTAAAGCTTATCTCTTTTCACTCAAAGGTTGGTACTTCTCATCATCATCATCATCATCTTTAATTTCTTTATTGTTGGTCTTACCAATTGTATATATTTTTTTCTTCATCTTTTGTGGTTCTTCAAGTTGATTCGCGTCTCCACTATTACATTGTCTTCATTTTTTTTTCTTTCTTTATTGAAATTGAAGATGTGTCTACAAATACTCCATTACTCTTACTTGGATATATCTCCAAGTGCTCACAAGTATTCTTATACTCCAAAAATTCAACATTATGATTTTTGATGATCTTCTTGGTATTCAAATATATTAGCCTATATACCTTGGTACCTTCACAATATCCAAGAAACATACAATTTGTATCTTTTGCATCAAATTTGGACCTCATACAACTTGGTACCTTTGTATAAGCAATGCATCTAAAAGTCCTCATGTATGAAATACAAGGTTTTTTCCCACTTCAAGCTTCTTGTAGAGTCATTGATGTGTGTGCATTTGTAGGACACCTATTCCTTATATACACTACATTGACTATAGCTTCCACCCAAAATTCATGCCCAAAGTTTTGAACATGAAACATACTCCTTGTTATCTCTACAATAGTTTGATTTGTTCTTTTAATAATTCCATTTTGTTGTGGAGTGTAACGGATAGAGGTTTATCTTGTAATACCTTGAATCTTCAAATATTCATCAAAAATGCCATAAATGCATAATCATCTCCTCCAACTTCATCACATGTATTTTTAATATTTTTTCTATTTCTTTTCTTGGCCTTGTAGCAATTTCATACAAAATGACTAGATTTTCTATAAATGAAGCAAATTCTCACATTGCTTCTCATATTGTCATATTAATTGTTATAGGTATCTTTGCCTTGTCTTGAAAAAAGAGTCGAGTCTTCACTTTGATGCTCCTTTTCTTTCCTTTTAGTTACTTCATGTGTAAGTCTTCATGTCACATGGTCCATTATAAGCTCCTTCAACCTCATGGATTCCAATGCCATAATAAGATAGTTGTAGGACTTAAAAAGGCACATGAATAAGGTCATGACAATATCACCATCTTCTAAAGGCTTGTCAACAATTGCTAATTGGTTTGCAATGGCCTTTGTCTTATTAACATGAGCCATGAGGTCTTCACCTTCTTCCATCTTACAAGTGAAGAATTTCCTCCTTGTGAAGAGGATGTTGGATAAGTTCTTACTTTCATATATGTTATAAGGAGTCTTCCATGCTTCCGCTAGTCCTTTGTAATGGATAATGTGAAAAAATTTGGCTTCATCCAAATTGGTGGCAATCATACCAAAAACCTTCTTTTCATGTCTTTTGAAGTCCTTGTGTTCCTTAAGGCTTGTATCTATGCTTGGACGATCTTCACTCTCATCTACAATATCCCAAAGGTCCAAAGACGCTAACAAAAATTCTATTTTGACCTTCCAATGATAGAAATTGTCACCTCTAAATTTTTCAATTATTTTCAAACCTTCACCTGGAGTAAAAGTCATATCTAAAGAGTAGTGTATTAAAAAATATTAAAAAAAATAGTCTCTATGTACTTAAAATCACCAAAGCAAGTTTACACTAACAAAATCTCAAAATATTTTTTTATGAACAAAGAAGTGGTTTTTCACTCAAAACGCTCTCAATTCAACTTTTGAAGCTTTCTACAAGTATTTGCACTTACATAGAATCCACAAAGCAATGTTAGAGATGTATAAGCTCAAAAATAAAAATCTCCTTATATCAAAAATCCTAACATCAATAAATATCATAAGATCTATTCCATATAAAAGCAACAATAAGAAAATGATTTCAACTTATTTGAATAGTACAACAAAAAGTGTGTCGATCCAAAATCTATTAAAAAAACACAACAAGCATAACACAAGTAAGTAGAAATCAGTAAGATTGCATAGAAGTGTGGAATGAGATATCTCTCTCTTCTAACACCAATTATTTATAAGTAGTGGTTGCTGCCTTAAAAGACAACTTCTATCCTTTGATTTTTACACACATACTCCTAAGATCCTTTGACTCATACCACGAGGTTATTCAATGATCCTAGGATCCTTTGGCATCTTACATACCACAAGGATATTCTATATCATATATTAATTATTCTTACCTAATCTTTTGGATATTTCCTAATAGCTACTTTATCCTCTTGACTTTAATTCTTTGTTCTTGATCTCATCCTATGTCTATAGGATGTCCATTCTATATGTTAAAAATCAATCCTTTGACTATTGGTAATCTATTTAAGATAATATCTTTTATTAAATAACTTATTCTATTTTTATTATTATCTATTTATTTCAATATTTATCTCAATAATCTCAACAAAAGACATGAATCATAAAAGAACAAAATATACTCTTGTATTATTGAAAATCACTTGAAGATGATATAGTATTAAAATTAGAATGGTTATTGCCAAAGACAAGAAGATTAAAGACTCTTGAAATAAGACTAGGAATAAAAAAGGCATTGATAAGAGTGAAGAAGACTTCACTCTTGTCTCTATATATACTATCTATCTAACAATTATGTGGCAGCATTTTATAAGCCCTCCAACATGTGTCCAACTTGTAAGACAAGTTTCCTACATATGTGCCACATACTTAGCTTGTTCCACAAGCTACCAACATGTGCGATATATGGCTAGCTTATTGGCCAACTTTCTAGTCTATCAATCATCTATAGACATATAATAAAAGTGAATCCGCTTCTAAAAAGCTTCTCTATAAGATATTATCAAATTAACCTACTTCTATCTATCTATATTAATTAGATAATTATTGGAGTAAATCTTGACCATGACATTATTTCCCTTTCTAGAGACAAGTTCTATGAGGATTGGTGATTATGTTGTCGTAATACGTGAAGTCTTACTTGAGAATGCTCCAAGCTTTTAGCTGTGGAAGATAAAAAAAGAAATACACAACAACAAGATCCTAACAACTCTGATAGAATCCTAAATAACTTCTATTAGGTTTTAATAATATTAATCATGTTTTGATCCAACCTTAAAGAAATTATAAAAAAAAATAAATGAATCATACATTTATCATAAAAAAAATAACATATAAAATAACAATTTTAGAAAATACTAAAAATATTTTAGAAAATAATCAAATCCTAACTAAATCCTAATCAATTATGATCAAATTCTAACAAATCCTAAAATGAACTCTAATTAAATCCTAATCAATCTTGGTCAAATCTTAATAAATCCTAAAATAAACCTTGGTCAAATCCTTATAAATCCTAATTAAATCCTAACTAATACCTAATCAATCTTGGTCAAATCCTAACAAGTCTTAAAATGAATCTTAATTAAATCCTGGTCAACCATGGTCTAACCTTAATAAATCCTAATCAAATCTTAATTAAATTCTAATTAAAATCTAATTAAATTCTAATTAATTTTGATCAAATTATAACAAATCCTAATCAAATTCTAATTAAATCCTAATCAATCTTGATAAAACCTTAATAAATCCTAAAATGAATCCTAATTAAATCCTAGTCAATCTTGGTCAAATCTTAACAATCCCTAAAACAAATCCTAACTAAATCTTAATCAATTCTAGTTGAATCCTAATAAATCTTAATTAAACACTAAATCCTAAATCCAAATCCTAAATCCTAAATCCTAATCAAATCCTAACCAATTCCTAAGCAATTCCTAAGGCAATTTTTGAACCTCAATAACTACCAAATAAACCATTGATCTTGATTGAAAATTTATACACGCCTTAATAATTTAGTTGATAACAAACACATTAAATTTTAAAAAGATCAAACTTACCAAAAAGAAAAAAAATCCTATAAATCTACTCAAGTATCGGCTAGCCTCATTCTCCAATCTTAATGCTAATAATCTAGCACCTAAACCTCCTATTTTTATCATTCAATTGTAATTAAATTTTATATATATTTAGAAAATAAAGTCTTTTATCTATAGACACAAATTTCACTCAAATCCAATTAGCAAATTGCTTAAAATATGCAAAACTCTAACTAATCTTCAAAATCCAATTCCCGAGACCTTAATCCACTTAGACCTCAATTACTTACAATTAAATTATTAGATTAAGCTCAAAATTATAGCACAGATTGACAACAAAAATTCCAACTAACCTACAAAAATTTAGCCATAGATCTACAATAAAACTTTTGTAATTTTTCAAAGCATAAGCCCTATTTTATTTCACAAAACCAAAAGTCGCCCAAAACAACCTTGACTTTGTAAAGCTCTTACAAAGTCAATTTTGATTTAAATCACTCTAAATTAAATCTTATGCAAAATCTCTCAATTCTCCTCTCTAATTCTACTCTTTGATCTTCCAAAAAGCCCTCGACCCGCCATAAGCATGTGATTTTGAGCCTTGGGATCAGATTCCAATCCCGGCTCATAACTGGTCCTCTCTAGGTATCTATTTTGAGATTTTTGTAGTAAATTTTTTTAAAATCTATTTTCAACTTCTTTCTAAACATGCCTATATTATTTATTTTTCTAATCTACTTTATTTTGCTTTATTTATGGCCATACAAAGCAATTAGAAGTCACTTCTATAAAAAGTAATATTAACACCTTTTGATTTTTGTCTACCTCCTTTTCTATTATTTATTGTTTTAAGATAATTTTCTCAAATATTTTCATTTGAGCTTTTTTATAATATAACCACTCCTTTTTTCTTTCACCTAATGGTCATATTATTATATGACAATGTATTGAAGAAGTCCAAGATGTGCCAAATTGTATTTGCCACATATTCTAATCTTTCCTCTCTTTTGAATATAAAAAGCCATCAATAGTGTCCCATATTAGGACAAAAAGACCACCCTGTTATTTGATCATTGTTGAAACTTTTATAACTTTCTTCAAAGAAAACATTTGGAATACTATCAGCGATAGTTTTTACTTCTAAAAGTATCACTAAACACCAAGAGTCTCTTCCAAGGTCATGATATCAAACATGTTGTATCTTGCCATCAATCTAAAGAAGAATATGTTGTTGTTGAAGATCTTCATCTCTATTCTGTCGTCTTGAAAGTTGTAATACTCATAATATCTTGTCCAATAAATCAGCAAACAATGATTCTTGAGCTGAATTTGTGAGTCGTTGATTCTCCATCTCTTTTGGTATAAACAAATTCAAAAAAATAATAGAAAATGATACAAAATAGAATGAAACCTCTTTTGAATCTGCTTGGCTTTATAGCAAGGATTTTTTTAACTCTTCATTGTGGTTTTGATGGATGTTGTCAATAAAACACATTAACTTTTGTTGATGCATTTACTAAATTTCTAGATGGTTTTCATATACATTAACTAATATCATATATGTATTAATATATAAGATATTTCAGCCAATTTCAATGCCATCTCGATTCTAAGACCTCTTCCACTTCAAATTCTTTATTGTTATCTACTTCTATATGAGGCAGTGGTATTTATCTTCTTTTTTATATATCCATTGTTTTATATTGCTTAAGTAATGAGATGTAGAATACATGATGGATCTTTATAGGTTTTGATAGATGTAATCAATAGGCAATCTGATTAATCTATTCACAAATTAGAAATGATTAAAGCCTATAATAATCCAACTTGTTACAAAGACAATAAGTCTTGATATTATGATGAGATAACCTTATCTTATTGTTCACTAGGAATTGACGTTATTCCTTATAATAGACATTTGTATTGATCTTTAGTCGTTCTTAAACTTCTTTTAATTATGCCTTCATTATTGCATATAGCTTTGACAATCAATTCAGCAAATTTATCTATTCTATTTAATTTATCTATTCTATTTGTCTATTAGTTTGAGGATAGAAAGTTAAAGATAGTTTTATATCCACCTTCAATATTTTGAAAAGGATTCTCTAAAATCTTGATACAAATTGTATCCCTCTATCTAATATAATATCGTTTGGTAATTTATGATAGCGATAGATATTATCAAAGAAGAGTTTAGCTATTTCTTCATTTATAATAGTTTTTGTACACGGTACAAAATGGACTATCTTAGTGAAATGATTTACAATGACAAATATAAAATCATATGGACTTGAATTTAAAAGATTCATGATAAAATCTATAGAAATAGAAGACTAAGGTTGTTCCGGTACATGTAATGGTTAGAAAAGTCTATAAGATTAATAACAAGGAGTTTTTGATCTTGAACAAACGTTGCACAGTTGTACAAACTCTTTAACAACCTTTCACATTTGAGGCCACTAATAATTTCTTGATATTAGCTCCAAAGTCTTATTATATCCAAAATATCCTATTATAGGAAAGTTGTGATGAGCTTCAAGAGCAAGTAGTCGTGTTTTACCTTTTCGAGCATATAAGCATCCTTTGAAGTAGAGTAAATCATTTTTGAACTTGAACTTAAAAGCATCATGAAACTCAAATGAATTATTCTTAATCTCATGAACAAAAGGGTCTAAAGACATATTTGATTGGAATTGCTTAACAAAAGTTGAATCAATAATCAATGTTGATTTCATTACTTGAAGATGAAATTACTTTGGTTTCAAGACGATTGTTCTTTGTTAATTAAAAGCTAAATCTCTTTCTTTTGATACAAAATAAGAATGTCTAGAAAGGACATCAGACAAACCTTATTGTTTTTTTAGCCGATAAGTGATAATAAACTTAAATCTTGACAAAGACATACTCTAATGAGCTTGATGATAATTCAACATGTGTATTGACATAAACTACTCAAAGTTCTTGTCATCCGTATATATGATAACTAGACTAGAAGCACCTTTTAAATAATAAAATCATTCTTAAAAAGAATCCACAGTTGTAAGAAGTTCTTTATCATGAATTTTGTAGTTGATTTCTACTGTTGAAAATTTCTTAGAATAAAAAGCTATTGAGTGGAATTTGTCATTTACTCCTATTTGTGACAATATTATACCCAAAATAAAGTCTTATGCATTTGTTTCTATAAAAAAATACTTTAGAAAAGTTGACTTTATACAAAATTGATGCAGAAGTAAAAGTTTTCTTTAAAGCTTCAAACAATGCTTTTATTTCTTTATTCTACTCGAGTTTATTCTTACAAGTTAAGCGTGTCAATGGAGCTGCAACTTAAGAAAAATCCTTGATGAAGATTCGATAATAATTGGCAAATCTCAAAAAATATTGCACATCCTTTATTGTTCTTAGAATCTTTCAATCCATGATTTTTTGGACTTTCTTAGGATCCATCTTAAGACCATCATTTGAGATGATGTATCCTAAAAATTCAATTTAAGTAGTGAGAAATATACACTTTTTTATCTTGGCATATAACCTTACATCTTTAAGTTTTTATAACACACGATGAACATGAAGTTTATATGCTTCCATATTTTTAGAATAGATCAAAATATCATCTAAATAGTCGACAAAAAAATCATCAAGAAATTCACAAAAAATATCATTCATAAGATGTTGAAAAGCAGCTAGTATATTTATAAGTCCAAAAGACATGACATTATAAATGAAATGTCCATACCTAATTCAAAATATAATTTTTTATTCATCACTTTCTATGATGTGGATGAAATTATATGCTCTTTATAAATCTATTTTTGTAAAAATCTTTGTTTGATTGAGTTGATCAAAAAGTCTCAAATCAAAGTTAAAGGATACCTATTCTTAATAGTAATCTTGTTAAGTCTTCAATAAACTATGCACATCCACAAAAATTTATCTTTTTTCTTTACAAATAAGATAGGAGCTCTTATTCGAGACTTTGAATGGTGTATAAAGTTCTTAGCCAAGTTCTTGTTAATATATTTTTTCAATACAGCCAATTCATTTTGTGATAAACTATAGATTAATCAAAATAGTGGTTGAGCTCCCTCTTGAAGATCAATTGAAGAATCATAAGGTTGATGCTCCAAAAAAATATCTCCATTCTTCTTTTCAAAAATATCTTGAAAATCTTAATATTGGTTGAGAATATCACTTGTAGTCTTTTTGGCATCTAAAATGAATGTAGTATATATAATAAAAGATAATCATTTTTTTGTTGCATGTATAAAAGCTTTTGTACTTATTAATAAGGATTTAGATGTATTAGAATTATATATATCTACTTAGCTAGTAGATATTTGGATTAAACTATAAAAAAAGTCAAGATTATAAGAAATCTAATCTATTTGAAGATTATATTTTTCTAACCACGATAATCTTAAAATAATTGGATTGGAGCAAGATCTAATTATATTAAATATTATTATGCTATTATGTTCCTTAGTTGCTATATCTAAAGGAATAGTCTTATAAATAATATTTCCAAAAGACAATGAATGACCATCTATAACTTCTACGTGCATAGATTTAATTTTCTTGACTCGAGATATTTTTTGTTTTTTGACAAAGTCTTTGTCTATGAAACAAATTGAGGCTCTTGAATCTAATAAGGCAAGGACTTTGTGATTTTTAGGTCCTAAAAATGTATCTATTATAAAACAACATAAGAAATTAGAGGAGAGAATAGGACCTCTATAAGGTGTTGTACATGATTCCAGTCGCAGGGTCACTATTGTAGCCGAAGAAGCTCATTTTTTGACATATTATATTCTTTAGCAACCATACTCTTCATTTTGTAATTGCGTTGCTTCTTTAGATAATATTGAGCAGTGTACTTTGTTTCTCTATAATAGAAACACAACCCTTCTTGATGACATTGAGTCTTTTTTTGTTTGGTGAGAGGTTTAAAATGTATTGCATCAATTTACATTGGATTTGGCTTAGTCACATAAGTTTTTGAAAACTTAGAAGTTGTTGTCATCAATTGACTTAATCCTCTCCAATTGAATCTATATTCTTGATGCCTTTCAAATAAACGATTATCATATGTAATGGCTTGAGCAATAAATTATTTTAAGAAGTCTGCTTTTGGCATTGTTAGTAACAAGTTTTTGATGTTATCCTTCAAACCATAATGAAATTGATTGATATGGGCCTTATCATTCCACTCCACATTACAAGCAAGATTTTGAAATTATGTAGCATATATTGTGGCTAATTGTGATTCTTCTCACAAAGATAAGAGCTTGGTCTCTGTTATCCTCTTTCAATTACTTTTTCCAAATGTGGCCATAAAGACTTTAAAAAATGAATTTAAATCATAAAGAAGTGGTGAATTTTTTTCCATTAAAGGTGCAAATCAAGAAAGAGTACTTTCAAATAGAAGTGCATCTATGAATTCAACTTGAGTAAATCCATTAGAGTATTAAAAAAGGTGCAACCTTAGATATAACTTGACTTATTGTAAAAATCTTTAAAATTTTTATTTTATTCCATCGAACTTCTCAAGCATATTAATCTTTGCCCCTTTTATCTTGGTAGAAGTAAGACTTCTTGGATTTGCTTGCGAGGTGGATTTACTTGTTTCCCTCAATTGTACAATTTTTTAGCGTAGGCTTTGGACTTCTTCCATAAGCATAAGAATAGTGCCTCTATGATTGGTATTAGTGATTCGTGAAATTTTCACATTAAGAGTATTGACAAGCTTCTAAAGATCTGTGATAGTTACAAATCTATTTTCATTTCCGCTAAATGTAGCATCTATGATCTTTCCTTCCATCTTAATAACTCCACAATTCAAATTAAAAGAGTGTAATATGTAACTTTTAATATTAAATAAAAAAATTTCTACAAAGAAGGTTGATCCACTTTCTTTTTTCAAAAAAATCAAGGTTAGAAAGCAAAGAATATTAGTTTAAAGGTGAATAATCCACAACCTTCAAATATAACAAAAGTAGAATAAGCCACTCACTTTTAAACAAGAACAATGAAACTTCATTCTTCTCAAACTGTTAAGGACAAGGACATGAATCATAAAAGAACAAAATATACTCTCATATTACTCAAAATCACTCAAAGATGGTATAGTATTAAAACTAGAATGGCTATTGCCAAAGACAAGAAGACCAGAGATTCTTGAAATAAGATTAAGAATAAGAAAGGCATTGACAAGAGTGAAGAAGGCTTCACTCTTGTCTCTATATATACTATCTATCTAAGAACTATGTGGCAACATTTTATAGAACCTCCAATATGTGTCCAACTTGCATGGCATATGTCAAACTTACAAGATAAGTTTTCTATATGTGCGCCATGTACTTAGCTTGTTCCACAAGCTACTAACATATGCAACACATAGCTAGCTTGTTCCACAAGCTATCAACAACACATGGCTAGCTTGTTCCACAAGCTACCAACATGTGCAACACATGGCTAGCTTGTTCCACAAGCTACCAACATGTGCAACACATGGCTAGCTTGTTCGCCAAATTTCTAGTCTATCAATCACCTATAGACATGTATTAAAGGTGAATTTGTGTCTATAAAGCTTCTAAAAAGATTTTTTATAAGATATTATGAAATTAATCTACTTCTACCTATCTATATTAACTAGATAATTATTGGAGTAAATCTTGACCATGACAAAGAATCAATTTTTATCACCTAAAAAATTCTTTACTAGTTTAATTTGGTTTTAAGATTAGAAATCAACTAAGCCAAGTCTTTAGCCCTTTAACAACAAGGTAAAAAATCTAATCTACACTAAACAGATAAATATAGATAGAATTAGTCTAAAAAAGATAAAAATAGATTATTATTTAATTTATTTAATAGAGTATTTTTAATATATATATATATATATATATATATATATAATAATTTTTTATTGATAGAAATAAATAAATAAATAAAATAGATTATTAATATTCTATACACTTCAATATATCAAATAGAATAATAATCATGAAGAATATACTATTCTTATTTGTGTATTTTTTTTGCAACTATTTAAGCAAGGATATTAAAATTTATAAAAAATAATAATAATAATAATAATTTTTAATTTCTTAGGACTTCTATACTTTAATAAAATCAAAATAATTTAAAAAATATATTATAATAAAAAATAAAATAAGAAAATTAAGGATCATAGATTTTAAGGAGGCAATGATAATACTAATGGCTAAGTGGATAATAAGTGCAATATATCCAAGTAAATCTAACATATAAAACTTTATCAAATATAGACTAAGGTTTGTTAAACCTAAACTTGTAAGAAAGTAGATATATGATAAG
Organism: Physcomitrellopsis africana; assembly: GCA_036785485.1. Taxonomy (NCBI): domain Eukaryota; kingdom Viridiplantae; phylum Streptophyta; class Bryopsida; order Funariales; family Funariaceae; genus Physcomitrellopsis; species Physcomitrellopsis africana. The sequence continues at coordinate 347,348 of JAWRVF010000044.1, forward strand.
ATATGGATCTACTCTTACAATAAAAATAACTTTTTAAATAAAAATAATTGAAATCAGATTAAAAAAGCATGGTCAAGAATTTTATCTCATCTACAATTAAAATCACCAATATCTTTTTATGTAATATAGAACATATTATAATAGTAGAATTTAGTATTTTCTATAATTTTAACATATATCAAAGTTAATAGAGCAATAAAATTTTATAATAATAGAATTTAGAGGATTAAAGATGACTTATAAATTAATTAATTTATAGATGATTATTCAATGACCATTATATTTTATATTGTTACAAATAACAAAGAATTTTGGAAGTATTTGATTTTTTTTATATTCAATCAATTGAATAAATATCCTATTAGAGAAGATTCTACCATCATACAAAAAAGACTAGATTGGGCTATGTAATATAATAGAAGATAGTCTCTTTTTTATTATTTCATTAATTAACTCTTTATTATTCATCTTACAAAATCAATTCTCTTAAATTCTACTAGTGAATGATAGGTGGATACTTTTTAGGTAGAAGAATAAATCACAAGTATTATATGAGGATAAGAAATTATTTTAAAAACTACAATTAGAGCAACTCTTATAAAGAAGAATTAATTTTCTACCAATTTGCAATTTTCTAAAAATTATCTTAATGGTTGATTTTGTAAAAACTAAGAAAGAAGTCTCTACAAACAATAAAAAAATTTATATACTTATATAAAATCTCCTCTTTAACTTACTAATATATAATTGGTAATAAAATATATATATATATATATATATATATATATATATATATATATTTATTATACATAGCAAAGCTTATTAAAAAAATTTAGAGCTAATATAATTTGTATGGAATTTAACCTTTTTAAATTGGAATGGAATCTAGAACCAACAATTTAAATCTAATTAAAAAGATATATGGTTTAAGATTAAGATTCCAAAAGAAGCTATATTAATTTGGCTTATTTGGCATAAAGATGTAGTAGTTAATAAATAGTGAGGTAAAATCAACATAGATTTATCAAGATTTTGCTCATTCTATTTATCACAAATTATAGAATTTATTATACATAGATTTTAGGAGTGACCTTAAATTAAAAAATCATGGATTTAGACAACCTTATTTATATACAATACAGTCTTTGATCCAAGGAAATAGAGACCATAGAACTTATTCTTGTAGCAACAAGCTTTTTTTGTGATTCATCTTTCATTAAGGTTTTAAAGACTTAGAGTTATATAAGCATTATTTAAAAGAGTTTTTTATGGATCATTAGAATTTAAAAGAATGTTGTGATTTTAGAGGAAGAAACATGGAGTGTCTAAGATTTATAAAACTCTTTTAAAATAAATTAATTGAATTTGAGAGAATTATATGAGAAGAGACAAAAATAAATAAATAAATAAAAGTGGAATTAGAAGGTATGTTCATCAATCAATAGAATAAATTGTGGATTACTAACAATATTTTTAAAAAAACAAAAAGGTAATAATATTAGATTAAACTTTAGTATTCACATAGTAGTTTAGTTGTCCATTTACAAAATGTTGCTTTGTAAGATAAATAAATTATACTAATATTTTTCCTAATATTTTTTTCTAGTCATGCCTAGTAAAATAGAAATAGGTATAAGAATGTAAGACAATTGTTCTACCTCCCACATATCAATGCAATAGATTTATCCCATTTCTATCATATACAAAGGACTTAAGATGGTATATTTTTTTCCTCTTTTTTATCAATGCAACAACTTACTTCCTACATGTCAATAAAAAATTTAAAAAATTTAAATCCTTATCATTTATTAAATGTTTAACCTTGCTTCTTAATCAAGACAACTATAACATAATTGATAATATGTGCCAATGGAAAAAAAATGTTTTTAATGAAGGTAACACAATTTAATGATTAGAAAAAACCACTTACAGGTCTCAAATAAGACAAAATTCAATGTCATTATTATTGATACGAAAATTGAATAAAATTGAGTGTGGAAACAAGTAAGTAAAGTCAACGTAAAGTCAATGCCGGAGCTAATCGTTGGAATTAAGGTTTATAAAATGTTACCAAAATGTGAATCCCATTCCCGAGACTGCAGAAACAACCATTCGGCAATTAAATCAGCGTTCAATTCGATGCGGGGAGAATGGAAGGGAAGGGAAGGGGGGCCTAGGGTTGCGCATATACCTCACTCCAGCCTGCAGCGGCACAGCCGCGGGGACATCCGAGCAGAGAGTAACACACACATGCACACAGATTCATCCGTCTGTCCGTATAGATGTTCATCCAGTTTCAGTTTGCTCATCCATCAGGAGTGAGGGCAACTGGGCCTGGTCTCGCGGGATCGACGGCGTACTAACGCCCCTTCGTCACTGGCTCGTTTGCTCTTCTCTCTCTTTCTCTCGCACAAAAGTAGTGTGAGTTTCGTGTCGTTTCGTGACGTTTCGTGGCGCTGTGCGTCAGACCCAAAGACGGGAGGACAGCTTTCCTGCCCTGAATTGTGTGTGTCAACGACTTCGTCAGTTCGCCTCTGACACAATCGCCCCTAAACGATGGATGCAGGAGCACCAATCCTCACACAAAAATACGACAGGGTGTTGTGTTACTACCTCTACGACTCATTATAAATTATACTAGTAACAATAATGTTTCTGATAAATCCACTTTCAATGTATTAAGTTCTACCGAGCCAAACCCTTCCAGCTCAAATCGATTTTCTCTGTCTGCCGAATCCTACTGTAAGAATTTACGTCTCATCCTTGTCGACAGACACGGGTGGCGTACTGGGCGCGATGAAATCGGTGACTTACTTCGGAGCCGATCGATTTGATGATCTAACCAATGACAGGTGACTGTGCGTTCGTCGTTCCGTCAGAGGTTGCTTGGTACTATGATCCATCCACCAGAAAGATGTTCAACCTCCCTATTAAAACCCTCACGAAGCAGTAGGTTCATTGAGCATTTGTGCATACAGACAGGATTCGCATCTCAGTACAATCAGAGAACTGTAAGGCCAACGCTAGTAATACATACATGTAAATGCATTGATAGAATATTTAAGTTTCTGTCAACATGACCGTAACGTGCCATGTCCCGCGGCGAGGAATCCCCAGGCGGGCATGATTATATTCCGCAGGCGGGATTACACGGACTCCTAATGCAGGATCCAAGTTTGGATGCAAATCATATGATAATGATGATGCCAATCCATGGCTCTTGTCTGCTGCTTTGCACATGAGAGACGCAGGACTGTTTTACTGAAGTGCAATTGCCCGACGGAGGAGACTGAATCTCCCTTGACTGGAATCGTTCAGATGCCGTGGTTCGACGAGGATGAGGAATCTCAGGCTTGGAATTCCTCAAACGGATTCTGCTGCGGTTCCGACAAGACCATGACTGTTCCACTCTCGGACCATGATCCCTCAACTCTACGGGTTGGGTTTGTTACTGCCGTGCACAAACTGTGCGACCAAGAGAATTATGGTGCCCGAACCCTCTGCCGTAGATAGTCAAATCCTTAAGCTGACGAAGTCATGTTTCTGAATTGTACGTGGATCGATTTAGCCAATGGTAACTCTGTCCTGGATGCAATTAGCTTCTGCAGGCCCCACGTTAGCAAAGCACAACCTGTTGCGTGTACAGCTACTCATGTTAAAGAGATTCAATGATAAAGCAGCTGTAGTACTTACTCTGTAACATACTACCAGAAGATACGTACAGCTTCCTAAATGTTCTTCAAACAGTATGTTGTTTAGCGTGAGTACACATTCTGGCCATGGAGACTGCGGCCTCAAATACCAGTAGGTATTTACGGGAGACTTACCTTGGAAGTCCTAAGACTCCTTTCCTTTTCAGGTGACCTGAAAGCCTTGCAAATGAGGAGCAGGGGTATTCATTGGGATTGCCAGTCAATTCTCCACTGGCTTTTTGCAGCACTCAAAGTACACAGTGAGATCTTGCGTCGATTAACACCTAGAGCTTGTGAGCAATACCTGTCGCTTCTCGGCGATCATATATTTATTTCATTGTGGTGTGTGAAATACGGCCCGCGATGTGCAAATTTTGAACCTTAGGGTTTTGAACATACTTGCATCCCACTCAATTATTGGCCCAAGACTAACTGTGATGCTCACAGTGGCCGGTCTTACCAACCTCCACCATATTGATTAGATTGTGCCGTGATCATGCGCCAGAACGTTCACATTAGAGTGCAAGCAGGGGGTAGAAACCATCACCGTCGCGTACAAAGAAAAGGCCATACATCCCTAATGACGACGGATACTGACAGAGGAAGCAAAACAGGGGCGGGGACAGCGATGAGGATGGGGAGTTACGCAGTCTGTCGGCAGTTGGGCCACTGACCGGCTTCGTCCTGCCCTCAGCACTGCAGCTCACAAATGAAGTGAGCATGGATTGCAAGCAAGCAAGAAAACCTCCCTCCCTCAGTCCCTCCCTCCGTCCGTCCGTCCTCACAGCAGCAGCAGTAGCAGCAGCATCAGGACCATGGCATGACCATCGCCGAGAGCGCATGCTCAATCAATGTGCCCGGATGAAGGAAAGGAAGGAGGGGAGAGAGACTTCAGGGTCATGGAGGATGAGTATGAGGATGGATGATGGTTATGGATGGATGAGGAGGAGGAGGAGGGATGGATGAGGAGGGATGGATGAGGAGGATGGATGAGGAGGAGGAGTCCCGGGTTCACTTCACACCCTGGTCTGGATTTCATTCAATGCTCACACCCATCATGCACTGCAAATCATGGTAATCCCTACTTTCACTGCAATCCCCTTTTCCACATTCTGGTGCATCTTCTATATTTTTATGTTTCTCCATCGTCAACATAATGTATGTGACAGATTTGACAACCTTATAAATCTTGAGAATCATAGTATGTAAGTTGATCCTCATAAGATCTTAGCCTTGTTAAGCATTTATAAGTATCTTGCACAAAGATCCTATGGAGTTGTTTTAAAGTCTTGAAAGAGCAACAACTTCAAAAAATTAGTTTTCATTTTAAATCTACTCCATGGTGGTGGTTTCAGAGCATTCTAAGACATTTACAAGAATTTTTAAATATTTATTAGAAATATTTTTGAAACAAATTTAGATTTAATAGTATTAAAAATAGAAATTTAATGTGTAATATAAAAGGAATCACCTAGAGGTAGCATTTTTTAATTATTAGGACTTTGGTAGAAATAGTATTAAAGACAACTGTTATCAAATGTTGTAACATTATTTTATTATACTAAAAAGTATATAGAACATGTTTCTATTATTATGCAAGCTATAGAAGGTTTTAATTTAATAAAAAATAATAATATATAGTTATATTAGAATATTCAAATATGTTTGGAAATAAAATAAAAGAATTATGTCTCATTTTAATTAGGTTTTAGACATGGTGGATTGAGAATTATAACAATTAATATTAAAAAATATAATTATATATATATATATATATATATATATATATATATTCTTTTAGAAGACCTTGCATATAACAAAATAAATAACTTCTAACTTTTTTAAAAAAAAAATACCTAATATTTCTTATTAAATTTTTTTTTTTTAAAAGTGTAATCAAAATTAGAGAATAATTGGATTTCTAAAAGCCTAAGTAAGAATAATTCTAAAAAATACCAAAGAATTCTTCTAGGATTATATTTTTTAAAAAAGATTATATCTTTTAATAGTAGACTAGTAAAAAGAAAATATGTTAATATTGGCACCTAACTTAACTTAGAGTCAAATTAAGGATTCTTTTTCTTTCTTTTTTTTCTTTTTAAGAAATAAAATTTTAGAACTAAAAAACTAAAATCAAAATAAAAATTTATAATTTAAATATAAAAATTTAAGTTGGACATATATTAAAATATTTGATGTAAAAGTAAAAGTGATTAAATTTTTTTTAATAGGTCAAATAGTTGAAGATTTTTGGTTATTATTAAAAATTAAAATAACTACTTAAATCTACTATATTTGAGAAAAAGATAGATAAATTCTTTAATATTACTAAATATTTTTAATATATATTTATATTTTTATATTTTTATATAAAATATCAAATACCACCACTTTTTTAAGTTTTTAGTAAAGATCAAAAAAATATAAATTATAAAAGAAGGCAAGTTGTAGCAAATGATAAAACTCATAATCGAAGAAGATATTCTATATTTATTTTTAAAGTCTTGAAATAGTAATTTTTTTCTTCTTTATAATATACGCTTGAAAATTTTATTAAGGTAAAAATTTCTAAAGAGAAGTTGCACAAGACTAAAAATATAGCAATAACTATCCTATTCAAATGTTTTTGGTAGTTGTTACTAATATTTTTTTTGGTAGTTATTTCTAATATTCAAGGTACATTTTTTATACAAAGTTTGCACTAGAAGTTTTGCATTGTTCAATTTATATTTTTTCTAATTTAGTACAAGAAATTTTACTGCTGACTCTTTCCACAACAACAACAAAAAAAAAAAAAAAAAAAAAAAAAACGTTATCTATTTTATTAAAATTAGACATGTTTTCACTGGTTGTGCAAAAATATTTTAAAAAGAAAACATTTATCTAGTTTATCTAAATATTTTTAAAAAGTTAAACCATCCATGTGCTTTTTGTAGAAGTTTCATTCAGTTTTAAAATGTTTTTTTCAAATCACAGAATCACAGAATCAGGTTAACAATATTTGAACTTAATGTCTGACATATTAAATTAATGATAAAATTTTAAAAATACATTTGTAAATACTTGTATTTTTTTAAGAAAACTGAACGTCTAATACCAAGCAATAGTATCAATAATCCTGGTACCAGATATAAATTTGAACAAATATATATCTATATATATATAGATATAAAAGTAAAATAAAATAAAATGAGTATGGACAATGAATATGGGATGTTATCAGGTGCATCATGTGTCCTGAACCGTATTGATATCAAGTTGTTGTAGAAAGGGATAGTGAATGAAGCAGTAGGGTACTTGGGGAGGTTAATTCTCTGTAGAATTCCGATGTTGTAGTCCCAAGCCTGCCCCCTTGCAGTGCAGTGCACTGTAGATTCCTCCTCGGCATTGCTCCACCTCCAGCACTAGCTCCCCCCCTTCTCACTTCATATCCTCTTCACTGGAGTCTTCGCCTTCTTCCTTACTTCATTCGGTCCCCTCCCTTCAGATTGAAAATCCTTCATTCCTGGTTTTGCATTCTAAGCCTCGTATCTGAATGGCGGCGCGATCAACTCGAACAAATTCCTTCACAAATTCCTTCGCCGTCACACTCAGACACCGACGTCGTTCTCCTCGCATCATTCCATTTCAATTTACACTAATATAAAAGGGATAACCTAAAATGTTAAAATGATGATTAAATTTCAGATTTAAAATTTTATTTAAAAAATAAAAATAATAGTAATATATTAATACATTTTTCACCAAAATGCTCTAAGTCACATGTGTCAATTTCAGGTCCCCCTGGCCTTCTTTGTAAAACATTTTTTAAATAACAATGCTCCATATTCCAAGTGTCTACATCAATTAACAAATTTGTTACTAGTACATTGATATTTACCATTAACACAATTAATCAATACATTATACATTTTGTCAAGAAAATATGCCTATCATCAGTGTCAAAGCATACTTTCAAAACATATATTTTAATCAAATACACCATTTTATCACATATCATGTAAAATTCTTATATCATTTTATGACATACCTACTGCAAAAAACTGTGTTATATAGATTTTTAATGTTTGCTTCCAATATATCATTCCACCACAACACCAAATTCCTTGGAATGCAAATTTTTGCCATAAGTTCTGCCCCCTTACAGGTTTGAATAGCCATTTTCAAAACTTTTGTTCATCTCCATATTGTTTGCTTTATCTCAGATGTGAATTTCCAGAAAGATTGTACTTTTAACATGCTCCACCACATATATTGTGTGATAACTTTCTTGACTAAGGTAAATCTTTAACCTGCCTCCCTGATCAGAGAAACCAAGTTATTCTTCAATAAACGTGGGTGACCATTACCAGATGTCTTTAACAAAAAAATGATCAAGTACTGTAGCTTTAGAAGCAGAGATGAGAAGTCTGCAGCCAACCAACTCTATGGTTGCCTACTATTTTTGCTGCCCTACAAAACAAGCATTGCTAGGGGAGGTGATGCATTACAGGTATCTTGTCGGGGCCAGGATCACCGTTGATGCTGGATTCATCAAACCTAAGTACAAACCACAACCACCATCACCTTAGCTTGAGCATGAGGTACATCACTTGAGTATTCGATACTCTAATTGAATATCTAACACCCTGACTTTCTCAACTTGAGTTATGTCAAGTTGAAGTGCTTCACGTTTTCTATACAGCACTGCATAATCAACAAATTGATACAGATCTTCTCTCTAATTATCTGACTCCTAGCCTCCACAGATTCTAAATAAAACTTTAAGAACTCTACAAAGTACAATAGAGAAGCACTAGTATTTATACGGGTGGAAAAATGTATATTTAGAAGTGCTTTTCTGTTGTACTTTTCAAACAGATGAAAACTAAATCAGGACTTCCCAACACCCCACTGCTGACATGATAAGGAACACGCGAGCACCAATTATCTAAGACAGATAAAACGAAAATCATGCCAACCTTAAAAATCGATCATCTCCTTTTTGGTCTTTTCTTTTGCTGCTTTTTATCTTTGAGTTTTCCTCTAGTCCTTGTCATGGAAATTTTTGGCGTTTCTTTTCTGTTTACAGCCTTCGTTAAATCTTGGTTCACATTAAGGCCTAATTTCTTTGGTGATGCAACAGTACTAGCATCCTTATCTTTTGTTTTGATATGAGCCTTCGCGTTCTTGCCGCTTGCCATTCTGCCGCCCAATGCCTTATTTCTGGACTTCATCTGGCTAGAGGTTATGGCGGCTCCCACTTTCGCCTGTTCCTTACTAACGGGAGATTTCCAAGTAAATTCAGGAGGAGTGGATGCATCAACCTCATTGCTGGGATCTTCAACGTTCCAATCGCTTTTCTTCCCGTTTGAAGCTTTGTCACTTGAATCTGGGGCTTTCCTCTTACGTGTGGATGAGAGAGGAGTAGGTTCAGCGACTTCCTTATCGAGATCTTTACCCTTCGTTATAAATTCTGCACTTAACTCTCGAGCATCATCCTTGACTGGCTTGTTCCTCTTGGACTTGCTACTTGAACCTCCCGTCTTTCCCTGCCAGTCACCTTTGTTCTATTAGCCCTAGTACTTCGCTCAAGTTTTTCAACAAGCTAGTGCAACAACGAAAACGCAGGCTGCCTCATTCAAACAACTGTAAGATCCGAGCAAGAAACTAGAAGATACAAGACCATAACCATCAAGTGAAGTTCTGCAGACTGTTGGTACCTGGGTGATGGTGGAATCCGCCCAGGGCACCCACACTCCATCGTCCCATTGCAATGACGGCCTCAAGTTCCATGTCTTCACAGTTTGTGTGTCATCCTCCCCCGGAAAATAGACGGTGGCCTTGGCTTCATCAAGGTCGTTTAGCTCAATAATATTTCCTTCCCACCATCTGCTTGCAAGCATGTCGATAGATTACAAATTAACTCGCACTTCCAAGAAACAAGAACAGAAACTGCAACAAATCTAACTCAAACCTATTTTAATTTTTGTGGTCGATTTTCTATTTCCAACGGAACAGAGCTCTTAGACATTAGGCACCCCTCAGAAATAACCTCAAAACAGGTCTTCCATACTCTGTTATAGAGATGAGAATCGTAAGTTATTAATCTAGAGGTCAACTCGCTCGGTGAACAAATAGCGTTAAAATTTGCTTTAACGCATACGATAAAGGTCCTCACCTGACAATACTTGTACAGGCATACTCAAATTACATGGTATTGAAAATAGGAAGTTATGAATGTAGAAATCCGCACCGTTTAGACGCAAAACCACACACACACACACACACACACATATATATATATATATATATATAGATAGATAGAGTTTCAACAGTTTCAAAAGAGAGAGGAAGAAGAGGACTGCATCAAACAGGAAAACCACCTAAATTCAGTGGCCAGGAACGTTGTGACTAAGGCATTTATCCTTACCCATCCTGAATAAATGCGTCAACACATTCACCGACTGCCCAAGTCCGAGCTCCTGAAGCTACGCGCTGCCGCTTGTTAGATCTTGCTTCTCTAATAGAACTGTACGGATGTAAAGGACGCACTTGTCTCCGTGGACCTGAAGATGGTCCACTGGCCTTCAAAGGAAACCATTCTTTAACTTTGCCAGAACCTACATGATGCAAGCTACTTACTGAGCATGTGGTAATACAGAGTTGTAAATACAGAGACCTACCTGCCATAATACAATCAATTCAAGTACAAAGCCAAAAAAATTGAATTTAAGAATCAGATCAATACCGAAATCAAAACAACTCCTCCGCATACAATTACATAATTACAACGACTGAATTAGCAGAGATCATTTTCTTGGTGCGAAGAGGAAAGATTACCATCGTCATCAAGAATTTCATCATAAACTACGTATGATTGTGCTTTATCTATCCTTAAAACTTTTCCAGAGAACCAACCACCTCGCAGTCCTTCCTCATCAGTCATCACCTACATGCAAAGCCATCCTTGTTAGCACCATCCCGCTGAAGACGTGATGCCGCTTCTAAAATAATGAAAAATTGTTTAGCGATCAATACACAGCACCTGCCCACACCATTCGCGTCAAATAAACAAAGACAAATCGATTATTTCTTACCTCAACTGCTGAGCCTTCTGCAATACTCTTAGAATTTTCATCAATATCCACACCAACTCCAGCATCCATTAAATCCTCATGCGGTACATTTTCCTTGGTCAACGCTTCCGGCTGACCGCTATCCCTCTGTGTCGTAGGACGCTGGGCTCGATCCCCCGCCCTAGACTTCTTTCTATTCTTTGCTTTGAGTAAAACTTTTCGCTTCGTTTTACTGCCTCCAGAAGCCTTGCCAGAAGCCAAAGCCAGAACAGTCCCGGTTTGTGTAGCATCTTCAGATGCCATTCCTGCGGCTTCAGAGGCCAGCATTTGAGACTTTTGACTCCTATCTGGTTTAGATTTTTTGTTTTCCTTGCTCAGAGGAAAAGCGGATTTTCCATTCTGCAAGGAAATTTTTTATAATCAGATACACGTCTCCTTCTCAAGAAACAAAATGAGGGATACAATTTCGTAAGTATAGCAATATTGTAATGCACAGGCAAAATGTTCCCTCATTTCGCAAAGCGTGTCACCATTTAAGCGACTCACATTTCTTGTAACCTTGTAATTCAAATCCCTCAAAACTCATCTAATACTTGAAGCAAGAAGATTGAAATAGTATAAGTAGCAAGATTTTCAGACACTGCTGAACATAGTGAAATCCAAACCTAGGTAGGCCGAAGAATTTGGTGTGTACCATAAAAGATCTGCAACCTACCTGATCTCCACCTCGCCAAAAATCTTTCATGGACACATTGGCAATGGCTTTTGCAGCCTCCACAGCAGCCTTCGCAACTGAAGTAGCAGCCGCAACAGTGGCAGCCACAGAGGCTATCTGGGCTTCCCTAGCAATTTCTATCTCTGAGTGATCCCCTGTTCGGATCTGAGACCAAGCTATGTGGCTTTGAGCAAGGGCTGAAGCGGCAGTTGACATTGCATCATGAGCACTTCTCTGCGCTAAACGAAGTTGTCTGTAAGTGTCATCCTCAAGAAGCAGAGCATCCTCAGATAAGTTCAGATTCTCCTTCACGGACGTCATCAGATCAGTCGCAATCCCACCATGGCCAGAGCGCTCTTTGCCGGCCTCTGGCGGTAATGCCTCCTTACCAGAAGGCTTCCTCTTCTTTGAAGGTGACGGATCCCCGTCACCTGAATCACGGACCACAAGACACCCAATAGAAGGTGCATTTAGAGACTTTTTTCTAAACAACGGAACTCCTCGTAATGACATGCTACATAACATTAAATGAGTAACTTGCATCATGTGAGCATAGACAAGTGAAATTGTACAATAATCAGTGACTTCAATAAGCTATTGAAATCAATGCAAGTACGTGAGGTTCACCTTCATATCTTTGAGGGCATGCAGACTCCAGTAGATCGTTGCTTGGATTATTTCCCTTCCTGAGACAGCAGATAATTACTAGTGTGAAGGTGAGTAGTGTGGGTGAGCTCAGTTGTCACCAATTTCAAGGGCAGTGAAATAGGAAACGTCATTGTTGGATTGGAAAACGTTCCAAGAGCTATCCTAGAATTTCAGCATAAAGCACTGTTTTCCGAATCATAAATCGCAGTGGTCGACACTAGTTATGGGTTTTACTGTGGCTCAGAACCAGACACGACATGCTAATATTGATGGGTAAGTGTAAATTAGGTCCAAATGATCCTAGTCAGTGTGGTTTGGCCACCTAACACTCTTAGAGGTAAAGATTTCACAAAGTATCCATAATTCTACCCTACATTAGAGATAAAAGGAAATAAATGATTCGTTTAGGGAATTGAAGAAATAAGATTTGATCAGCATTATCTAACAAGTCCAGTTCTAAAATAAGGGACTAAAATTCGTCTCCTAGAATAGTTACGAATATATCATTTAGAGATGCGAAGACGACAGATTAATAACAGCATTTACCGTAAGATTCCCATCACAAGAATCTGAGCTTGCAATTGAGCCAGATTCGCATCATTAAACACTGATCGAGAGTTAGAAGATGGCAAAAGATCCACTTTAGAGCTGGAGCTGTCTTTCAAGTTACCAGATGCTTCCCTGTCACTCTCGCTATCATTCTCCTTTCTCAGAACCGAGGAACATTCCTTCCTTTCAGTGTCCACAAGCTCTGAAGCTCCCATTTGTTGATTATCTGCATCTCTGTTAACGAAAGCCCCACCATGATCTGAGCATGCACTTTGACTTATGGCGAGAACTTCCAAAGAAGCGTCTCCACCAGATCCACCATCTGAAATTGCTGACAAATTCACTGCCACGTTTCCTGTAACATTTTCTGCCGGCTGATGCTGACCATGAGGTTCCATATGTCTCCCTCTAGAACCATTCAAATCCTCTACTATATGACCATGTGCAGCTCCACCAGAGGTCACAGAATGATTGTCCATAGGTTCAGTTCGCTGCAACATAACAGTGCCCTCACTAGCATCTTCGATCATTTCCGTATCTCCTCCCAAAAGTGCTTCATCCTGTTCTGTCATTAACGCATCGCCAGCTGGTACCGTAAGATTTACATCTATTTCGCTAGTCTCCATATTCAAGTCAACTAATCCATTCTTGTGATGATCCACATGAGTGATATCTTGTGGACTTTTTTCATTTTTCGAAATAATACTTGGATCCAAAGACTCCCCTCTCCCTTTCTCAAAGGCATCCAATTCCTTGATGTATACGTTGCTACGACCTTCAATAGGTGGGAAATCCTCCTCCTGTTCATGAGTATTGCCTTCAAATTCTACACCTTCTATAACCTCCACTTCCATGGCCGCCCGTGTTTGACCCACCTTTGTGACCTCAGGGGACTCTGCTTGCATCTTATGAGCTTCTTCTCCCTCATCAATTCCCTCCATTTGACCTCTACAAAATCCTTAACTATCCACCTTGCCGAGAAAGGTCTTCCCGCCTGGCCGTCGTTACAGAAAACATTTACGGGTTTCCTCGCATTGTCCGTGGGTGCAGCGGCTCCGCAACCTGAAATTCACACTACATGCACTATCCACCCCTGTTCTTGTTAAAGCTCCGCATAAGGCTCTTCACTGCTTTTGTCGGTCAAATTCGTCAAGGCTTCAATGAGCTGTAAGATGATGGCATCCATAAAAATTCTACTACAAGAAGAATCGTAACCACGAGGTGAATCCGCTGAATACATACATTCAAATGCCAGAGCAAATACCGTCGCATAGGGACCTAGCTTGCAAGTTTACGAACGCCATATTGAATAACGCGCATGCACCCAATTTCACGAATTATTCCCTCACTTACATCGTTCAGAACTGCTATATAACCACCACATTGACTCAGTCAGCAGTACCTAATCGAAAGCAAAGACGTACTTCAGCCCTTGCGCCTGACTGCAGTGCCGAATTTGACGACAGATCGTCTGGGAGTACTCAACAGAAGCCAGCAGCATGTCCTTAACTCAAAAAGTCTATGCTAAAAGTTCGTCGTGGCTGGGCATGGTACAATGTCTTTCCCAAGAAAACAACTAGTTCGCTCACCATCAAACCAATGCCATTAAAATCAACACTCGACCCAACCCGTAGAGAATCGTACGCACAATAAAGACTATTATCTAGTTCACAATCGAGGTAAAAAGAACCTACCCTAAAAACCCCGTGTGCAAGCAAGTGGAGAAGGTACATATGACATACCGAGAAAGGGAAGGGATCGCTAGAGTGCACAGCTCAACACATCTAAAAACATGAATACTAATAATACCCATGAAAAAATGACATCCCCGCTTACACAAACGAGCGAGAGGAGCCGCTGATGTACCAGGACAGTAAGGCAAACAAAGAGCGTGAGAAAGCTTCAAAGCGAAAGACGTAAGAAGCCACGATTACCTGACGTTGCAATAGGAATGAACAAGAAGAGAGATAGTGCACGAGGCAAGGAGACGGGAAAATGATGACCGATGTGCTCCTGTGAGCAAGAGATGCGACGCTCCTCCTCGTGATCGTGGTCCCTGTGCACAGAGCGATAGAGACAAACCCACAGTGTCAATGGCGATGTGGGTCTCTTAGCTTCTGGGGGAAGGACGGAGGAGGAGGTGATGGGCTGCTGGTCTTCCCTGGCCCAGCTACTGTATCAAGTGTCTAGTAAGTTACTTCTCTACTGTAGTAACACTCAGACTAGCATCTTCAAAAGGAAACCTCACCCATGTGTAAGGCCTCTGTAATCTACCATTTCCAAATCCATCTCTGCAACCCATCAGTTCAACTCCCCCAAGCAACTCCTCATTTGAATGAGGAGTTATAATGGCTTCTCGAAAAATGACTCTTCATGTGAATTCTTAAATTTTTGTTTCTGTAATTTTGATACGAAAATGTTTCACCACGTCAAGCGAATGAATGTTATTTTTAGACACTGATGTTGTTAAACTTATTCTTTCATGGAATGGACTGAGAATCTTCCTTTTGACAACAAGATGAGAATCCTTCAATGCTTGGCTTAATTTGTCAATTGTGTGATTTATGAACCTTGGTTATGCTCATTTTTTGCCTTCGTAGCAGCTTTATTAAAAGAAATGTTATCTATATATATATATATATATATATATATATACCCACACTCACATACACACAAGTTGAACTGTCTCATAAAGTTAATTCAAAATGTTTAATTTCAGTAAGTATTACTGAGGTTATAGAGATAATGAAATCTCAAGGGTCCAGTTAATAATCACCGCAGCCAAGGAGAAAGAAATGAACCCCAGTTGTCGTTAGGAGTAATAATGGTTTGAAATGTGACATATGGATAGATCTTAGATACTACAGAGTTGGAGCACAAACCAAATTGCTACAATTTGCAAACTACTTGCAACAAAAATATGGTCAGGGGGCACAATAAATCAGAATTTTTACGTAGTGCGATACGATCATGCGATTGCTTTAACTAACCCTATGGAGCCCAAAATAGATGAATTTCATTGTACTAATAGAAAAACAATGACAACAACAGCCTTCTCGGAGATCCATTAACCTGTTATGTTATTAAGGATGAAACAAGTGTTTCGGAATATAGACCACCATATAGAAATATTGGCTCAGGTACTGTCACTTGATGAAGCGATGAATTAGGGTCAGAATTGGGAATGAGGGTCAGAAGTAATGGAATATAAGGTAATTTTTTAAATTTAAATTACAGAATTACATAAGCAATACTCTACAGAACAACTAAGCTTTCAATTCACAAACGGTGCACATTATTCAATCAAATATAGCAACACCATTCTGCTTTAAGATAGTTAACATCGCTAATGCTGCAGATTCCTGACCCTGCTTTTTACCAGATTTGGCTTCTCCTTGGCTTTCATACCTCTCCTTCCCCGTGTCGACTGTCAAGGAAAACCTAAATCTGCACATTCTACCAAACTTAACCTCAGTAATTAAACCGCCATCATTCACGTACACATCTTTCAGCCTATAAGACATGTTCAAAGTCGTGAAAACTTCTCGGCACCAGCTTAATGAAGACATTCGCCAAAAACAAGCTTTCAAGAATATGAAAACTGTCATACATCGACCATATGTAGTGTTTTATTCTACAATAATAATAATAATAATAATAATAATAATAACTCTCTCTCTCGCACGCGCTCGCGCACGCCTCACAACTACCAGCATAGTCTTAAAATTACAATAAATGTAGCTAATACTAACCTTGGAACATTATGTGTGCTTTCGTCGTTAATCAATTTAAATGCTAGGCTGAGCCACTTGTTCTTCATGCGAAGTTCATTCAGGTGCTGTCTGCAATTTGCCGGGGCAGCTCTCCTAGGTTTGCTACTGCACTTCGCTCCTTGTACTGTATGCAAATTAGACAGCTTTGAGTCATTCGCACGAACTGGACTTCTCGGTTGAAAGGAAGACATGATTCCGTTACCCTTCAATACGTCCACAACATCGTGGGGTTTAGCGGAAGTTATGGTTGTGGTCTGGCTTTGAACTTCACAGATACTACTTCCTGCAAAACATCATGGCACGGTACAAGTAAAAATCTAATGGAGGGTTAGTATGCAGAAGGGCTTTAGAAGATAGAGCATCGCGAGCTGCAAATATAAACAGGAAGTACTCAATTCAATGTCAAAGGGCTGGAGAGCTTAGGAATAAATGAAGCAACGATTTCCTTGTAAAATGAATGAAATAATTAACTTCCACAGGCTGTCACACATCTGGAGCACGAAACGATACCTGAAGGCAATGCTGCTGTCCATGGGCAAAAATCCAATAAATTCGTTACCTCATCCGCGGGCTTAACGAGGTTGTGGCTCGTGGAATACAATTCTGTTCATGATAAAAAGGCAATTATTGAGGAACCCATAGCAGTATAACTTATCTGTGTATTTATTTGGTTTTCTGCATTATAGTGACAATCCTCATGTGACTGCCCTAGATAGAGGTCTCAGCAAAGAATAGTCATGTATACCACTACCAGAAATATAGCAGGAAACATGACGGACAAAAGAGGACTGGTCTGGTCTTACCTGTAGACGAATCTGAAATAGTTCCAGTGTTTGTCACTGCCACTTCTCGCGACCAGTAATATTTTGGCAGTTTGGATGACCTGTTGCCATCATCTTCAGATTCCAACCTCTTCTTCGACAGTGTATTCTTACTGAGATCTTGGATCGCAATTAAAGTATTCGTTGATATCAAATCCTCAGCTGCTGGAATTGGCAAAACTTTAGGAACTTTGTCCGCATCGTGCTTAGAAGCAGACATGTGTAATTTAGCAGGACCTTCACCTACATCATGCCGGGCAGCTAGAACACCTTCGACGGAATCATTCTCAGACCTATCATGTCCTTTCGGCTGAAGTCCATCACAAGTTGTCGCGAGCATTGTGCAAGTTTCCGTAACCAAAGACGAGGTCTTAGTTTGAGTAGTGTTACTAAGTAACTCCATATCAGTTTGTATGCTCAGCCCAACCGTAGGTAACATTCCAGTCCTAAGTTCTATACCTTGCAGGCCCTCACCTAATTCGCTGACTACGGTACTAGGAGTAGAACAAAGTTCTGACTTTTCGTCTGAGGATACTTGTGACATGTTTGCAGGTGGAAAGTTTGCCAATACTTCACAAGTCGCAAGTTTCTGATCCCAGCTGATGATCTCCTTTTCAGGTCTCTCTCTGCATTTGTGTGTCTGCACCACACAAGTATCGTGCTTGAGTTCAGAAATATTCAAAGTTGTCCTCATCAAAATTATTGACTCTGGAGAGAGTACACTACTGCAGCTCTAAGGAACTCCCGAGCCTCTGAGCAGACATTAAATCGTTTACTAACCTTTTTTTCAGGAGTAAATATCAGTCCCACATTGCAAATATGGACTTTATGAATCACGAAACAGAAACCACTAGAAGCGTAGCTTTGAATATCTTTCAACAGAAAAATTAAAATTGGCATGGTTAAACTCTCAAATAAAAGTCAGTGTTTTCAAACAGACCTGACTGCAGTCATCAAAAACACTGCGACTGGAAGTAGATATCGCAGAACTAGGCTCTTTCTTTTCGTTGGGTAATACTTGTGCTGTGTTTGTTGCATTTAAGTTACCCAATGCTTCACAAGTCTCAAGTGCCTGTTTACAGTTGACAATCTCGTGCCCCAATTTGTCTTTACATGCGTGTCTCTGCACCAGTAAATACCACATCACGAAGCGTTTATCTTGATTTCTATCAAACAGTTTCGAAAGAATGACCTAAGCCCGTATATAATAGGTATATAAAGTGTTGCGCACCTAACTGTACTTTGTCTATATCGGAATACGAAATGGAGAAGCACGTTGGTGAAGGTACGTAGCCTACCTTAAGTTTTGCTAATACTTTCACAGCAGCATCTTTTTTAGCTGTCTTCTTTTTGGGCTTACATGATTCTCCACGAAAGAATAGCTCATCACTGATTTGAACCTGAGATATATCGACAGTCAATTTACATCCCAGGGTTAACACAGTTTGAAGAGTACAGAAAAGCCCAGAACCAAACCCAAGAGTATAACACTCCACAGCAGCATCTTGAAACATTGTTCTGCGACAGCCCAGATTGTCTGTGGCTGGGAACATAAACAGAAAGTAAGAGAGACAAATTTGTATAAGACATACCTCATACATTGCTCTTGAATTACGTTCATCTTCTTTATGTTCTCCAAATTTAATAGTGTATCCTTTGCCCATACAAAGTTCCTCAAGTTCGGTCACAGGATGAATGTCAAGAGTGGCTGGAGTGACAATTGGCTCAAGCAGAGGCATCATGACTGCCCACACTTTGTCAAGATCAAAGCAAGTGTCGACTAAAATAGCTCCTGCAATGCTTTCTACCAAGTCACCAAGAACCTGTATGCATCAGGACAAAACGAGAGGGCAATTGTTTCTTTAAGAACTTCAGTAAGTAGTAAATAAGCCTACTCAAAAATAATTGGAGAATATGGTCTGCAGAAAAATCTCTTACATGCCATCTTAAATGAATCCAGGACAGTCATAGCCACACGTCCATCGCTATAAATGCATAGAGCCTAAAAAAAAAAAAAAACTCTAAATTGAGGAACCCCATAAACCGTAAAAATGTAGGGTGTTCTCTGTCCCCATACGATCATTACAAGTAAGATATTAGCAAAGGTAAAAGACTCCTAAACATCATCACATACCTTCGGAGCTTCGAGTCCATTCAATCCAAATGAACTATTTTTCTGGTCATCATCAGCTGCCTCGAAAGACTTGACAAATTCTTCAATCCGATGCAGAAGCCGTCCAGATCCATGCCGCAAATAACAATGCAACCTATGTCTGACAACTACCCGCGCAAAACGCTCGTTGTTTACTGATGCCGATCGCAAACTAGTCAAGAGTCCAGGGGTCGAGGTAGGATGAGATGTGAACAGGTGTCGTGTCAATAGAAAGTCTAGCACAGCATCTCCGAGGAATTCAAGTCTCTGAGGCCAGAAAATAACAACATTCAATAATATACTATACGTTGTTGGAAATAGATTCACAACAAACATGATGTAATCACCCAAAAAACGTACGCAAACTACTGTCTATTACTACAAAAAGTAGCTCTTAGTGTATGTTGGAGTTTATCTAAAGATGTCAGAGTTGGTAACTGTATACCTGATAGCAGCGAACTCGATCGCCAACCATGTTGGAAAAATGCGTCAGTGCTTCTAATGGAAGATATTTATTCTTAAATGTGTATCCTATCCTTTTCTCAAAAGCTTTCAAATCCACCCCATAATCATAGCTCAAGTCTACTGGTGACGCTTTACTTGCAGCCTCCATCAACTTGGAATCAAAATGCACGTCTATGCCAGCCCAAGTCATGAATTTTAAGGCACCTTCGCAGTTTCTACCATATTCAAGGTAAGCACCTATAAGAGCTTCCATCACATCTGCTACTGTCTTTGAGCAGAGATAACGATGTCCTTTGTCGCAAGTCAGCCCTATCCGTGGTTTGATTGTCTCTGTCTGAATTTTGTCCTTGAGTAACTCGTTACCAAA
The DNA here is from genome assembly GCA_036785485.1 of Physcomitrellopsis africana. Classification (NCBI taxonomy): domain Eukaryota; kingdom Viridiplantae; phylum Streptophyta; class Bryopsida; order Funariales; family Funariaceae; genus Physcomitrellopsis; species Physcomitrellopsis africana. The sequence goes on from JAWRVF010000044.1 coordinate 367,588, forward strand.
GACACCTGTAACCTTGGAAGTGGTGGATTTGAATGGTTTAAACAAATTATCCTCTTTACAATGACAATTAACCCGCTTCGCAGCCAACATGCCTGGCGCAGCCCAACGGCTAGGGTCAAACTGACAATCACGAATATATGCCTGCAACGATAGCTAAACTTCAGAACTCGTAAAAAAACTTTCGGATCTTGATAACATCACAAACAATCATAACCAGAAATATCACTAATAAGAAACTCACCTTCAAATCCACTTTTGAAGTGGAAAACACTACAGTGAATCACGTTACATACAGAGTTCATCTCTAATTGTGACCAAAACCAAGAAGCCAAAACATCTGAAACCAAGATATAATGGACATACAAATGGTATGCATAAACCTACGTACTGAATCAAAAAAAAAAAAATTGCACATATTCCCCAAAAGAAGAAACGTACAGATAGTCCTCGGTCGACAGCCAATTTGTGCAAGGCTTCGTTGCCGATAATGCGCATACGCCTTGTGGACAGAACCCCTTCGTTAGCTGTACTTGACTCAAGAAATAGCTTTCGACTCACGGCATATTTCAAGAAGGAATCTCCAAACAACTCAAGGGCCTCCATATTGAAGTTTTCGTTACATCGGGTTGTTGTAAGTGCCTTAAGGACCTGCATCACTGGCAACCGTAAGATGGCCAGCTACAACCAATGTCAAAGAAACCTGTAACGACCAGAAACACTAGATTTCTACATCTTGAGGTAGAAATTGGATGTCCGCATCCCACAACTATCAAAAAGCTGCCTGAGAATATAGAACTAAAATAGTATAATATTTAATGTTTAATGACAAACATAGAAAGCACAATACCTCCATCACGGGTATTTTGGGAGCATCTATTGACCGTCGCAGTTGAGAGGCAAGCACGACAGACTTAATGCGATGCATAACAGATGGTAGCCAATATGCAGAGCGTATTACAGCTGCCGAGAACTCCAAAACCACGCACAACTCTGGCGGCATTTCCACTGATGTAGATTGCATTGACGCCTTTGAAACCACTTTTTCAACTTCACTGAGTGAATTGTTCGCTTGATTCTTCATGTTGTTGACTTCGAAGGCCTCTTCGGCACTACGTGCTTCCACCAAAGTCACTTCCGTTTTCTGAAAATTTTTCATCTTTCTTGCACCAGTGGGACCTGAACAATTACACATACGCTTAACGACAAAACATTTTCGACAGATATGTCTACATGAAGAGACACGTGTGTATGTAAATTTTCCGCAAGTTGATCCCCGTGACGTCCAGAGAAAATGGATCTGAAACGTGTATATTTCATATTGAAAACATGATTTCTTTGATTAAAGCAGACTTTGATTTTCTTCCCTTTCTCCATCTAGAAGATCGGACCAATGGAACAGATTTCTTTGGCAGCTCGAAAGAAACGTGGGGTACCTTCACCTTTTCCAGCATCTGTAGGAAGCAAATTGTGGGGACGGTGGTTTTGCTTTAGTTGAAGCAGGGGCTGATTTGGATGTTCCAACGTGCGTCCGTGCCTGCAAGATTGGACAAGTTCAAGTTAGACAGTTGTGCTTGGTGATTAAAATGTGAAAGGAACATGATAAGATGCCAATAATACAATCAAAATAGACAATATGAAAATGTATAATGAGTTAGAATGAGTTCACTCCGAGTCCTCCACGCAATGTGACTTACTTAATTTTGAAAAATTCAGCATAGGTCTTGAATTCTCTATTTTTTTCTCCAGGAAACTGACTATGAGCAGTCGTGTCGTGGAGAACACGAAGAACAGGGTATATTATCCCTGTGTGACCAGTCAATACTGCAACATCCACGAGTTGCGAAGTGGCAACTTGGTGATTTCCAGCGAAGGCCAGGCAATTTACTGGGGGTTTCCTTCGTACGAAGCTGAAAGGTCGCGTAAGTACTTCAAGGAATTTAAATTTCTTACGTGGTTGAGAATGCTTGAAGTCCTGATCCTCAGGCAGGACCAAGTTCTTCACAAGACTTGACGTGGCATGGATGATCTTCCAATCGATTGATGCTGGAGTGCCAACATCATTGGATCTCTCCAATACAGCTGGTAGGAGAAGGTAAGCATTATTTGATTTCCATAAATCCATCCTCTCTATAAGAAAGTACGATATAGTAGACTTTCGTTTGCGTTTCCTGCTTTCCTGGACAGGTTGAATCATCTTGCTGAACATCCCATTGAACAATATAGTCTGAAATAACTTGGCATTACTTAACTGCACACCATATAGTAAATGGCTGTGTTAGGACAAGAGAGAAAGCGGAAGCATCCACAGATTCCCCTACTTTTCAATTTCCAGAGACTAAAACAAGATGCTAGAAGACATTATTAACGTTTTTCAAATAGAATAAAACTTGCCAAACTCTGTAAGTTGACAATAACGATACAACACAGAAGATGTTTGGATTGCAGTGACATCTCTGAGTACTTTGTTTCTTCCTTCCAGATGTTGAAAGATTATGTACATTTTATGTAAGCGCAATATTGATGACTAGTCCTTCTTCGAAGTACATACAATAGGGAGAGATACCAGATACCTGATCAGCTGTGAGTGTAGTACGTCCTAGCGGTGAAAGTTTAGCTTCGGCTTTTCTTCCCCGAGTCAAGCATAGTTCAATCTCTAACTTTGAAACATCATCATCAAGAGCAGTTCCGATAAGCAACACAAAGTTTGCATGCATCTCATCTCCAACGGGATGAATATCAAATGACATATAGTAGGCATACAATACTGCACCACTGCTGCTAGTGTGCCAGTAGCCAGTAAAGGCTTCCGCTTCTGCAACAGAATGAAGTTCCTTTTGCGACGTGGTACCTACAAAGAAAATGCAAACAATGAATCCTAGACTCAAGATATTCGAATCAACAAAAAGTACATTTGGTCTTCGGTTGGATTAAAATAAATAAACCCCATTCCCTGTTCCGCTCCTGGGGGCTAGTGAAGTCAGCTAGAGAGATTTTTTGATTCAAGAAACGAAGAAGACATTAGGAATAGTCCGTACCAAAACCAGAGGAATTCTTCGGTTGCATAGTTTTTTCTACATCGCCAGCCAATTCGAAATCCAATGAAGGTAACAAATTATCATCAAGTGCTCCTGCTTTGTGCAACTGTGTAAACGCTTCTAATGCAGTTGCTTGTTTTGCTAGTCGAGAGGTTCTTTGTGGTTCCCCAAGTACTTCATGAATAGGAGAACCAAACGGTAACCTGATGTCACATTTATATAGTAGGCCTACCTTCTGAGATAAATACTCTGCTTTCGGAGTATAAGACCTGATAAACAGACGTAGCGATTCTTAAATTACTGCTTAGATAACGGAATTATAACATGCATTGAAAGAGGATTGCATGTATTTATAACATATACAGCTTGAAAAGCTGGACCTATTATCAAATGCTGAAAAATCTGATGGAAGAATGAAATATATGTGTTATTTTTAAAAGATAAAAACAGAGAATACAAGCAGAAAAGGTCCTTACTCGTCACGCGGCAACTTGGAACAAAACCGGTTGACAAGTTCAATGCTTGTTTCAGTGTTGACAGAGGCGCCAGTGCAATCAACTCGGTAAGTCTGAAGTGGTTCACATATTGGCAAACAGCTGTTGTATGCGCTGCTAGCATGCATGTGCTCTCGAGAAATAGCCTCATCTCTCACAGACAACTCGCTTTGTTTTATCCTCGAAAATTGATCTATCTGTGCCACATTACCCCTACATCAAGATATATTAATCAAACAGATGACCAAATGACTCCATGATTTGAATACCCAAGTTCATCACTCATGATACAAAAACTAAAACTATGTAGCTGTGATTGGACTAACCTTTCCAAGAACACGATATAAGTAGACCCAGGCCGACGGGCACGTCCACGAGATTGTATGTTGCTACGAAGAGTTTTTGGTAGGTTAAATCGTATCACCTCACCACAGTTCTTGACGTCAATGCCTTCTTCTGCGAGTTCAGTGGCTACCAGCAGGTTGATCTGATTTTATCAAAATCACTTACACATTAGAAAAAAGCACAAACGGGACAAAGCCATGTACATATCGATCGACATAATAGAAGTGGTAAAGGTAGAATTTGAGCAAAGAGAACCGGGTGCCCCTTAATTTAATTCACACAAAAACGATGCAAATAACAAAAAGCTCCACCTCTCCTTCATTAAACGCAGCCATGGTGCTTTGCTGTTCTCTCCGAGTAGTATGTGGTCCAATACTTGCTCCGCAGATTGATTCTGAACGGAAAAATTCGCGGAGACATTGCAAGTCATTCACTAAGCAGGCAAGAACTACTGAAGCCATTCGTCTCTCCACAAATATTATGCGTTTGACATCCTTCATTGATCTGCCAACTCATTATAATAGAGGATCAACTAGGGTAAATATGATAATCACGCAAGTTGCTAAATCTAAGAGGGACCAGAATGCAAGAGTAACGTTAAACAATAGATGTAGGTTAAGATGACGACAGACCACTTATTAAAAAAGGCAAAAATGTATCTCAAGGGAACACAAATTAAGGAATTTATCAAAGCAAAAAACGGAAAGACTATAAACAAATCCATCAGAATCCACAACAATAGATCAGAATTTCATATCTGAATTCAGCTAAAAAACCCAATTAATCAATGAAACTTAAAATTCTTCAAAATTTCCTATTCTGATGTCTCACCTTTTGTGGAACAAAACCCCTATTAAATGATAGACCTTTGGAGTCAAGTATCCTTTGCTTACAGCATCCTGAAGTTCTTCTGTCGTCTGAGAAGCAGTCCACCCTGAGAAGCAACTTAATACAGTAAGCCTCGACAAGACATACATAATGACACAACCTGGCAAGACACATAAGCTTCGACCGGAAAAAATGATACTCTCAGGTGAAAAACAAGTGATCTACCCACAGTGACAAAGATTGAGGTTAGTCAATTATTTTTAATACATAAATTAAGAACTTTTGACGAGCCTAACACTACCTTCAGGTACAGCTGATTTTAATAAACCACACGTTTCTCTCATAAAGAGATTTATGTTACGTTTGAAAGCTTGTATAGCCTCCCCAAACCCCTCAAGGCCATTGTCAACTTTGAACAAATATTCTGCAGCCTACAGGACACAGTTACGACGCACAAGTAAATGAATTAAAATCACATTCATGATTTACAACATTCTAAAAATCAGATATATTGAATTTTTGAGTCCTGTCAAAAGCATCTAAAACTGAAACTTTACAACCAAACACATGTTAATCCATGCGTGACGACACAATACAGCCCAGTTAATTAATATAATAGGTCATTGTCATTCTAAATCTTCTCCAGTATTTTGTATACTAATATCTTTCCACACATGTAAAAGATTGATTCGCAAAGAATTTGCAAAACACCGTGCTGGTTAAAATTGATATATTAGTCACACTGGGAAACAAGTGCCAGAATTCTAATCAACCTTGGATGCGCACCACAAACCAAGTTCCTCCAAGCAAAATTGAACATCCCGATAAAATCGATTAGCCCTCTCCTTGAGCTTATCAATAAGCTCGGTTTGATCTTTAAACTCAGCTTGCACGCTGGCCATAGCATCGGTGTGAGCTTTCTCAAACTGGAAGAATTAAAGATGTCAGTCAAGCACGCCATAAATGAATCAACTGAACACAACTCCTTACAGTCACCACGTTTGCATTGACCCAATGAAGGCGAATGTACACGTGAACAAGCACCATAACCTTCACAAGATAATTATGTTAAAGAAAATATCCAGAAGAAAAGGTTTCAGAAGGAGAAAAAAAAAATAAAAAATAAAAAAAAAAAAACCATTTGAAGCACAGCTAATGAAACAAAAAGCAAAAATATCCCACTTTAATTATCAGAGCCTCTATCCCTTCTTTATATGGTGCAAGGATGTCCAGATTTGGTGCATCATAGTACTCCTCAACAGTAAGTGCAGTAGGGACTACGAACTCAATCTCCTCTCTGTCTTTGAATGCGAAGACCTGTTTCCACATTGATCAACATTAATTAAATCAAACTACGCAGCTATCGTTGCCCTGAAATGGAAGTTAAATCTTTATAATTAGCCTAACGATGCTGCTTGTCCATAGAGGTTCAGATTATTTTCTTTGTATTTACACACACACACAAATATATATATAAAACACATTGATGCATGCAAAATGTATGATACTTACCTCAGATTGAAGCAAGTCCTCTAGCCCAAAGAGTTGTTCAGCAGCTCCGTTAGATGATTTCACCCCTTGATAAACAAGAAGAGTTAGAGCAGGTCAAAGGGGATGTAATCCGGAAAAGACATTGTAATTAATCATCAACCGAGAAGAGATATTGTATTTACCCTTTTTTGTCACAGGCGATGCAGTCATACCAAAGATCTTCGGCAATCGCCCTTTATCTACATTAATGTGATAAAACCCCTGTCCCGCCAAGCGATTTCAACATCCAGGATGAGCTCAGTTCTCTTGCACGATTTGCACAATGTGAGAGGAATTCATATTTACTTCACTACTTTTTTTCACGGCAATAGGAACTCAACCCCCATTTAGAATGAAAACCCTTCACTGATGATGAGCACAAGCCAGCAGCCCTCGCCTGCAATTGAAGTCCTAAGTGTAACATAAACGCTCAGTGCTACCTTCATAATCTGGGCATAGGCGTGATTTTTATGAGCATGATGGCATTCATCGAAAATGAGAAGCTCAACGATATCCATCTTCAAGAAGCCGTGTTGTAAGTTGTTCAGAAGGATCTGTGGTGTCATCACCATGACCTACGAAGGTTCTAAAATTAGATCCGGCACTGGTGCGACAAAAATCTGAAAACCTCAAACCTTCCGCTAGATTGCAGCGAGCTGGTAAGTAGAACAGTACACAAAAATTCTACACAACACGAAATCAAAAGAGTTGTGCTCAAGTGCAAACCTCAACTTCAGCTATCTGAGTTTGCCATTCTGCACGGCTCCAGGTATCCACATTCTTGGAGCCGTAGTATTCACCCACGTTTAAATCGGTATGAATTCTGATTACACGCGCTTGCTGACCGAAATTAAAATCAAACAAAACGTTAGAATTTAATCAGCAGACCTTTGTTTTTGAACAGCGTGCAGTCATTGTTGCACCAAACTCCAGTCTAAAGCCACGCAGTATAACCTACGCTACACCACAACTTAAGCTTAAAACAGCAAAATGTGAACCCGAACAGAAGTTCCTACATATGGTTGACGTATGAAATCGCTATCAACTTTAGAGTAGTCCGAAGAACTTAGTTAATAATGTCTGCACTGGAAAAGGTGTGTACTTGTTGGACTAGAATAACTGTGGGTGCAAGGAACACAATCAAGCGCTTGTCGTTTTCCAATCTCGTATTCTTCGCGAGAGATTTTATCAATAGCACCGCGACAAGCGTTTTCCCACATCCTGTCTCTAAATACAATATAATGTTCTTGTTTAATGCTGCTTCGAAGGCTTGTTGTTGATACCTACACATGCACACTTCTTGTATTAAAGATTTTAAGGTCCAAGAAAATTCTCCCAAAATTGAACAAAAAATCGGTAGTGATCCCACAGTCACCAACCATGTCAGTGAGTAATAAATGGATGTGTTTTAATACATAAAATTACTTTCCTTCTCATGCTCTGCACTTTACACTACTTAAAGACACTCCTTATCACTTGTTGAGATTCTTTAGGGAAATGAAGTCTGTCACAGATATTGCATTCATCCAAATTCCAGAATCTTATCAAATACCTTCGAGGGCTCAGCATGCCTTGTTCCTCCTGCGAATTGTCCGCATCTGTCCTTTCATTGTCATCTCTCACCAACTCTTTCACAATTTTTCGCCCAACTTTCTTGACCTTTCTCTCTCTGTTGAGTCTTGCTCGCACTGTGGTGATCAGCAGCGGGTCATCTCTGTCCACTTCATCGTCACTGCATTGACCCATAGCGGCCATTTCCATCGACTGTAATCGACGTGATATTGATTATACCAGTTTCAACAGATTCATCCCGCAATTTCGTGCCTCAGAAATAAAAACCACATTCAGTCAATAAGGAGAGTGATTGATGATTTGGAAACCCTCATGATGCTAACATTCACCGAAAATAGTAGCCGATAGTAAAGTCCGACATATGTCCACCTTCCATGGAAGATTTTTCCATAACCAGCGCTGGACACCAGGATTCCAGCACTCCTAAAACCCCCAATTTCTGTTACACTCCCGGGTTAAATCTGTACCTAATAATCTCAAGCATAGAGAGAATTTGACAGTGATCTTCATCGGATTGAAATTAAGTCATGCGCCTGTGACTTGAAAGTTCATGTAACATCTGGGCGCGCAATGCAGAGGTGTCAACCTACAAACTAACATCTGCTCTTCTACTCGATCACCGTTCAAAGCAGATGTCAGTGCTCGAACATCTTTTAGAGGTGAAATGATTTGCCCTCCAAAAATGGCACAAAAGTGCGGTGATCCTACAAGAACATTTGCAGGGTAATCTATCTGTTCTAAAGAAGAGCTGGTAACCCTTTCGAATTACGTCGAAGTTGTGCTAACAAAACTGGCGGACACTCCAAAAGTCATTGAAACACAGACTGTAGGCTTTTTTTGTAACTGAACAATGAGCGAACACGCGAATGCTTATTGGCATCTAAAGAATTGAACCGAGCGCCAAATTAAAGAACTTCACAAAAGCATTCAGAGCCGAGCCCCTCGAGATGGTGGAACCAAATTCAAACGCTACAGAACTTGAGCGAATCTCTCGTTGTAATCTGAGCGCAAAACTGTCAAACAAACAACTGAGACCTCCAGCACCGTCACCACTACTGCCTCCCACCACCTCCAACCGCTCATCAAAAATATATCACTAAAGTATCCCAAAACTGGAGACCAACCATCAATCAAACAAACCCACAAAACAGACCAATCCAGCTGCTTTCAAAAGCCGCTCCAGGAACCAAATTACACCTGCAAGGTCCAGGCAGGAACCTAATTAGCTGATCCCCACTTCGATTAAATCCGAAACTCACCACGTTTCATCATCTAAAACTCTCGTGCAAAAGCAACCACCCAAACAACCGCGATTAGTCTTCAATTGTCTTCAAATCAGCGCAAATGCGTGACCCCCAACACTCATTCAAAATTCTCATTATCGATGAGGTGCAGAGCCAAGACTCTACGGTGCAATCACTTCCAAATTACAAACCAAAGCGTTCCGACCGAACCCACAGACAACTCGGTTGAAGCAAGAATTGCTATGAACGTGCGCAGTGGAATTGGGCAGAGCCGGTACGTGGCACTTGCCGCAGAAACCAGAAAGGGAACTGCAAAGAGCGAGGAGGATGGAGAGCCAGAGCTGTCAGGGGGCCAGATAGAACAACGACGAGCTTAGGCATTTGATGCTACTTCGTATTCTTCGCCTACCACAGTTGAGATTCCCGGGTATTAAACTGGATGAGGCTTGGGAAACTTGTCTGTCCAAATTCGGCGCCCTTATCACTCTCCAGGTTTCTTCTATCCCACAGCCCGCACACTTAAACCCATAAACTTCTCGGGTCCTCAAAACCATCCCTAGGTGTGCTTAACTTTGTAAAAATTGCAGTATAAGCAAGTTTTGCATGTAGGTGCCATAAATCGGAAATACTTAGCAGTGACTGATTGTTTCCTAATGAAGCGATATGAAAGACAACCAGCCCTTATAAACCTTGGTCAGCGTAGATGAAGAGGGTTCATTTCTTGGGCCCCAATTGCCCAAAGCTCCCCAGCATATTCCACAATCTATTCGTGGAGGCGACCCCCAACTGTGATCATCTTTGATGTCGTGAATGTCGTTGGCGATATTGATTACAGTAAGCTTAATCTCTCACGCGCAAAGCACAGATTTGAGCAGCAGAGTACGACAAGGTCGATGGGAGGGCCAACCAGATCCGCCATTTGATGATGTTGTTGACGGGTTGCAAGCTGGAAATGAATGGACTAGCTGTCGTTAACCCCACCGATGCTCTTGATTACAGAGGGCAGGACAAGAGCTACGGGAAGGCTTAGGTATTATGTTTGTTAATACTACCATGAACAGAGCCCACAAGCCGGAACGTACATATCCGTCGTCAAACTAATAGGGCTTAAAGTCAGCGTCAAATCAGAAGTTTGAGATCTAGCTGAGATTCTCATTTCCGGTAATTAACCAGTAACCGACCTCATCGTGGTAGTTGCCACTCCGCAAGCAATTCCACTCAGCATGGTATTTCTTTGGAACCAAGCTCCGTCATACCCGAGAATCTCCGTACTGGATCTCGAATTTGGAGATTCCACTTGGTTGGTCTGAAACAAAAGGTCGGTTCAGGCTTCAACCAGAACTAGAGTACTTGTATCTGACCCACTTGCAGAGAATAGGCAGACACTATGAAAAATAGTACAGGACAAAATGTGTGCTAGAAGAGTCAGGCGCTGTTGTAATAAATAAAATTAAAACAATGTTCACTGAAACGTGCCGAAATCGGTGGCACGTGTAGATGCGATTGGGACGAGACCTACAGTACCACAAAAATAAATAAAATGCGCAGCAATGGCTTCTGAATTGCGTAATCTTTCTCATATGTCCTGCACATTTTAACCACAGCTGCAAGACATTGTGACTGGAACAATTTTTTACAGAACTGGAAACACAACAGTTCAAACAGATAATTAGCTCACATAGCAGACTTCTGGAGCTTCAATAGAGGGAATCTAACGTCTGCTAGAAGATACCAAGAATGAGCATGCTGCAAAGTTTGATAAGGCAATTATATGGAGAACTTGGTCTTTACAGAAATCCATGTAATTCACCCTGGCCAGCCAATCTGTCGCTGTATATTCTTACAGCCTCCTGCATGGTGTTACTTTCTCGCAGTGCTTCAGCTCGTTTCTTGCCAGATGGATGAGAGGAAGCGTATTGCATCAACTCAGGTTCTTTTCCCGATTGACCCATTTTCTCATAGACCGAAGGTGCGATTCTGGGATCGAAGCCCGCAGCTGCCATTAGCATCAAGCCGATATGATCTGCTTCAGACTCCATCCTGTGCAAGACGTGTATGGGGTTGGATCAATACCTCATAAGCATGTATTGGATGCTAAACTGCGTCAAAAAAATATCATGCCCTCGTTCAAAAATTCATTAGACTGCAATTTATAGTGCTACCTAAATGCAGACAAGGGTGTTCATACTGCAGTAAAGTAACAGCAACTGGTTTAGGGAGCAATTGTCAAGTTACCCATTGTTAACCAGTAATTGAGACTCGTTGAAAGGAATCTCCTCATTCTTAACCTCACACTCACGTCTACACTAAGCTAGAAGACAGATGAAAGAAGTTTCAAACAATTATGTGAACAATATTTTTTTGACATAACATGCGAAATTCATAATAAAAATTGACGTTAGAACCACAAATTGGAGGTCAAAAACGATACTCCAGAAGAGTTTTGCAATCGCCAGGTCTCGCTTACCTCCTCGAGAAAGGAAGTGTAAGAAGAAGATTTGAAGTGCTGGACACTAGGCCAGGCACATAAACGATTGACAGAATGATGAGCTGCAAGAACCCTAGCCACACTCCCTGCGTCAGCTTCTCTGCCCCGTGCCGAGCCACCACGTGTCCAACCTGGCAATACTCGAGTCAGGTCAAAACTGGGAGTTAATGGACATATAGCTAAAACGTCATTCCTGTGACAGTAAGTAACACAAGTGGAAGAAAATATGAAGAGAACCAGAGGCGCTGAAACAGTAAGAATAAACCTCCCTAACTGCAGAATGAAGCAACATGGCAATTAAATTCCGTTATTTGTGTCACACTGGGAACTTCACGTTCAATCAGAAAGTAATGCAAATGATGATATTTACCTCGTGACCAAGAACGGTTGCAATTTCAGTGTCTGATCGAAATTGTTTGAGCAGCCCCGTGAAGACGACGATCTTACCTCCAGGAAGACAGAAGGCGTTCATAATATCTTGATCTACCACAACGACTTCCCACTTGAAATTATTCAAGTGCGCAGTGTAACCCTCTGATCCTTGATCCAAGCCTTTCTTTCTGCTCTTATCCACCCACATGTCGTCCTCTATCTTCTCATTCCCATACACATCTTCAGGTGCCTTGTAGGGTTCAAGCCTTGTAGTCGCGGAATTGGGTTGTGGATGCGCATCACCTGAAGATGGGTGTGGTGTAAGGGAATGCTGCTCCATGTGATCCCAGTTCTGTGTCTTCGTCCCTGCCATAGCTGCCTCGATCACATCCCTCGCAATTCTGCGGACGCGAACACTCTCGGGATGTATTGGAGGAAGGATCTTTGCCGACATCTGCTGCTTCACCTGCGCATTTGACAATATACACTTAGAGATTGCAAATGCAACCTGACCACATATGCTTTTCATAAATACAAATAGTTCAACAATTATATCAAACAGTACTCCACTATGACATTGACATACATGAATGGTTGGATGTCAAAGGCCTGGATACTTCTTGTAAACGAAGGACCTAGATTTGTTCTCAACAAGCACTGCGTATGTGAACTACAGCATTGCAGTTAAGCTTGTGAATTGTATGGATCAGCGGTTACGTGGAGTATAGATGCTAATTTCAAATTCGAGGGAAAAGTGAATCAAATCTGGCGACGGTGAGCGGAGGATGTGGGAGGCAAGTTGAATTGTAGACAATTTCAGGAATGGTCAAGAAACTAGAGATTGCAGAGGCAGCTTATCAAAAATGAAAAAATAATATGGGTTTTCGTCAGAGGAGCTGAGGTTTTACATTGTTAAATTCCTGCTCCCCCAAATTACGCTCCATACCCGGCCCAACCAAAACAAAGTGTTTCCGGTGAGTGTAGGGTACGGTCTGCAAATTGGTGAAGTATATATACGTAGACAAACTTCCTGCAGCACCTAGAAAGATCAAGATCTTTTTCTGCCCCGCCCGACCACCACCGCGAGTTTCTTCAATCCACACGGAAGGCCCTCTCTTTTTGAAATGCACAACGCCTCGCGGATCGGTGTAGTAAAACCGCCTATCTACTGCTTGCTTCTGCAGTCCCGAATTCCGAGGTAAGAACTGTCCTGTTTTGCATGAAGAGAAAAACCGTTGGAGCTTGTGCACACCTTCACTTGCTTGGGAAACTCTCGCAATTCCGTCACCATTCAGTATACTGCCTGTTTTCCAAATGTCCTGCCTCCACGCCTGCTGTCTCCACAACTTGCCCAAGCAGTTCCCAGCATTCCGCGCAGCTCGTCCCAAATTCTGGGCCATCTTTCTGTTTAATTGATCCACAAGTGCGCAGCGATACAACTCCGCTTACCCCTGGAAGTAATCCTCTGTGCAGTCCGATAAACCCCAAAACCCTAAATCTCCCCTAAACTTGCAACTCACGCCATTTTCGAACGCAACTAAACTGCATCATGAACTACGAATCATAGCTCATATGCACTTCACTAACACTCGCCGAAACCCATTGCGGGCCCCAACCAACGAAGCATCACACAGAATGTGCACTCGCTCCAGTCTGGAGCTCCAATTCCAAATAGCTAACCCGAAAACCAAGATTCAAACTCATATCATTTGCTCCCTACCTTGACAATAATTGGTAACCCAATTGCCGAGATGCGGAATGTTTGGCAGGGAACATGCAAACCTCACAATCCGAACTGCAACGCCAACGGCGTCGACAGATGCCAGATCGGAAACAATGATCTGCTCAAACAACAGCAGGGCTCCGCCTTGCTCAAGCTCAATGTGCTGTGGATGAACTTTCTAGATGGATGACTTCACTGGCGAGTCCTCGTGGCCCACTTATCATCCATTTGTAGCACATTTCACCTCAAGAACTATCCAGACCTTTTAGGTTTAAGAGTTTCACCCCCTAAATTGAGTTAAATTTTCTTTTCATTTAATTCTGTAAAATAATGTTCGGTTGAAATTTTCTTCTCAGACATATACAGTTTAATGGAAATTGGTTGTAGTTTTAAATTTTTATAAGTTAGTCAAGTGATGGATAATCAAGGTGTTGTTTTATTATAATCTACATTCTACTTCACAATAAAATATCCATGTTATTTCTGACTATTGTACTTTTATTTGTGTAACGATGTCTATTCACAAGTGTATTTATCAATAAATACAATAAAAAAAATTATACAAATAGGAGATATGAATAATGAAGTTAAACAGTACATAGTGCAAAGTATATTCCAACTCTAGAAATTTCATTGCTTTTTGAATGTATACATTAAAAGTAAAAATAAATATAAAAATTAGAAAGTTATAATCCAATAAAATATTTAAAAAACTATGTTTTTTTCTTTGTAAGAAACATAACAACAATTGTTGAGCATATAGCATAAATTTTGTAAGAGCTCATATTAGAAGTTGATTTTTATTAACAATTAAAAGTAAGATAACATGTTTATAACAATATAATTGATTTTGCAAATACCAACTATATAAATATATATATTTTTAAAGGTTCTACAAGAAGCATTAAAAAAATTGTATATAATATAATTACATTAAAAATTTAAGAATTTACAAAGATTCTTTTATATGATAACTTCTTCAAAAAAAATTGCATAATTTCTTATAAAAAATAATGTATGCTACATTTAACATTTGAGATTCTATAAAATGTAATTATATGTGTATATATATATGTGTATATTTTATATATATTTTTTATGTCTTTTTCAAAAGTATGTATGTGAGTGTTTTTTTTTTTGTTTTTTTTTTTTTGTTTTTTTTTATAAATAGGTTTTTTAGTATGACTTTAGTGAAAATTATTTATATACTTTTGAACTATATTATTTTAATTGTGATTTATTATTGTGTTACATGTTATTATACATCAAAATCTCTTTTCAACATATTACTTCTAAAACAAAGCAAGAGCAAGCTATCACATTACTATTGTGTATGTGCATATGTATATACATATAAATATAACACTACTAAAACTAAGTTAAAAATATGTTGTATATGTTAATAATATATATAAAGTAAGAAAAACTATGTTTAAAATATAATATAAAATAATCACCTTTAAAATTAGATTTTTCACCTATTTAATTTGATAACATCTTTTAAAAAGATATCTTATGAGTTTGTTTTTGAGAATTTTTCTACAATCAAAATAAATATTATGATTTACCAACTTGAATTAATGCCAATGTGCTCAACTACAAGAATGTGCAAATCCACTGAAGAAAAAACAGAAAAAAAAGAAAATCAATTATTGTATCTAATATAAACTGTCAAATTTATTCTTTCAAATTTTATATCAAGGAATAAAAAAGAATAATAATAAGAGTAATTATTATTTATAATCTAACAACCTTATTTTTGAACATGTTTTAATAGTCTGTATCTTATAGTAAGAAAGCAGAATAAATCTTAGATTATTATTTTAAGAATATTAAAAATATATTTTGTTCACAGTATTAAATTATTGGCCACAGTTACTTCAGGCATAATTTATAAAATATATGCTGTTTAACACATTTGATGCAATTTTAGACAATTTTCTGTTCTCTTCATGGCTTAAGACACAACAAGACTGAGACAAGTTGGCTGCAAATATAAAAAATTTAGTATTATTACTGGTGATAGTATTGATATGATGAAAATTAGTACTTTTGTTTTGAAGGAGATAACTTTCACTTTATGATAAGGAAAAGTCAGAGTCCGCTTTATTTTCCTCTCCCTTTTCGTTAAACACGTGTCGCATTGGAAGAGGCGCGGGATTACGTGCAGATTCCCCAAGGGTCGCGTGGCATCCTCGGATACGGATGGATAGAAGGCAGATAGGATGAACGAATGAAGGGGTGAACGCAAAGAGTCATTAGTCGATGCGAGAGGAGTCGCGGCCGAAGAACATTTTTTTGGTCCAGTCGAAGACGACAAGGGTGCGGGTGCGCCAGCTCACCTGTTTGCTGGCGTAGACCGAGTACCAGAGCCACTGGGTGCTC
Organism: Physcomitrellopsis africana; assembly: GCA_036785485.1. Taxonomy (NCBI): domain Eukaryota; kingdom Viridiplantae; phylum Streptophyta; class Bryopsida; order Funariales; family Funariaceae; genus Physcomitrellopsis; species Physcomitrellopsis africana. Next base: position 383,604 of record JAWRVF010000044.1, read on the forward strand.
CGCCCAATGGACACCCAGTCACCCGGTAGCTCATACGCCGCCTTCTCCCCTCCCAATGGAGCAAACTGGCCCAAGTGGCGGTACTGGAACGGCTGGAACCGGTGCCGCCCCTTGCCACGTATGCGCATGGGGCCCTCGGGTGCCGCGTGATCCGCCACCTCAGCTGCCATGTGGTTGAAGCAGTGAGCCAAGTACTCCCCCTGCTGGGCCGCCACCTGAGCAGTGGCTGGCATTGACTTCATTTGGCTGTCAACCTGGCAACCAACAGCAATACTCTTTTTGCATGTTAGAGCAAACATATGAGATGGATGTACTTTCAGCACAGGTTTCCCTGATCCAATTCATTCTGGTGATATTTAATGGTGTTAAGGAATGTGGAAGTTGTGTGCAGTATCAAGTCGATTATGACAATTGCCACAGGCTGTCACAGGTTTTGGATTCCGTTAAACAAAATATAATACTTTCTAGCTTATTTATTTATTTATTTAAAATTAGAAAAAGTATACGGTTGGAAACAAAAATTGATATAAGAATATGACTACAGAAATTTGTGCATGAAGTAATGAACCTTGCTGATTGCTTGTTTGAAGTGGTCGATGTCAAGTTGCATGGATGCTTGACGTCCATCTTTGACAGCATCAGCAAGCAATTCAAGCACACCTCTCATGTGTTGTCGTTCCATGTAAAAGTTGATTTGTGGGTATCTTTGTCGCACTTGTTCCATGACCTCCACAAATTCTTCAATTGTCAAACGTCCGCAATTTGTCTTGTCAGCCAACTGGAAAAGATAACTGACGTCTTCTACTATCCGTCTTTGTTCAATGGAAGCACAATCTCCAATGCCAAATGCTCCTTCACAGTTCTTAATTCGAAGCCATTCATCTGTTGCTAGTACTCTTCGATCATTTTGACCGATTTGGCTCATTAAGTCAGCAATCACAGGTCTAGTGCCAATGCCTACCACAGAACAAAAATTTCTATTACCCTTAGAAATTCATTCATAGCAACTTGTAACATCATTTTTTATAGCTCCAATTGTACAATCAACTGTACATATGCAAATGCATACCTGTAGACCAAACGATCATTCCATATGGTAGATTCACCAGCTGTCCGGTGGACTTGATTTTGAAGTCAATGGCACCTGCTTGAACGCCGAGCACACGGCAACCAGTATTGACATGAATGCCTTCTCGGGTGAATTTTTGTTCGGCGTATTTGCTGATGCGTTCATCATAGGTGTTCAATATGTGGTCACCGGATTGCACCAGCGTGATTTTCACGTCGTTGTGCAAATGAGGGTAGAGGTTCAACAGATCATCGTGGATCAAATCGTGTAACTCCGCGGCAAATTCCACTCCAGTCGGACCTCCACCTACAATTACGAAACTCAAGAGTTTTTTTCTGCAATGAGAAAATATGGGGGAAAACAAAAACATAATATAAAAATCGAAACTTACAAATCAGTAATTATCGTGTACTTATCAGATGTTTCAATATATATATGTATTTCAAACAGAACGATAACATATCAAACATTACTTTGGTAATAATTGCATAATTCTGCATTTAACGAATGCACTCATGAGTTGTCTTAATGCAACGGTAATCAAGGTATTCTTTCTTCGTGAAAGGATCAAAATTTGAGGGTTTGTTATATAATATAATATTTAAAATTCTTTTTACAAATGCCATCGAATACGCACCTATCTTCCTCTTTTACATGAGGTAAGCTTGCGCTTTCGAAACAGGTTAGGATACTCTTTTTGATCTTCTCCGCATCGTATACTTCCTTGAGGAAATGGCAATACTCTAGTACGCCTTTGGTGTCAAAAGTATTGGTTGTGGCTCCGACAGAAACCACAAGATAATCGTACTGCAGAGCAAACTCTTTCTTGTCCGACGGTCCCATCTTCGATACGTCTTTGCACACAACGGTTTTGTTTGCAGCGTTGATTTTGATGCATTCAGCTTCATGGAACTGCACTTGCTTCCCTTTGCTTCGTACAATCCTCCTCACGGGCTCTATGATGCTTCGAGCCTCCACACTCCCCGATGTCACACTTGGAAGCAATGGCGTGAACACGAAGTAGTTCCGCGGCGCCACGATGGAGACGTCGTAGAGCGTGGAATCCAAGTTCTTCAGAAAACTCATCCCACCCCATCCTGTTCCCAATACTACCACTCTCTTCTTCCCTGTGCCTGCTTTGACTAATGCAGCATTCCCAGGGGAAACGCAGTAGTAAGAAGAGAGGAATTCTTATCTTGTGCGAAGTCATTCAAATTTATATGCTAAAAAATGAGGCATGCAGATGTGCAGATGACATCATGAGGCAAAGGCGCCGGGCACCAACCTTTGGAATCAGAAACGGTGGCTTGCACCTGGGGTTTGCTTTCCCCAGCGAAGACGACAAGAACGCCAGCGCCCAGACATCCACTGGCAGCAAACCCTAAAATCACAGGAAGATGTGGGGGACCTCCCCGGACATTCTCTTTTACGAACGACCTCGCCAGGGAGAGCCATAGCTGCGGCCCACGCTGGCGCTCACCAGAGGATGTGGATCCGGCACTTCGGCCAGCGAAATGGCGTGCGAACTGTGGACGATGCTTGCACACAGACAACTCGGATGCGGATCTACCCTGCGCGGCAGAACTCAGAAGGCATGCCCCTGCCTTGGCCCACACCAGCTCCTTACGGCCCATAGAGGAGCTGCTCAGACTGGGCTCGCATCGCCGTGAGCAATCCTCACACCTTGCTTGCAGGGTCACGATGCGCGAGTTCAATGATCTCACTTCAAACCTGCCAATGCTTCGGCGCTTCGAGGGCCACTCCTCCACGAGATGCTGCGGTGTTGCGGTGTCGAGGTGTGCTTGTGGCCATAGCCATACTGGTTGTTCTGTGCATTGCCATAGCCATAGCCAGGGCAACTTGCGAAGGCAGGTGAGATCTCCAACGACACTGTGGGAGTGGAAAGGCCCCCTTCTCAATGCATGACCCCATGTTCCTCATTAAGGTTTCCACTTTTGCATTGGTGCATACATTATCATTTTAGACATTTGTGATGCTTTTGTAACTGAATATCTACTGTACAACAAGGGGCATTAGAGCCAACATAAATATCAACTAGAGAACATAATTTAGCATAATAATTAAATGTTGAAAAATAGCAGGTAGTAGAACATAATTTTAGGAGTGTATTAATTGAAAGCATGAGCTTAAAAGTCATGGACTCCACCTACAGCTGTCTCTTTATTGTTCTTCTTTTAGTAAAAGACAAAATCTTAATAAATAAAATAGGTAATGATGTGTTGTGATTGAAAGAAATTATCTTTTTTTTAATGGAAGAATGGATATGGGTTGTTAACAATTCTTTGATTCATTGTTTAATCATTGGTTCACATGGAGTCTTTTAGAATATTTTCTCCATGCCATTCTCCTATTTTGACACCAGGAATTAGATAGATCAAGAATTGTTATTTAAACTACAATATTGATGCATGATTTCAATGCTAATATTTGTACTTTTTTATTGTGAAGTTGTAAATTTATGAACCCAACTCAATGTACAATTTAGCTAAGCACAAATGAAATTGGGCTTTATATCCATAGATGGCCAAATCAAATTACTCATACAAATTGTATGATTATTATTCTTGATTATTCTAAATGTACAAAGTTGATAATTACAAAACTAAATCAAAATTATTTGATTTGATATTGATAAAGTTAAAAATTAGATCTAGTACAAAACAAATTGTATTATACACAAGTTTAATGTACATTAAATGCAATTTAAATACTAATACTATAAAATATGTATAAATTATTAATCATTGCATAAATATAATATCTTATTATTGTCAAGAATATCCAAATATTATTAAGGTGATATATATAATATTTATTTAATTATTTTATTTAGAATTTTATATTATAAAAATATTATCTATTAAATATTTTATATCTAAATTTAAATAGTAATCATCAAATCTTAGTCTATACTTTTTAAAACTATTTTTCTTTAATGATTTAATCTTTCTAAATACTAAGTATGTATGTATGTATGTATCTATATATATATATATATATATATATATAAGGTTGAATTGACAAGTCTTCTATTATTTTTATGTATACATTTATAATTATTTATATTTCAACTTAAAAAGTAGATAAGAACAAAAAAGACAATAAACACAATTGACAAACTATTAATATAAGATGAATATAGGGTTGTTAATATTTACTATTGTTATTAGTATATAAATTAGACAAAATAAGATGTTTAAATATTTAGACAATACATAGATACTTATAGATGCTGCACTCATTCTATATAAATAAAAGAATGAGGAGATTTTTCTTCTTTGAAGAATTTTAATATATAACTATAAGTCATTCTTTAACCCTTTATCATGACCTCTTAAGTAAGCCATAACTTTTTATAAATATTTCCAATTTTTTTTTTTGATAATCTAGTATTAAAAGAACAAAAACAATCTATTCTTAACTCAAAACCACCAAGACCTCATAAGTACCAAATATCATTTTAAAGGTTGTCTTATATTATAATATAATACTTTTGCTAGTAGGAATTTCCAAGTAGTTAGAAGAAACAATTTACTTTTGAAATAATGATTATACAAAAGTAAATATTATATATATATATATATATATATATATAAAATTTATTACAATATATATATATATATTTATGTTTATTAATATTTTATCAAAATTTGGCATTTATAACCTTAAAATCTCTGTTCCACCAGAAGTTCCATACTTCACATATTCTGCAACAGAGCATGAATTAGAAGTATAGTTTTTTTATTTTATTTTATTTTATTGACGATCACTTGTAGAGCAAAGCACACTGCCTTCCATCTTCTAATATCAGAGCTTGTGAAAACAATCTATGAGCATAGTTTCTCGTCAAGAGCTTCCAAACGATACCAAGAATACTTTGCCAAATGGATACTTTGAAAGATTTCTAAGATGATGATAAAATCACGTTGATATTGAGTATAAGAATCTGTTTTGTCAACCGTTTCCTCTATGTCAAAACAAAGCATGCTTTGGTGGCCATAAGATTTCTCATTGTGCAATTCATAATGCTTTAAAGTTGTCTAGCATTTGTCACGCGAGTGGAAAGATTCTAAAGCCTTTTAGGCTGAAGATCTAGCCCAGGAAGTGGCAGCAAGCTCGCAGTAATGAGCTTGTGAGGTGCATATAACTCATGCTGGATAGCTCACAAACTCATTTGCCTATCTGATGTGAATGCACTGCAATGAAAGTCTCACTTTCGTAACTAATTCCTGGGTTCATGTTCAAACTTCAGCAGAAGGTTGGAGATCCCAATATGCATCAAGGTGGGTTTCACACAATGGACGGTTTCAACTCTACTTACTGCTGAAGATATGGGGCACCACGTGTTCTCGAAGTATACTCCCAGCGTCATGCAAATCACACGACAACATGCGAGTTTCACTTATCCCACTCACTACAGTGATGCAAGATTCGAAGCAATGCATGCGCACATATGGAATGAGGTGTCACAAGTGAGGCGATTCTAACAAGTTGGTCCTCGTCAATAATTCAGTGTGTTTCAAATCTTTGTTTCATTATGTAGAAAATGTTCTGCTTCCTGTATGAAAGGGATGGCAGAGCGCACAATCAAATGCAGGCGCGTTTGACCGGAGTATATCAGGAAGGGTCCCATTCGACCCAATACATGGCACTGCTCATTCTTTAAAAAAAACCAAAAACCAGAAAACGAGAAAAACAAAAATCACAAGAATAGAAAACACGAGCGCTTGCTTGCGCTGGAATTCCATTTATCTAAAATGTACACCATCAATTGCATTCATATTGCGAGAGCAATACCCTTCTCCGAGATGGGCTGGATTAATGAGTTGGATCCCGCGGTATGTATAAGAATAGAAACCCAGATGCTTCGTCTTCTTGTCAACAGTATATCCAACAGACTAATCGAGCGAGAGATCATAAAAGATGATTTTAGGCTTAGGTTCAGTGCTGTAAGGACTTTGGCACCACGATAAATTCGTGTCCAGCTTTCTAAAGATAGAATCTCATGCATCTTCACGTCTCATCAAAGCCCGCGCAGCTTGCTGTACATTGTTTGGTCTCCGATGAAAAGACAGAGAAGGCCCTCAGAGTACAGAACCAGAGCTCCTGTAATTTCCCAATTATCTCGCGCTTCTAAACAGCTGAAAGAGCTCATGGGATATCCTGCAATTTGAAACAGGGTGAGAAATTAGTTAACTCGATTAAAACCGTATGACATCAACCCAGCTTAACAATAACGCCATTACTGACATTGATGAGCAGAACTCACTTGCTTAGAGTTACTGCGAAGTGAAACAAGCAGACTTCCATCTACTCATCGTATATGCACTTTACCGCCACCTCGCTAAGTGTATCGTCAGCTAATCCTTAACTAGATATCACAGCCATAGCAGGTTTAAAGTGGGTTCCAATAACCTATAATACAGCAGTTCAAGATGCCACTTCTGCCAAATACTTGTAACCAAAGCATCTACTATCATTTGGAACAGATCCATATTCCTCCCAATGAAAACTTGACCAATCACTTACAACAGATCAGAAGCCTTGCCCTCAGTTACAGCAACGTTCTTGAGATGAGCAACTGTACCAAAATAATTGGAGTCACGAGCAACTCACCCAGCCACCATCGAGAACAAGTCATTTCCTTGGCTATCGGGTGTCTAACGAAGTGAGGATCAGTAATACAAAGATTTGACACCAACCAGCAGCCTCTGAGATATATGCTCAAGTATGCTGCAGCCCGTCACGGATTAATCCTTCACCATAATCCGCTGCTCATCCTTCTTCTACGACTACTTCAACTTCGACTTGTGGAGCCGATACTTCCCGAGTCCCTGACTCCGTCCGTCGCAATTGCATTCCAGCGATTGCCGGCCACACAGCTATCCGCGTTCCCACTGATCTTTGAGGTGGCAAGGGAACAGCTCTCTTACTAGCAGCACCTACTAGTGCCATAGCTGCTGCACTAGGTAATGGATAAAATCCTTGGCAAAGAGGATTGGATCTCCTATGATAGTTATCAAAATTAGATCCTGCCCATTGACTTGATCCCTCCCCTGCTGATGACATGTGTTGCTCCTGCTTGTCTATGCCAGCTGCATCCAACCGCTTCCCATGTGCAGTACTGTCTTGTAAAAGATTAGGATTGTTAGCATGCAATGAAGATTGTTCAGTAGTCATTGGGGAAGGGGAACTTTGAGGGACCTTGAAAACAGGAACCGCAGGTTTCGAAGCTGGCATCCACCTTTGCAGCCACGGCTGCGGACGCGGAGTTGTTCGAGAATCTTCCTCCACACCAGATTCGATTTGAGGCACAGCACCATGGAGAAACTCGAAATTCTGGGATGCAAAATTTGATTCACCAGTCCTCGCCTCATGACTACGTTTCTTGGACGACCTCTCTGGCCTGACACCTTGAGCGTCTGAACACTTGACATGACCTGATTGATGACACAAGTTCTTCTCTTGACTAAAACCATGAACTTCCTTGTTTGCAAAGGACTTCCCCCTTGGAGAAACATCAGGGTGTTGAGCCTCATCACATAGACTTGCAGTACTCCCACATGTCTGTTTACGGAAGAGTGAATTCTCTTCCTGAGCATCTTTTACCAAAGCACTTGGGCCATTTAATACATTACCACCTTGCACCCTACTACTTGAGGTCGCTTCTAAGTCGACTTTAGCTTGTTGATGCCTTTCTTTGCTACGATACTTTGAAGGAAGTACCAACATTGTAGAATCAGTTGATGTTAAGAGCTTCTCAGAAGATTGAGATGGCAAGCATATAAGTTGTTTACCGCATGACACAGCATCACCAAGTACAGGCGAAGATCCGCTACTTGCCTCGGATACCAAATTGCTACAGGGTTTTAACTGCCTCATTGCCTTTGTTTCAGTATTCAATTGCTGCTGCTGCTGCTGCTGCAAGTAAATAAAACCAGAGACAGATTTAATGCAGGATTCCAGGACTCCCGGATCAGCAATATCAAATTGGACATACGATACATATGAAAAAATACTTCGTCATTAAGTAAGTACTTTTTTAGACAAATATATATTTAACAATTAAATAGGTGAATGAGCAAGAGTACATAACTAATTAACTTTGAGCCGCCAGACAAGCAAAATTACCATTCTCTACAGTGATTTAATTACAAGCACAATAGATGGAGACTGCACCTGCAGATCATTATCGAATTGAAAGAGCTCCCTCATCCCTGTCAGTGGCAACACATACACAAATTCTGTCAACACAATCATGTACAAAGGTAATTGTACACCTTTTAAATACAAAATTCCTTTCATACATACTACAACGACCTAAAAAGCATACAGACTAGTGAAAATGCCAGCAAAGCCTGAAAGAACAAAATTCTCTTAGAAATCCAAGTTCCAACCACAAAGAGAAACCTGAGATATGCAGAAGCATAAACTCAAACAAGTAATTATGCCCCAAAGCATTATCATAACCAGGTTCTAGACTTAGAATAGTACAAACAAATCCTTTCACAATACCCCGTACCTTGTGAGACACTCATTTGTACATTATGCGACTCTGTCACAGAAATGATCTGTGATGATTCGCCGTGATCGGCTCTTTCTTCCTCCAGAGTTGGTCTCTTGCTGCTTAATTCGATTGCAGAGGTATTCACTGTATATTTTCCCTCTTTGAAGGTAGACCCGCAATTGTTAGCTGGCACCCCACGATGTTCATCTCCATTAAAGCGTGGACCAAAGTTGGTTGAAAACACAGCAGTGTCTCTATGATTGGCAACCCCTGGCCATGGAGAGCTAGAATAAACGGACGGGACGCTTTCATGCGCAGTGAACTGATTGCCTGATTGTTCCCGATGATCCGCTTGTCGAAGATTTAGATCTGACATAACGTCTACTTTGACTTCAGTACGCTGCACCACAGCATTCGCACCATCTTGTTCCGTGAGATTGACTGGTAGAAACTCCGTTTTGCTCAAGGGTGAAGGAGAATAATTCTGGTCTTGCTTAGTCTTGAAAGGCGCAAAAAGAGGCGTCAATGTCAAGGGTGTCTCAGATCCACGAATTCCGGGGCGGTTGTCATGAGAGAAGAATGGCTTGTAATGAGAAAACATTGTTGAACCAAACTTGTCTTTATGAACATCAACACCACCTTGTTTGTCATTTTTTTCGTTTTCGTAATCACCCGGGGGAAACAGTGGTGTCAATAGAGTGTCTCCTGACAAACTTGGAACTATTTTACTTCTTCCCTCAAACTCTGCGTTTCGTCGCTCCTCACTGAGCTTAAAAGGAGCAAATAGAGGTAAAGGTGAAAGAGGAGACGAATCCACATTTTTCCGTTTGTTTATATTATGCTGTAATTGATATCCCACGTTCTCGTCCATATGCTCAATATCCTCCCTCGGCTCCTCCCTGCCTAATGTTCTACTTCCTAATGAATATTCCGAGTAGCCCTCATTAGTTGGGCCCGCTGGAGGCAATCCCGACATCCTGAGACTGGTTGACAACGAACCTGGCTGAACTGCCGTTTTATTGCAAGTGCTACGACCGATAAGTGCATATTGATCCCGCTCATGATGCTGGGATCTTCGGGCTACGTTATTCGTGGCTAATGAATGAGATTGGATAAGATAATGTTCTTCAGGGATGCTTCTTCTGTCTGTATCAACTTGCTTTTTCTTCACTGCTTCATGTTCAGACGGAAAATCACCTGCTTCGCTGATTTGCAAATTGCTCTCATTTTGAATTTTCAATTCTAATGGTCTACCAATATTTTGAAATATCGTAGTCTCTTCGTACCTTTTCAATATTGGGGGTGGCACTTTGACGTCACAATCCATACGATTCCGCAGCATCAAGTCTTGATGTCTTGGAGAATCAAGGGGTAGCCGAACACAAGCTGGCTCATCAATAACTCTGGTAGAATTTTCACAACGAAAAACGCTGTCTTGCATCGACCCCACCTCAGCGCAAAGATAACCATTTTCTACAGCTTGAGCAGCTCTACAGTCTTCTCTAGCTGGAACTGGCCCCTTTCTGGAGATTGCAGCTGGTGGTGGTTGAGAGCTATTGCTGCACTCATACTTGAACTCTTTGTTACTACCTTCCTTTGGTTTGCCTGACCTGACAGCATCATAGCAACTCTCTCTTCCTTGGTCTCGACTTGCACCAACTAGCTCTGGAGACGATCCAAAATCTTCAAACGACTTCGATGCATCCTCTATGAGAAGAGGCTCAGTGCTTTCATAAACAGGAGGAACATGCTTCTCTCTTACATTCGATTGAAAGGGCCTAGCACCTTCATTCATCATTCCAGGGAAAAGTCGTTGTATCCACGACGACCTAAGCGCAGCCATACCTGCTTCACTTGGTCCACCATTCTCTTTGGTAGTACAGCGAGTGGCAAGAGGTGCTGGGTTGAGGAAGCCTACTTCGGGTTTGCTGTTGCTTGAAGTTCCTGTCATTGATCCAGCAACTGGCTCGAAGTCGCATACTTGAAGGTCCATATCTTGAGCTTCAGAGGAGCAAAGACCCATTCCGGACATAGAAGAATTACCTCTCTCTATGCACGTATCGTGGCTGGTACGGGATGTCTTCAACTCCAGGAAAGGCAGGAGGATACAATTAGACCAAATATAAGAGAGGTGGCTATGACCTTCAAAGTGAAGACTATGACTTATCTTATGACATAGTAACTGCTCAAAGAGACTTTAAAACTCCAATTTGGGGCAAGCACTAACGGCGAGCGATGCGAGTCCGAATAGAAATGACTCTAACAACACAAAATCACCCGAGTTAAGAAAAGCAAACCTTTTGCAAAAAGTCGTACTTCCCATGTCGTAAAAGATCCACCATAGGACCGCAAGTAATTGAGTCCACGCAAAGTTCATACAGCAGCTGCAGCAGAAAGACAAAGAAATGCACATGAGAACTCTTTTGACCCCTATGCAATACTAAGCAATAACGATTGTATCATGTTCTGATAACACTAAGGATCAGGGACTTCAAAAAACACAATTCACACAAGAAGCTGCAGATCTCCAAAAAAAACAACAAATACTGAGACCATGGCAACCAAGGTCATTACCCTTCGAATAATTAAACAAACGTCACACAACGATCTGGCAGTTAACCACAAACTTTATTTACTGAGTTTTGTGATATAGGTTCACACCTGAAAACAGAGTTCATGCAGTCGAGCATTCACCTCTGGCCTCGCAAGGTTGTCAAGGATGTGAAGTATAACAGTAAGGCAACTGCAAAAATTGGGCGGATGTGATTAAATTTCATATCTACCAATGCATGCAAAGATGTGAGTTTATTGCTTTATAATACTTGAAACATTGAAAAATTCTAGCATTGTTACACTACTTACCTATAATGATAGTTTGGCTGAACCGTCGCCTTCTCCATGGGTTGGTTGACATCAAATCCTAGAAGTAAATGAGTCAAATTTGGAAACGGTCGAGATAAATTCACAAGCAGAAGCTGCACCAAAACATCAACACTGTCAATTAAAATGAATAGTTCAGATAAATACATGATCTGCAACCATCCATTTAACAGGCACTCCTGACCAGAATATTGCGAGTCTATATCTACGAGGAAGGATGAAGACAGCTTCATTACAACGTTAATGGGTATCGAACAGACTGGCATAAGATAAATGCTTACGTAAAACATATATGCAGGAGATGAGAAGAACAGCACAGCTACAAAAGGCTTTCTACAGGAACCATCTGGAACAACAAAAGATTTGCATCACAACAGCGAAAGTAGCCATACTCGAAGTATAAGGGATCCAACATCCTCATCAGGATCCTCGGGCGGATGAGCTTCCAAGATGCGGGCGTCTAGGCAAGCAGCATACTCCACTATGATGTTCAGTGACGCCTTTGTTTCTTGCAATACAGACACCAGCGTCGGTACTTGTGCACTGCCAAATGAACCGATGAAGATTTCAGATGAACTACAGTAACTATTAGACTGAAAAAGCTGCAGTTTCCTCCTTCTTCAATAATAGATATCAGCCAGAGCATTTGCAAATTGTCATGCATACACTCCTTAAACCCGTCCACTAATACAGGTAGGAACTCTTCACTAACATCTCATTCTCTTATCTGCTACCATAAATATACATCAACTATATTTTGTGCACCTGAGTTAACTTGATGCCGAGTACCTGATAAGATCAGCAATATCAATAAGCAACAAATCGACAAAACCATACCTTAAAAGCTCCATGAATTTCAAAGATTGCCGTTGTATCGATTTCGATTTATCATATCGCACATATTCCAAAAGCGTCACTACTTGGTGAGGATGTTGAGAAATAGTTTCATGTAATGGCTGCTGTAACACATGCCAAATCCACACATCCAGACATAAATATACAGATGAGACAGAATCTACAGATAAGTCATCTAAGTATGAGAACCTGTTGGGTATGTTTCTTCCTCGCAAATTCATATGCAATGCAAAAGAAAGTGAGAAATACAGCTGACAAGTAACAAATAAGCAATCACAAGTTCCGACTCAAACGATCTTAAAATTGATCTCAACCCCAAATGTGAAAGAGTACCTTAACAAACTTAAATAAACAAGTTATAATCTTGACCTTATTCTGAAACAGAATGCTCTTACAATACATATCTGGCATCCTTAGAATTAACTATCAAAAGAACATGCCTGCAATGAAGGATAGCAAGCTTCTCCAAGTTGAGATTCTTTCAGAAAAGCATGTATGAATATTTGAAACGATAAAGAGATAGCGTCCTCCAAAATTGGACCATAAATCTGACTTGCGCGCTGCTCCGATAAGGAATTTACACCTAGCATTAATATACCCATCAAATTGGTATAGATTACTTCACCATTCTTTAGGTCCTGTGACAAGTATCATTCCATCAGAATGAGCAAAACACCATGACCCTTCCCTAGCAAAGGTTGGACCAACAATTATAGTAAGAATATCTGCATAAACTTTAGATGGCCTTCTAAGGTTCTTGAGAAGGCCATTGTTTCTTGAATATAAAGATATTTGCAAAACCGCGACATTAAATCACGGCAACATTGTCAGCCATAAAGCATTCAACAAAAATACATGAAAAATACCTATTAGGTTATCATGCTACACTGGTCTATCTCAGTACCTTCATCAACTCCATAACTGGGTTGGCACTTATATGCTCTGCTGCTGAGGGCGTAGTTGACATACGCGGCAGGGATTGGTCCAAAGAAAGACCAACATCAACATCCTTCCTCACATGCTTGTTTGAGGGCTCATAAATACTCATTAATCTGCAAATATAATGAATAAGCATCAACAACAAACAAGAAATATTCGCCACAAAAAAAAATTCTATATAACTGCTGTCAACGGGACCCTCAAACAGAATACTGGCCTTTCTAATCTCAGGCAAAGACAGCAGCAAGCGCAATCATATCCATTCAATAGCAATTCGCCATGGTGTCACGTAAGTTAAACCAAACAAGCGGAAGCACCAGTACGAGCTATTTTCTCAGGCAGATATGTATATAAAAGAGACTTACTCAATCTGCTAAACTTGAAAAATTAATGAATTGAAGACACATGACAGTGAAATTTTACTCTGACAAGCACAGAAACACCTTAAATCATTTATAAAAACTTGGCCCTTTAATAAAAGTTCAAGCACTCAGATCGGTCATATAGAAAAAAGAATCCTGTTTGCCAATCCTTGACTATCCTAAATGAATCAAGAGAAGAACACATTGGTTGATTTCTGATAATTTAGCCACTAGTATTAGAGCCATATCACTCGAAAAAATAGGAAGAATTACCAAACCGATCATAAGTTCATTATAAATTGATATAATATAGTATATGATCAACGATGCAACCTCTTGCCAAACATACTCTGTACGAGGTCAGAGATGTACCCTCACATTTTAAAATAACGAAGGGCTGCCACAACGAGCTCCCATTTCTCAGCAGGATTAGCATACAGCCTATGCCTATAACGTCCAAAAACCTGGTCCCGTACGAATTGGAAAAAATCAAAACACCTACACGACAATGTAAATCTGTTAGTTTAGTTAAATGATGCAGATATACATAGGAATCTAAAAAACTTCAAAAATGAAAAGCACTGCAACTATCATTATATCTCAATGCACCAAGAAAAACATATGGTAATATTTGTCTCCAGAATGGAGGTTACAAATCAGTGAAAGCCAACAGATACAGACGTACCATTGGTGAGCATTCTGCTATTATGATACCTTACGGTTAGACGCAAATTCTAAAGAAATTACACCTAATCAAATGCGTTCAAGATAGGAAACAATTTGTATAGTGACAAATACATACGTGCCACCCCTCGTTTCAAATTCATGAGCAGTGAGAACATTGCGCAGCTTCAAATATGAGATAGTAGAAAGGTATTCCTTCTGCCTGGCCTCCACCTCATTGAGCTCATAGGTCATGTCAAGAAACTTCATGCCGTAAATGCATAAGATTCAAAAACCTCATAAGTTAACCAATCTTGTCCGATAACATAAAGAAAGCTCATATTAACTGAATCTCACCAATAAGTTGGCGTAACATTGGTAGAACTATATAACTCTTCAGATAGAAACAGCATTCAACTTCAAAAAGAAAATAATGATGAAAATAATCAAATGCCAACAAAACTATATGACAAAGCTGTACCTGCTTTGGTGAGTGATGTCCACAACGATCAGTTGGAAGAGGTGTGACAAAAACCGGCAAGTCATACTCCTGCACCAGTCCATAGACCTTCTGCATCATGACAGATGACACACAAGCAAAGGCTGCAATTGCATTTCGTAATGTACCCTGTAAAAGAAACATCAGAGTAAGAAATCTCCAAAACCTTCACCCTGTAAATTCAAGCAGTGCCAGCAACAAAATAATCAACCACCATCTGCTGTATTCAATTAATTTATAAACGAAGTGTGCTGATAATTAAAACTGCAATTTCAGCCCTTGCAATTCTAGTTATCAGCAAATTTTGTTTCTTGGCTTCAATGCAATACAATCCAGTCAACATTTTCAATGTGTCATTTATAAGTCAATTATCAAATTAATATCAATATCAGTATTAATATTAATATCAATAAAGTATTATCATGTTAATATAATGGTATGAATTATACTAACCTTCAAGAAGGTAGGCACGTTTTGCCAAGGTAACATTTTGAAGAGTGGCTCAACATCCCCAAACCAATGCATTCTTTCGATTGCATCACCATTCTCAATCACCTACAACACCATCCATGTCCACCGAGAATTTCTAATAAACAAAACAATCAAACTAAGATGCAACATTCTTAAACGTCAAAAGGATGCAATTATCAAGTTGCAAAAGAAGCATATTACAAGTACCTTTTTCAGAACTTTAAGATAAGCCTCCAGAACACGTGCATCTCCTTCCGAAAAGGGTAAAAGAAAGCCCTTTGGAGTTTCCGCATGAGATCGTAATTGTTGCTCGCAGACAACCAACGAGGTAAAAAGAATTTGCCACCCAAGATTACAAATGGTTCCCTTTTGAAGTAAATCATAAACCTTCCTTGCTCCTCTTTTACACTCGGCCTGGATATGCAACAAAATTTCTACCATCAGCTCAACTCCTCACAGAGTCTTAGAACGCCACGAAAGTCCTGCAAATCAGAAATGTAACAGCTATGAACTGCGAGTATTGTTCTAAATTTGTTTTCAGTAAATAGAAATAACTCTTTCAGTAGCATACTTTCTATTATGAATATGTTCAATAACTCCTTACCAATGATGCGAGCATATCAAGAAAAGCAACTACAGTGAAATAGCTTGTATGTCCTGCAAAATGAACAAAACTCCAGAGATCTTCATTGTCGATGACGAGTTCAGGTTCTCTCTGCGTCATAAACCCGACAAGGAGTCAACGCGTTGAAAAGATCGATGCTTCGATTGCTACCTGACATTATTCTGAGCAGACCGCAATAAAAACAACTCAAAACAGTTCAACTCTCCGAAAAAAAAGTAGTACCAAGCCTAAAGACAATAATAAAGTGGGATAATCAGAGGGCAGTAAACGGAGCATGACATTGATGTATTGGGGAGTGTAAAGGGTGCCATTCTAGCATTGAAGAGTAGCTTAGACTTACTACAAATTCAAAATTGAAATGGTGCACCATAATATTTCTAAAATATTAATTAACATTATTTGAATACTCACTACAATACACATGAACAATTATCACATCTTAATTATAGGTAAACGTTTTAAATAAATAGATCCAGCAACACAACTGGATAGGCTAAAACAAAAACATTAAAATAAAGTCTTAAAAAAAATAGTTAGGCAGAAACTATAAATTCGACTCTCCGGTTAATTATCACGTGTATCATCCTCTCCAGAGTTTGTGATCTTTCACGAAGTTACTTGTTATGAAGTTGTCAAACAACTCGTCTGACGTAATCTTCTCCAATTACTTAAGAGCCACATCCGTACCTGGAAAATCTCCCTAGCAAAATGTAAAAATGAAACGAGCGGCTGTGCTTGAAGCTGCAAAGCGTGTATTTGGCCTTTATTGATTTGAGAAGGATCATTCAAATGACTTGTCCGCATATCCAGAGACATCATACTTGCGTATTTTAAGTCCATGATCTGCAAGAGGGTTTCATCATCAGTAAAGACCTAGTAGTGTCACCGTAAACCACACCAGCATAAAAACCAAACAACAAGAATAAGAGATGTACTAAACAAGCGAACCAAGAAGAAAACAACTTACTTAATATAGGATAAGACCACTACTGAACACACTATCTCCAAAACTTACTAGCAAAAATTGAACCATGAAAGAAGTATAAATAAAAGGCAAGGGGAAAGAAAAAAGAAAAAAAAGAAAAAAAGAAAACAGAACTCACCTTTTGACGGCCTACTGGATGTGAGAGAAGGGCCATTATAATCTTACACAAACTAGTCGTGTATTTGAAAGCTGATGCTCTTTCGTCATTCTGGTCATACGAATGGCAAACACAGGATGATTGAATTAGACCCTCAAAACTCAACAAAAAAGCGTATAACTTGCAAGAATTCAATAAAAATTATCATCTAGAAAACTATCTACACGTAAAACAACTATCAACGTGAAGTGTGGTAATAACCTTCTACAGCCATACCCCAACGTGAAGTACAGTTAGAATCATTTCGCAAGAAAACCGATAAATTGGAGACGAAGGAAACTGAAGAAAACCTGAAATGCAGCTGTCCCAAACACTTGAGTATTCAGAAATCCAAATACATCATGATCGCATGCACGGTTCAAGCATTGGTATAGGACCCCATCATCTTCGATGGAGACCCCAATTTTAGTCACTTCAATGGCTTGTTTGGCAAGCATTCGAATTGTTACCCACGCTAATCGAATTACCTCCAAAAATCCCTCTGTTAAAAGTTTTGATTCTGATACGTCTAGTATCTGCAGAAGTCAAACAGAGCGAAGCATTCTCACAAACGATGAGCAGATGTTTAAACACCAACGTGAATTATTTGAACTAAAATGTGTAGGGATACAGTCACCATAAGGAGGAATTAAATAGAATCTGAGAAGCAGTAAATAGAACTCATCACCAATTTCTATGCAGCAATTAGATTAATAAGCTAAACCTCAATAACTTGATTTTCACCCATGTATCCAAATTCAAAATATCGTAAAAAAGAAAAGAAAAAGAAGCATATATGTTCTTATCATGATTTCGACAAGACCTTACAGAAACTCAATGTTGCTCAAGCCCAGGCTCACCTGACTGAGCCAAGGTTCAGATTCAATGAATTTGAGAATCAAGTACTGATCTACTTGTATGACCTTGCTTGTAAGAATTGAGATACTACAACTTGAATGCCAATCATGTTTTAATCCCCTTGAAGGTAAGGATATTATGTAAGGACTTTTACCAGCTGTTGAAACTCCTGACGGAAATTCACATCAAGAGCAAGCATGAAGCTCGTCTGTTCAGGACCTTCTGCTCCTGAAACCAATGCATTGGTAAGCGAGAACATGATTGTGTACGCAATCTGCAACTCACGGTGCAAATACATTAGAAGCGAAAATAACTTAAACAAATTTTTAATCAACGTAAACACTAAATATATTCTTTTCAGAACTCACCCGCAACTTGATAACATCATGCGGCAGACTCCCATCGTTAGAACAGACCTTCAGCAGATTATACAGATCCTTCACCTCTTGCGCATCTACATTTCAATATCCATACAAAAGCCTCAAGTACAATGCTTATGCACAACAATATGACCAACAAACATGGAATGAAGTCTCCCTTGACACGTCCGACGAATACAGAACAGAAGAATGAGCATATGCATGCTTTACAGTCAGAATTTATGTGCGATTATATGGGCCAAAGCAGGAGAAAGAGTTGATAGAGATGTACTTAGAGGAGTAATAAGACAACTAAGATACAGGCAATGGCACAGGCTAAGACGTGATTTTTGAATTGCAGCACAACGTTCCACTAGGGCTCCGGTAGACTCCTTGATGTAGGTTTCCGAACCCCCATCTTTTATTCTAGTCGAATCTTCATTCAATCCCTGTAATGAAGTTTATGTAGATCAGTATGCGGTCAAGTCACAGAACAGCAAGAGATTTTACTGACAGGATAGGCTGAGAAGCATAAAAAGCCCGAGTAGCGAAGCTGCTTATTTGCACCAATACATCGAGAGTTTTTGTAGAAGACTACTTACACTGTCAAGAAGTTATAATGGTGAACAAGCTGAACACAATCATGCTTTCACGGAAGGGAACTCCACATAAAAAATGAAAGTTTAAAATTCTATGAAACCTAGACACCCAGGTAAGGTTAGCTATACACTACTGCCGCAAAATAGGATTCTAGCGATAAAGAACATGCGCATCTTTACAACACCATGGTATTTATGTCTATGAGTCAATTTCGTTCTGAATGAGCCTTGGAACAACGAGCTGAGAAAGACATCGGAAATGAAATATTATACCTTTATTAGTCTAATTATCCTAGTTCGAATTCCTGCATCAAGAAATTTCTCAATGTACACTCGAATTTTTGCAACAAAAACTGGATCCAACTCCTTGTCCAGAGCCACAGCCTGAAATAAAACAATTTTTTAAAATTAGTGACTACTAGATACATGCATGTGTCTGTGCAACAAATTAAAACAAGATCAACAGCACTGTTCAACAACAAATTCAAACGATAAAGTATGAACCTCATGATGAACACCTAATACATAACCAAACTGAGAGTACTCCTAGTGAGTACTCATATTCCTTGGCCTGAGAAGAGAACTCACGTGCAGTAAGAGTTGCAAAGATGAAATTAAGGAATCTCGTTCCGTGAACCAAAGTCCAGCTGATATTTGCATCATCTCATGGCGTCCCCAGCCATGCAGATTACACTGTATAAAAGCAAAGAAGGGGAACAAATATGTGAATTTTCCGCATCTTTCAGGATTTCAAAATTCGTGCAGACCACTACAAACAAATTCCGATGTAATTCGCCCTTTCAGAGACTATTACTCGTTAAGTTAATTTCATGTAAAAAATTACAGGCCAAATATAAGCTGAACACGTCCTTCCGTTACAGGCGACCGAAATAGAAACTCCATGACGTAGAAACGATTTCGTGATTTCTACGCACATACAAAACTGTAGAATTACCGCAAGTCCCTAGACTTCGATAAACCAACACCAGCAAAATATGAGAGCCCGATCAACCCTAAAAATGAGCTCTACATAGAGTAAGACAATGCAGTCAAAGAATGGATATCTTTGAACGACCTTCTCATGCGCGGAAGTAACCAAGCTCGCGCAATAGACCTCATTCAGTTTAAAGGCATCGCTCAGCATTAGCGCCTGTAATAAAACACATCAAACAACTAACGTGGTTCAAAAAGGAAGAGCACTTCTTACATTACAAAAAGTTAAACCACACTGCGGGCTAAATCATGTTAATAAGTCACAGGAACTCTTCGTGAGTCTATTGACTCTCGATCAGCCCATCCTACTTGGATCAGATGAACAAAGGATCGCACAACCAAGACACTGTGTATCTTGTGATAATCGACTAAAAGATAAATGGTGATATATAAACAGACCAAAACCGTCGCCACGTAACCAGAGGTCGCAAGCGAATTCAGTTAAGGGAAAATGATAACTTGCAACTAAGGAGGTGCCTAAGAGTTCTCACAAGCTGTACATCTTGGTTCCCAAATGAAGTAGGTTGAGAATTCACGACTTGAGCTCTATCCTTTGCTGTAGGACCCTGCCAAAACCACCGAGAATGCAATTGCTCAAAACCACCGAAAAACATAAGAATCACAAATAAATAGGAACTCCAGTACGTGGAGCATTAAGTAGTAAACTTTACGTTTCGACCAGGAAAGGTTCACTAAGAAGGCAGTGAATAGTTTACAGGTTTTCCTTCCTGTTTATATCCTTTCGCGGCGTTGTGAATTTCCACATTTCATTTTCGCACTCTCTAAATATAAGAAACTGCATAATAATTCGCACGCAAATGAAATCGCTGGATCGGAGGTGGTAATTAGGCTGCAAAATTAGAGCAAGACAATGCGAACCCTGGCAGATTGAAGATCTTAAATACTCTTGAATTACTGCCGACAGTGAATCTCCCTACTGCCCAAACTAAAAATAAATTAGATGCAAATAATCTCTTTAGCAATACCATCCCTTTTTCTGAATGGGCTTCAGTTGGATCACAGGTAAAGAGATGCACTAAACTAATCGTCGACGAAACGTCAACCCTATTTTGAAATCCACGACTAACTGCGAAATTCGACAAATGAAGATGCACGCACACATTGGTGCAATCCAACATTGCAACGATCACAATGCCATTGAATTGGCAAGCTAGCATGGGGGCATCCTTAAAATGGCGAAATCAAAGCACATAGAGTGAAACCCAATTCCGCATGATGTTTGAGGCATAATTGATTGAAATGAAGGAAAACCAAAAACAAAAACACAGTGGAAAAAATAAAAATAAAATATTTGTTTAAAAAAAGAAAAAAATCAAGGAAAGGAAACGCACAGGAAGCTCAAGAAAAGCTTGGAAATTGGGAAGAAACGTGTCAAGAGCGTGAAAGAGCTCAATTCGGTGCTGCGACGCTCTCTTGGCTTCCACCAGCTCAGCTTTCACAGTCGCCAGCAGACTTCGGTACGACGAAGCCATGTTGACAAGAGGAAAAGGCCAGTCGCTTCCGCACTCAGAAAAACGTAACCATCCACACGCTTGGAAAATTTGGAAAAACACATATGAAGAATCGAACCTCCTCTAACGCACCAGGACACAGAGGTACCAAGAAACCAAGAAATATGTAAAATCTAAAAAAGCCAGACAGCCAAATTACCCAAACTGCTTCAATCCTTGCAATAACACACGCGACAACCAATCACTTAACCGGAGTAGCTGTCCGAACTCCAAAAACTCTCAAAACCACACACACAACAACCTCGCCCTCTCCATCTTCCACCCATCCTCTCCTGCAAACCAAACGCGCCCTCACTCCACACAACAGCTCTCATCCACACTGCAAACAGCTCGAACCCGCACTCAACCGTCTCGTTCTCTCACAATCCTAGACTGAATTCTCCTAAATCACAGCCACCGCTGCGCCACACCGCCCTCTCCGCCCAACCAAACCTCAGATTCGCCCCTGCACCATCGCTCCCAAGTTACTGAGCTCATCAGTAAGTTCAAATCCACCCCCTTACATCAAACGCGTGAAAGAAAGGAACCTGTCGATGAAAAGCAAACTGGCGAACAGAGACAAACACAGCAAATGAGAGGCATCGTGACGCCATCCGTTGGATTCCCTCACCACGCTGATGCTGCTGCTGCTGCTGTGGAACGCTGCTACTTGCTCAGGGGAGAGGACAGCGCTGGCGAAAAGATATCATTTGACTCATTGCGAGGGAGGGAGCGAGCGAGAGAGAGCAAGTGCAGCTGGAGTGCGGTGGCCAATCCAATCGCATCATCATCGCAGGGATATATAGAAACAGCGACCGAGCGAGGGAGCGAGGAAGGGAGTGATCGAGGAAGGTGTGATCTGATTCAGGCTGGATTTGTTGCGCACCTTTTTGCCCGCCCATTATCCTCCGCTATTGGCTTAGCTTTGCTTTTGCGTCGCTCCCCATCCTCCCCCCGGGGCGGGGTGGGGCGGGGATGAACGCCTCCGTCACTTTCCTTCTTCCTCGTTGCCCGTGTGAACGAGTCCTGCTCGTCCCCGTGCTTACGGCGCCACGTTGGCACCCCCGCCCCCGCCTTGCTTTACGTCGCCCCCTTGCCTTTGGACCATGCCCCCCCCCCCCTCTCTTGGAGGTCGGAGGTATCCCATTGGCTTCTTCATGAGCTTCCATTCTGGTTGCCTCTTTTCAAATGATGCTCGTGTGCTTCTTTCATGCTTGACTTTCAAGAGCTGTGAGGAAATTCAGGGTTTTTATAATAGGTTGAATTGTGATAATTAGAATGTTTTTTTGGAAGGTATTGTTGTATTTGGAACATTTTTTATTGAATTATGCAAGTAAGTAGAGTAAATCAAATGTCTTTTTATTTTTGTAATTTTATAAATATAATTATTTAATAACTATATATAATTTTATAGTTAATATAAAAATAGTAATATTATTACTAATAACAATAATATTATGGTACTTATTTTGGAATGTCTAAAACTTCAACAACAATTATCTTGTGTCAATTTATATATGTAAAAAATATGCAATATTAATATTAGAATCAAATTACATTCATTTTTAAATGATTAAGACTTCCAACTAATTTGTATTGGATAAGAAGGGATTTTTAAAATTTTCTAAACTTTCAAAAGATACTATTTTATTATTTATTTAATCTCTTGCAACAAATGTCTCTACTAATACAAAACATCAAACTTAGAGATACCATTTCTAAGCAATTCTATTTAGATTTTTAAGTTTATTTAATTCATTTTTAAAAGCTTTTAAATATTTTTTGGTCATAATATTTTTTAAATACATCAATTAAAAAATCTTAAATCTATTTTTATATATATATATATATTAATATATAGTAATTATTTATAAATATTTATTATTTGTAAAAAAAATTATTATACATAAAATATATACTTACATTGTTATCCAAAAATTAATTATTAAATACAAAGTAATTATAATTTAATTATTATTAATATTATATTTTTAAAAAACTTTTAAATAATTTATTAAATATTCATTTATATTTACTATGTCTATATTAATTTTAATATTAAATTTAGAAATTATGATATCTAAATCAATAAATAAAATTTAAAAATTATCTATTTTAATATAATTTTTAATTTATATAAAAGTAATAGATTCTTCTATTATTATATATATATATATATGTATATAAATATAAATATATTTAAAATAAATATATTTAAATAAAAATATTATTGGTTTTATTAAAAAGGTTATATTTATTTTTTTACATAAAAGATGAAATAGGTAATAATTTTATTTTTACTTAAATAACTATAATATTCTTTTTTTATTTTTTTATTTTTTTATTTTTTCTAATATTAATTTTAGAAATTAAAAACATAACAATATATTTGTAAATTTTTTTTTTAGAATGTATTATATTATAACACAATTTAAATTTTTTATAATTGCTTATTGAATTATTTAATTTATATTTTGATGCATTCTTATATTATTTTTTTCTAAAAAGTAGTAATAATTGTTTCTCTTTAAAATATCATTATTTTTAAAACACTTAGTTAACTCAAAAAACACAATTACAAAATTTTATAAAGTCTGGCAATATCTAATCTTTGTTTTAGAAACTACTTTGAAGTTATTAAAAGAAGATATTTTTTACCTAACATATTTTTACTTATTTTTACTTAGTTTTATTTATTTCTTTTTACTTAAGTAATATAGGCATGTGTTATATTATTTCTTTATTTGGGAGACAATTTCTACAAAGAGCAATCAAATTGCTCCATAAATTGATGAAGTCCAAGATCCGCTAATAGTATTATCAACAAACTTTGATTATTTTTCAATACAAGGGTAGTTGATAAGTCCTTTTAACTAATGATAATATGTCATACTAAGATAAAAAGACCACCTGGTTATTTGATCATTGTTGAGGCCTTTATAACTACCTTCAAATTATAAAACTTTTATGCTATTAGATATAATACCAACCTCTAGTTGTATCACTAAGTATTGAAAGTCTTTTTAAAGATTGTAGTACCATATACACAATATCTTTCCATCCATTTAAGAAAAGTTATGTTTCTCTTTAAGATCTTCATCTTGATTTTGACATTGTAAAAATTGAAATAATCTAAATTCTTCATTTGACAATTTTACAAATGATAACTTTTGAAATCAATCTGTTAGTTGTTAGTTCTCTATTTTGTAAAGAAGTTATAAAAGTTGATTTTTGAACTTATTTCTCTTTGATTTATATTATCTTATTGTCAATAGATGGTTCTTGGTTTTAATAGAGATTTCCAATGGAAAAAAAAAAATCTAATTCAAATGTAAGATTGTTAGATGATTCCTATGAGCATTTACTAATATCACATTTGTGCTAATATACAAGTTATTCTAATTTATTTGAATGTCACCTTAAATCTAAAACTTCTTTCACTTTAAACTCTTGGTTGTTAGGTATTTCAAATAGAGATAATGGTAATTGCTTTCTTTTGTAATATATTGATTTTTATATAAGGATCAATAAAAGATATATAAAGTACAAGATAAATCTTCATTGATTGTGGTAATTGTAATAAATATGCAATCAATTTAAGAATAAATGAGCCAAATCTCTAATACTCCATATTGTTATAAAATTGATTAATTTAGATCTTATAATAAGATAATCATAGCTTTGATTAATTTGAATATCATCAACTTTGAATGGATATTGTTTTTTTTCCTAAAAATATAACTATATGTTTTTTATTATTTTTAAGCATTCTTTAGTTGTATCTTTATTATTGTGCAAAGCTCTCATATTCTACTAGCCAAATTTTTTACTATTAGATTTTTAACTTTTGAAGAATCAAAAATATCAAATTGTAGATAATAATCATAATTGGAAAAAAATAAAGTTTGTTGAGTGGAAGAATGTATTATATTATTATATAAAAACTCTACTAATAGCAAAAAAAAGTTGTTTAATCATCTTGGTGATAGTTGATGGTACATTGCAAATTTTGTTCAAATATTTAATTCACATGTTCCATTTGTCTATTAAACTAATAATGAAAAGCTAAATATAATCTAATATCAATCTATAATATATTAAAGAATATCTTTCAAATCTTAATACAAATTAGGATCTTTGATTAAATATATTATCACTTAGAACTTCATTATTTTGGTGTATATTATCAAAAAAAAAATTAACTATTTCTTTACCAATAATAGTTTTTATATAAGATATAAAATATACCATTTTGAAATATAAAATAATCTACTATTATAAAAATAGAATTATAAAAATTTGAAATTAAAAAATTTGTAATAAATTCTATTGAATCATTTGTCCAATGTTGCTTTAAAATAGATAGAAGTTGAAAAAGCCTATAGGTTTGATGACATAGAATCTTTGTTTAAACAAAAATATGACCAGATTGAACAAATGCTTTGATAACTTTCTATACTTGAAGATACCAAAAATCTTTTAAAATAAGCTCTAAAATTTTGTTAGTTCTAAAATATATTATTATTAAAAAGTCATGTTATGCTTGAAGTCCCTGTACATGTAATTGATCTTTTGAAATATATTACTGCCTTTTGTAATAGAGAAGATTGTTTTTTAAAATCAAACTTATTAGAATTATTATAAAGGCTATTCTTGACATTATTAACATACTTGAATAAACTTCATAAAAAATAAAAAAAAAATAGTGTCAATTGGGATTATTGGCTTAATAACTCAAAGATGCAATTGCTTTACTTTTAAAAGAATTGTCTATTGTTGATCACATGCAACATCTCCTTCTTATATTGCAAGATAAAAATATATAGACAAGACATTTGACAAGCCTATTTTCTAAGATGATAGTTAATATTAAATATAAATCATGACAAAGACATAATCCAACGGGCTTGGCGACCATTTAAGACATATATTGACATGAGATATTTAAAATTCTTGTAATCTATTTAAATTGTGATTGGTTTAAAGTCACATTTTACACAATATTGGTATTATTAAAAAATTTAATAATAATAATAAGTTTCTTTTTTTAGATTCTAAATTAATCTTATTTGCCAAGAATTTTTTTAAATGAAAATAAATAAGACAAAGTCTATCTTTTGTATGCATTTATGACAAAATTGCACTTGATACAAAATTTGATGCATCCATTTTTATAAAAAATAACTTAGAAAAATTTGAACCCCATAAAATAGGAACTAACATAAAAAATATTTTCAACTTTAAATTGATATTTCAACATTTTTGCTTCATTCTAATATATCTTTAGAAGATAATCTAGAAATAGAAGTATAATTTTAAAGAATTTTTTAATAAATATTTAATAATAGTTTATTAATTCTAAGAAAATTAGACATTAAGAATAGTTCTTAAAGTTATTCAATCCATAATAGTTTATTTGTTTTTTTTAATAATCAATTTGAAAATTATAATTTAAAATGATATATCTAAAAATTCTACTTATATTGTATAAAATATATATTTCTCCATTTTGGCATATAGTCTTGCATCTCTAAATTTTTGTAATATAAGGCAAATATATTATTTATATTCTTTTATATTCTTAGAATAGATAAGAATGTCATTTAAATAATACACAAAAAAATTACCTAAAAATTTACAATATATATCATTTTTCAAATGTTAAAAAATAATTAGAGCATTATAAATCTAAAAAACATGATATTATATTAAAATAACCATATCTAGTTCAAAATGTAATAATCCATTTATTTATTTTTTTAATATATATCAAGTTATAGGCTCCTCATAAATCTTTCTTAGTATAGATCTTAGCTTCTTTTAATTAATTAAGAAGCCTTAATATCATTAAAAAAGAATAATAATTTTTAATGGTTAATTTTTTGAATTTAAAATAATTTACACATATTTATAAGGATATATCTTTTTTTTTTCTTTATAAAGAGAATTGGCATACAATATTTATCCAATATTCAAATCTCAATATTTTATCCAATATGAATATTATAAGATTTTTATTAATATATTTTTTAAAATAACAAGTTTATTCTATGATAAGTTATAAATTAGTCAAATGGTAGTTGAATTCTTTTTTAAAAATTAATTACACAATTATAAGGTTGGTATTTTGACAATATTTTAATATTCTTCTTTTCAAATATATCTTGATATTTTTCATATTGTTTTGGATTTCCATTATAACATCCATTTAAATAAGGACTTGGTGCTATATAAATGACAAATTGTTTTTTTTTTTTTTTTTTGCAACTTGCATAAATGTATTAGCTCCAACAAATAGAAGTTGAGATGGTTTTTTGGTATTTAAATTAAATCTTAAAATCAACTTTTGTAATTCTTAAGCAATATTAGAATTATATAATTTAAATCAAAAAAGACAAAGTACCACTAGATTTGAAGAACATTGAATGATGTTGAAGACAATGTCAAGCACTAAATCTTTAATAATCCTAAATTTTAAATCCTAAAATCCTACAACATCTCCAAATGTAAGTGATTATCCATTAATAATTTCTATTGGAATTAGTTAGATCTTTTTTGAGAGTATCAATTTTTGTAGTAGTACAAAGTCTTCATTTATAAATATGCTAAAGCTCTGATTTTTAAAAGAATTTAAGCTAAAAATTTACAATTTGAAGTTTTAATAATTATATGAAATTTTAAATAAGATATAGGATTTGGTAGTAACACGAGACTTATATTTGATGGTTGTGGTTTAGAGGTGTCTAATTGCAAGGTCCCTATTACAACTAGCTAACTTTGTTTTCCAATTTTTTCATGTGTGAGCTTGTGCTCTATGCCTTAAATCTATTCGATTTTATGCAATAGTCTTGTACTTTATGACCTATTTTTCACAATATAAGCACAAGTTTTCACAATGGTTTTTTTTTTTTTTTTTTTTTTTTTTTTTATAATAACTACTTGAATTAGATTATATCAATCTATATAGGTTTTGATTTTGATGAATAGATTTTCAAGATCCTAAACATTACTATCATTACTTAATTTGTTACTTTCTAACTATATCTTTTTTTTTATTCCTTTAAAAGGATCAATTGTGGCATGCAATTGCTTGAATAATAAATTATTTTCATGAATTTGCTCTTAACATTGTCAATAATAGATCTTTGAAATATCTTTTTAAGTCATATAAAAACTAATTAATAAGAGCCATATAGTTCTATTCCATGTTATAAGTATGTTATAAGTATGTTATTGGAATTTTGCAACATAGATAGCAATTATATATAACACTTGTTGCAATGATTAGAGTTTTGTTACTGCTACTCTTTCTTGGTTGCTCTCTCTTAATATAGTTGTAATTGCATCTAAAAATGAATTTAAATCATATAAAAGTTGTAAATTTTTTTCTTATCAAAGGTACAAATTTAAAAAGAGGATTTTTAGATAAAATTGTGCATAAATTCTATTTGTACAATACCATTAAGATATTTAAAAGGATATAATTTTTAAAAGAACTTGACTTATTGTAGAAATTTCAAAATTTTCATCTTGTTCCATCAAACTTCTCTAGTGTATTAATCTTAGGTTCCTTTATACTTGTGGCAAGAAGACTTTTAGAATTCACTTGTGAAGTTGATTTATTTGTATTTATTTCTTTCAATTATACAATTTCATGATGTAATTATTAAACTTTGTTGTTGATTTCTTCCATAGGTGTAGCAATAGTATTCTATTATTAAAATTGATAATATATGAGAGCTTCACTCAAAGAATATTAAAAAGATTGTAAAGATATGCAATAATTGTGAATCTATCATCACTTCCTTTAAATGTAGCATTCATTATTTGTTCTCTTTTGATTTAAGTTGATTTGGATTTAAAATAGACAATACTAACAAATACTCAAGTCAAATTAGAGGAAGATAATCTACAACTTCTAATAGCCAACAAAAAAATAAAAAAATAAAAAAATTAGTCTATTTTTTTAAATTAAAAAATAAAAAATAAAAAATAATAATAATAATATTAGAAATTAAAATATTAATCCAAAGGTGGATACTCTATAACCTTTAATATTTTTTAATCCACTCATTTTAAAATAAAAAATTATAAAAAATTAATAATCTTGTCAAATTCTTAAGGATATGAATCAAGATAGAACTTTGAAAAGATAATACACTCTTGTGTCACTAAAAGAAAGAAAGTAGACAAACAAGTAATAGATATAAGATAGAAAGAAACTAGAGTGGCTATTGCCAATTACAAAAAAGCTAGAGAATTTTGATTTAAGATTGGAATATAAAAAAGGTATTGACATAACCAAGGATGGCTCTAATTTTACCTCTATATATATTAGTTACCAAGGAAGTTTTGTGCAAGCTTCCTAGAAAACATGAGCCTTGTGGTATATTTACTAGAGTCTAAATATCTAATCTGCATATAAGTAACTTCCTCAAAAGTTCTTAAGGAAGATATTTTCTACCTAATATATTTTCTACCTACTTTTTACTTCTATTTATTTCTATTTATTTAAGTAATATAGGCATTTATTACACTTCCATTCACTATGGACCATTATTTGGACCAAATGATGAATATTTCAATCTTGATGCTCTAAGTGGCATAGTTTATTAGAGTAAGGAGTGAAGTATAATATGCATGGGAAGTGTATTTGATCCTAAAATAACCTCAAGAGTTAGAAATTTAAGTTGAGATAGCAAATCAAGAATACAAGAGTGGAAGGTGTATCAACAATAAAAAGATGTTAACTCAGAAGAGAAGCTTAGATAAGTAGCTTAGAAGTTAGATTTTCTTTAAAAAAAATTTAATAAATTTAACGTAATAGCAAGTGTATTGTGAATACCATATAGAATTTGCACAAGTTAGCCAAATGGTGATGAAGAAGGAAGTTATTCATCATGAAGGAAGATGGTTAAATTACTATATAAAAAACTAACTTGGAAATTGGAGATATTTGTATAAGTAAGCTTGTAGAAAAATAAAACTAATACATGGCTTTCTTTAGGCTTTACTAAGACATCTCTTATCTATGTATTCTAAGAATATTTTGTATTGATGGGTATCTTTTTTAAACATCAAACCATTGGAACCAAGCATGTTGATTTCTCTATCAATAATTAGCTCTTAAGCATAGGCCTACGACTAAAGGCTTATTACTTAAATCAATGCAAAATTGCAATACAATCCATCAAAATTATTCTTATACTTGGATAGATAAAATATTGATAAAAAAAAAACATAAAGTTTGACTATGAGAATATTTATAAAGATGCAATGCATACTTGCTAAGGTTTTAAATTTTTTAATAATAACAATAATAATAATATTGCAGATTTTATATTTAAAACTTTTTGGGTTTCTTTAGGACTTACAATTATAACATATCTAATAAAAATTGCTAAAATATATTATTTTATGAAATTCAAATTGGACATTGCCATAAAAGAGGTCCAATTTCATCACTTAAGTACTTATGGTGGCAAATATACATAGTATCATTTGTGAATTTATTAACTGTGGTTATTAAAACATTACATTTTTATAAATTATAATTTGATAATAATTGGGATCCATAAGGACATCCAGTTCCACAAGATATCCCACAATACGTGGACAACAGATGTCATGTTCTCCCTCTACAAGGATGTTAAATAAGTATTGAATAAATACAAACAAATTACACACCCAAATATTCGTTCTAAGGAAATTGTAATAGATTTTAAAAGTTTTGAGATTGATGACCTTACACAAATGATAGAATGAACACCCACATATCAATGGTGCCAAAAGTCACAGAATGTCACCACAAACATTTTGTAACATGTATTTGGAACAGAATATAGACTACACCTTCGGTGTGAATGCACCCCGTTCGTGTTACACTTCAAAAGAGTAGTGGACACCAGTTAAGGATAAATTTAAGGCCCTCTAAAACTACTAGCAATTTAATGTCTCATAACCTCAAAGCGCCACCTTAATGGTTCTTGAAAATGTTGATCTGCCGCTAAAAAGCATGTACTTAGAAGCACGTCGGCTGGCTTGATTACCTGAACATCCAGAAGTAAATCTGGAAAGAAAAGCTCTTAACACTACGTCATTGAAGCTTTCTTATTGGTGTGTCATCACAATCCCTATTCCTAGAATCTGAAGTTGCAAAATTTGATGTGAAAGAACAAAATAACTATCTCTAATACAGGCTCCAACCGCGCTCTGCCAGAGCTCTACGGATTCGATTTGCTGCCTCAAATGTGTCGTTGAGAGGAGGATAACTCCAACTATCCCTCATCTGCGAGGCAAACATGTTACTAAACGGAATTGTTGCCAAAGCTACTTCTCATAATTTACTCTAGTTTTCACACATATTTCAAAAGCTTTCAGAGGCTTACACGTTCGATGATAATGTTTGTGATTATAAAAACCATTTAACACACGAAAATATTTAACCTGAGACAATATCTCAACCACACATGTAAGAGCATCGGTGACTGAGTAAAGTTGCTTACGTCTTCCGCTCCTGTGAGAGCTCGAATAAGTCCTCTTTGGCGTAATGTTGTTTGAAAATCGGTAAATTTCCATCTACATCTTTCTCCACCAAGAACATAAACTGGTTTCCTGTTCACAGCAGAACGGTGGCAATAAAACTAGAAATGATTACAAGAGTTTAAAAGCAACAACTAGGTCAAAGATTTGGTGTTGTTAATAGAAAGAACTATGCATGTAACCCCACTATCAATTTTAAGTTGTGATGAGGATACGAACAGCACACAATATGTCAATTTTTATTTAAAAAGTCACATACCCCGTGCTGCATGCTTCGCTCAACATACTAACAGAATCAGCTGTGACAACAAATGCATCCCCCCATGCGAGATGTCCAAGATGCGGGTTTGGACCTGACAAGAATCAATGCACAAGCGCTTTAGCATCCCACAAAATGAAAATCTAAGCTCTGGGAACAAAATTGAATAGAATAGTACATGAAATAGGACAATATCTTCTGCAAGAGGAAATTCTATATTACTAGAATTAAGAAAAGTATCACTAACAAAACAATGAAGACAAAGAATATTACGACAATGTACCTCTGCCATCCCAAATGAAAACTTTTGGGTGATCTCCCAGCTCCCTTGTTATCAGATTAACTATCTGTAAAAACAGAAAACTCAAGTATTCACTGAGCAAGGGTGGGCCAACTACAAGGCCTAAAACCAGAAGCACACAAAGAGGCCAGGCAAGAGGACAAAGAACCCAAATGAGCACCATACATTTAGGTACTGATTTTGGTGTTCCTACGTCTGAAATTATACTTAAAGACATTTACTGCAAGTCATAGCAGAGACAGTGTGATAAAACCCATATCCACTATAAATGAACAACTGTACCTGAGTAGGAGTTCTCCTGGAAAATGTCATACGACAACTTCCACAAGTGGTGAGAACTAGCTTCAGTGCTGACAGTAGCTCCAGAGCTAAGTCTTCCCCATATCGGCAATGCCCTGAGAAGATCTAACACAATCAGTAGGTAGTCCAATACAGTACAGACACATTAACAAATACTACCGGCACAAGTATAATGTCTTACGTGTTGGACCACCAATATTGACGATCAGTAGAGGCTTTGCCAAGGATGCTAACTCAGATTGCCAGGTTGTAGCAGCTGCACGCAATGTTGATGCATCCGCGTGATGCAAGGCTCCGACTGTCAGCACCTGCACAAAGTACACTTACTCAGCTCTAAACAAGTATTTTTCAAAAGAGAGATGACTCAGGAACTCGAATGCAAAATTGCGGTATGAGCAAAGTTCAGCATGTAAAAACCAGTACAGTAAGTAACAACTACCAAAGTAATAAGCAACTCAATGGACCGAAGTGCCCCAAGACTGACCACATGCTTATCAGGGGGGTGTTGAGGTGTAATCCATGGCAATAGCAACTTTGGAACTTCTTGGCGGGCGGCTGGACTCAGAGCATGGTAATCATGAAGTGGAGTGACGATCATGTCGAATTGGTCTAGACCCCATCGCGGGTGTTGGATCTGCACAAGCACAAATTTAGGAAATATCTCCGGTGATGAATAACATGGAACCAATTCACGTATATAAAAGTAGCAGATTATATTTGAGGAAAATTTTGCACAATACGTATGAGAGGAAAGCCGCCATGGCTTGATCAGATACGTGCATGAAGACTTCAAATTTCACGAAATCGATGGCAAGTGCTGAAAATACCATGTTAAAAAAAGAGATTGAAATAAGAGATCACACCTGAACGACAAATGCAGCCTCAGGTGCTAATTTTTTTACAGCTGCTGCTACAGAGACGGTGTCCCGACCGGATGCCACGACTAAGAGAGGTCCATCTCTGTTTTTGAATTGAAAGTTTAGTAGTGCCACGTTAAGATTTTATCCACAGGTAAACTCAAAGGGTTTTCATACAATGGTTGTGTGAAACTCACAAGCCTCTATATATATACATAAAACCTCTGCGAGCATTATAGACACCACAAAAGCTGAGAAATATTGTAGACATGTGACATTAAAGCTATACAATAAAAACTTGAGAAGATAAAGAATTGCACGTACCTGTCTATGTCTTCCAAAGCAAGAGCGGCAATGCGACTAGCATCGGCTTCAGGAACTGGTTTATCATCCAAAGTAAATGCCCGCAACCCGTAATCTACCCTAGGTAGTGCCGGTCTAGTTTCTAGCGATGAGGATCCCGAATCGCCTATAAATCGACTAAGGATACTTGATAGTGGAAGGCGTCGCCAGTCAGACTGGATATGCCTAAAAAGGAAATCCAACTGCTTGTGAATTGGAACTGGTAGCCATCTTAAATAAGCATTAATAAGTCCTCCTTTGGGACGATTTACTCTCTGCATAGATCAGTTGCAGACATAATCAGAACCTGCGAATACTCAAACAGCTGAAATAAAAATAAAAATAAAACATATATTAAGTTTTAAAATAAATAAATCGTCAAGATGTGCTCCAATCGAGTCATCAAATATCAGAAAACTCTCACGAAATTCAACCAACACCTGTGAATTCAAGCCAATACGGAATATCCAAAATAAAATAAAATAAAATAAAATACTGAAAAACTAAAGTTTAAAACTTGTCTCAAACGTCTTTGGGCACGTTCCATTAAGTAGAACAAGTGACATTACAAATCTATGCAAATAGTTGCGGCACATCTCAAACTATTCAGCCGATTGAACGCAAAGAACGACATTATTAAACAGGATCGACCAACTCGATTTATGCTGGCAATTAGGAGAGAAAGGTGGAGGCGCTTACGTGCAGAGAGTACGAATTCGAGAGCCCAAGGGCACGCACGAGACCTATACACTGATGCTCAGCACCTGCGGCTCCATTGCCAATAATGACCGCACGGCGCACAACACATGAAATTCCATGATCGAAAATCTCGGGCATGCCTGTGTTGCTACTTGGTGGCTCAGGCAGCTTGATGGACCTCATTTCATCAGACTGAAACCCTAATTTCCAACATGCATGTTTCCGGAAGCGGATGAGAAGATCCTTCCAATGTCAAAACCCCACCACCTACCAATTCCAACTCTACGCTCTGTTCTTCATTCACCTTTCTCCCAGCACCGCAAATTTCAACTTCCACGCCACAACTGTAATCCTCTGAAAATAGCTGCCTCCGATACCACAACCCTTCAAGACCAGTCGCAAGGCCTCCAACTAGAATCCTCCTCACCAAATCCAAAACTCAACAATCGCATGCCTTCACCTGTTACCTTCCAGCACCCTGTTCTCTTTCCAATGAAATAACCTAAGATCCTCAAAATATAATCACTGCAACTGTCACTATCATATACTACTCCAAGAAACCTCGCACATCCAAAATGAAATGAATTCTTCCGACGCAACTCCCGGCCTCAAATGTACACTCAAAATCATCTACTGCAAAACTTGTGCAAAATTTTGCTGAAGCACGTTATCTCCGACCTCCCTAAACTACGGAAGTCTATCTCAGCGCTTGAGGATCGATGTATTAGGGCGGTCTCCGTGGGAAAATTAGCGCTGCAGAACAGAGTGTGGACACATGGAAACCAGATGAAGCGCTGCATCGGTGTTTGTAAAAGCAATGAAGCTTAAAAGACGAGCGTTAGGACTGGGGCTGCACAAGGCCTCGCCACATACGCAGCCGCCGGCCGCTAACTGCCGTTGACGCACGGTGGCCCCCCTCCAGCGTCTCTTGTCGGCTGGCTACGTTACCCGGGATGGTACCATAGTGCGCGGGTATCAATGCGCGGGCACGGGTATGCGCGGCGGGTATGAGTAGGTCACTCTTAACCAAGTGTTGATGAGGGACTCTCATGCCTTGCGATCATTTTGGTTCCAATGTTGGAACCCAAAGATCTTTCATGGAGGTTGTTGAGTGTGATAAGTGAAAAGTTGCAAGTGATTAACTTATATCACCAAATAAAATTGTAATAAAAGCAATGAAGATGCAAAGGATGCATTAATTATTATAGAAAAATGCATGTTTAAAGATGTGATTTCTGATTCTAAAGCTTTCACAATAACAATATAAGATTGACAATATATTGAAACTTTCAACTTGGTTAAAGGCACATGGTAATCCAATGTCTCTAATCTTAGTGTTTGTATAGGTGTTTTTAACAATCACAAAAATATTTTTAAGAATTA
Source organism: Physcomitrellopsis africana (assembly GCA_036785485.1). Lineage (NCBI taxonomy): Eukaryota > Viridiplantae > Streptophyta > Bryopsida > Funariales > Funariaceae > Physcomitrellopsis > Physcomitrellopsis africana. The sequence continues at coordinate 419,619 of JAWRVF010000044.1, forward strand.
TACATAATTTTTTTAATACTAGTAATGTCAATGTTAAAATAATAAAATAGATACAATATGTATAAATATTGTATATATATTAATAAAATTAATTGTAGAATTTTAATTAAAATATTAATAAAAAGTTATATCTTAAATTTTAATATACATCATCAAAAAATAAAAAAAATAAAAAAGTAAAAATCATGTAACCATTGAATAATTTGTATTAATTTTTTTGCTTGTGTATATCAAAGTATTATATGATATTATAAATATATATTTAAAGAGTGTTTTTATACTAAACAATGAAAAAAGATCTCAAATTTGAAACTTTTAGTATTTTTTAAAAAAATTGAAGTTGATTATTTTATATTTTTATAAATCTGAATTGTCAAAAAATAATAATAATATAATAATGATAAAAGGTGTTAATAGGAAGTTACAAATACTAAAAATACTTTTAGAAATGGTTCTAAAAGTACTACAATTTTAAAAGAGCTCAACTTCAAATCTCACTATATATATATATATATATATATATATCTTATTATTAAATTTTTAAAAAATTATACAAACCTACATGATGAATATGTATTTATATCAATATAATACTCACTTATATTAATAGTAGTAATTTTGAAGAAAATTTGACTTTATCAAAGGCATAAGAGTTTGAAATATATATATATATATATATATACATCAACATCAATCAACAATAAAATATATTGATACTATGAATAAATACATAGCCTATACAAATTTCATAAGCAAGATAAGAATTAATTTATATTTATACTATAATATTAATTAATTGTGAGATATTTTGAAGAAAATAGAAGTTTTTTTAAGAGTTATAGAAGATTGCCAATAAAATCTTCAATAGCTATTTAAAATGAGTCCCTAGAGGATTTCTTATACTTTTAAATTATTTTTAAATGTTAAATTATTATTTTTATAATCTTAAGTAATCTTACAAAAAAATTAATTCACTTCTTGGCTTACTCACACATATTTGGACCAATATTCATTTGGATATAGAATTGTTTAATACAAACCTAAAAAATCATGTGGAATACAATTGAATAAGTTACATTTCTTCTTTATTATTTTAGAAATTTTTACTAATAAATCTCTTATTAATAAAATAAAATCTCTTAATAAATTCTAAAATAAGATTTCTACTAATAATAGATAGATAGATAGATAGATAGAATCGCTATGAGTTTGTATCATTTGGTCAATTTAGTAACTTTGACATATTTTTTTAATACTTCTTGTTTTATTAATTGTAAAGATTTTTAAAATTTATATTTTTTTGTTAATGGTTTTTATATATTTTTAATGATATATTTATTATTTAATAAAATTATAATAGAATTTATTTAGATATCAAATTTTTTATTTTAGAATATATTTTGTAATTAAATAAATATTTAGAATGAATAATAATATTAATTTCTAGTATATAATTTAAATTCATAAATAAAGTTTTAGATAGGAAATAAAATTTAAATTCAGTTATTATAAAACTTTTTTAATCATATCTTTAATAGCTACATATTAGTTAAACAAATTAGTAAAGATTTAAGTAAAAATATTGTACAATCCAAACTTTGTACTATTAAATTTGAAAAGACTTTTGTATTAGTGAAATTTAAAAGTTTAAAAATACAAATATTTACATACTTGGATAACTTGTAAGGATGAAGAGATTGAATAAATATATAGATGTGACTTTTATATTGATTAACAAAGTGTTAAAATTTAAAATTTAAAATCAAATCTATGTTCATTTCTTAATGATCTAAATTAAAAATATTTTCTCAAATCTTTTTTTTTTTCTCAAATCTAAAAATACAACTAGTATGCAAAGATTTGAGCTAAAATAAGAAAAGATAAAAATAAAAAAATATAGAAAAAAAAATGTCAATATAAAAAAGGATCCACTAAACTTGAAAAATAAAGACAACAAATGGAGAGGATTTAATCTTAACAAGTATGCTTGATATGATTGTTAAATTTTGAATGTACACTTGTAAGAGAGATAAAACATGCAAGAATTGACTAAAATGTCTTGTATAGGTTAAAGATTGCTAAACTAATTTTGAAATTTCAAATACTACAATTCAAGCATAAAATAAAGACATAAGTGCTAAAACCATATTAAAAGCTTAATTGTTTCCAATATTATAGTCTTTAACAAGAAAGCAATTACTACTTACATAAAAATTTGTACATCTAACATTGGGAAACTTCACATTTTAAAGAATAAATGACATAATTGAGATGGATTTAAGCAAGCTGTACACACAAGTAGAACATTAAAAAAAGACCAAAAAAGAGTTTGCAAAGGATGACATGTTGGTACCAAGGGGTTGGTGGCTGGCTCAAATCATAGTTGTAAAATCCTTAATCTTGCTTGATGAATGCTAGAACAAAGACAACAAATCTTTGATGTTTTAAAAACAAAAAATTAACACAACTTGCACCTTAAACTACCAAAGGATGGTAGGTAAGTACCAAGAGATTGGTAGTTCAAATCCTAGTTGTGAACTTTCCAACTTTACTTGAGAAATGCTTACATAGAGTGTCACTTTGATGTTTTAAAAAAACAGAACACAGCAAAACATAAAATTGAAAAAAACACAACAAAATACAACAAAACTTAAAATTGGAAAAAAAGAAAAAAAAGAAAAAAAGAAGAGTACAAAATGAAACTTCAAATGAAACATTGAGAACTGTTGACTTTCACTTAATGGTCCACATTCACTGCCCACTGAGATACTCGGTAACATGTCCAATTACTTTCTCAGGGGTTGTACAGTTCTGAGAAATAGCATATCTGACCTACTATAAGCCAATATACTAATGAGGCTATTTATCCCATAATTCTCACTGGCTGGCAGCAAATTAGAAATAATTCGCTTAAAGCTTGTGTACACTGCTACAATCATTGGTGCAGAGGTCTCGAGATTATGAACACTAATCATTCGCTGTTGAACTTGAAGACAAATGAGTGTCTTGAATGTGAAATTTAATGGGGCCTATCTGAAAATCTTGACTCATGATTCACAATGAGCTCATGCTGACAAAGAATATTCTTTGACTTGAGCTCACTCTATGCATACCACATGAATGACTGTAAGAGAAAGCGTGGGGCTCATAATGTATCACTGTAAGCAGAGGACCACCACCCGAGGCAGTGATGGTTTTATCAATCGTTATTTTTGCAAGATCTGTTCCAGTACAGATGTCAAACCTATGGCTATCTGGTCTAAAAATGACCTCTACACAATCCTGCATTTCGTTTCTGTAAAAAACTTTCGCATCATTCTCTTCTCAGCCAGGACGCCTAACACATCTGCACCTATCACTCAATTCTTAGAGAATCACAATCTAAATCAAAAGAATGTATTCAAATCTATATCATAATGATCATGATGTAATGAGAATAGAGATTAATCACAACACAAGAAAATGCTCCAAATAAAGATAAGACTCCGATCAAAATCTATTAAGAGTTTTGAAAAGGATATGCCGAGTGAAGTCTGCCACGAGACACAAAGGTAAGTGTGGCTATATAAAGAATAATATTACAAACTTAGGAGCACTACATTGTACTAAAAACATTGCGTACAATCCATACAATTGTCATTTCATATCACACCAGCTCTTGAGAAACTCAATTCAGTTTCGCCCAATATGCGATACATACAACCAACCAGCAATATGGTGACAGCACTCTCCTAGACACGTCCATCGTACCCATGACCTCAGCCGTGAGAACAAACGATAACATATATAAAGAACAGTCAGATCCACTAGATTAGCCAGGAAAAACAGTCGGTTTGTTGTTCAAGCCAGATAATCACAACTCCGAAAAATGGAAGGGGCTTCCTACATTACATCATAGACCCTAAAGACAAATAGCAATTTCATCACAACTTGTACAATCTACAGAAACGTAGCACAAAAACACGTACCCTCTACGCAACTGCCAGATCTGACAAAACGTCCCCCTTGGTCGGCGTAGCAGCAACAAGCTTTACAGGCTCAGCTTCTGGATTTTCACCCTTGGGTGTAGAATTAGCCGTTTCTGAACGCCATTGCATTGACTTCCTGACCCCATCTTTCGAATCTGCTATGGTCACTCCTCCAGACAGCTTGGTGTTTCTAGATTTTCCTTCCTCAGTGGTCTTTGAACGATCAGTAGAAGGTCCGCCATTGCGCAAAGATCTTTTAGGATTACTGTCCGTTCCTCTGTTGGAACTTGAAGTTACCCCTGTGTCAGCTTTTTTAGGTGTCTTGTTCGTTCCCGACTCTGGACCTGCGACAGTAGATGCTTTCCTGGGAGAAGGAAGAACACTAGCTGGTTTTGCTTTGGTTGTAGTTTCACTCTTGCCATCGCCATGATCGTTAACCTTGGGGCGGACTGCACTCTTCTCCATGCAAGGAGCTCTGGACATAGATTTCCTCACATTAGCTTTTTTGTGGTCAGTTAAGTCAACCGATTTGTGTGGCAGGCCTAAACCACTAGCATTTAAGCCAGTCCTGATTCTGGATACTGGAGATCTCGAGCCTTCAGGATCTCCCACGAGAGTGCTTCTCCTTGAAGTTGTTAGCTTTGGAGACTTAGGTCGGGTCGGGGGGGTTTTCTTCACCTCAACCTTCGGTGGGCCTGCTTCTTGATAGAAACTAGGCAAAGGAGTAGCCTTGAATGTCAGGCTCTTCCGCAACTGCTTCATCTTATTCTCTAGTTCCTCCTGGCTCTTAGCTTGGATCTGGTTCTTCTCTTCTTCTTTAGCCTTCATTTTTTCTTCCAATTTGGAATAAAATTCTCTTCGCTTTTCAGCTCGCTCATCACTTTTAAAGCTGAATCCAGAAGGATTTCCAGTCTTGACCCTAAGAGCTGCCATTTCCTCCTCAAGTTTAACCTCTCTGTCCTTCTCCAGCGTCTCAAGTGCCTCCTGGTCTTCCTTAGAGATCTCTGTAGGGGCAGCTCTGATTCCTCCCAAAATCGCCCCACCATTCTTCGTATGAGCAGCTGGATAAGATCGCTTGGCCAAGTTACCTGGCGTACGTGGCTTAGGGGCATCTGTATCCACAGGACGCCCTCCCAAGGACGCCCTCTTCTCTGTTGCCAGTTGGAAAGGCTGTGGAATTGTAAGCTTAGTGCGCGATGCCCTTAGAGATGGTCGTGTGTGTGGGGCAACCCCAGAGTGGGAGGCGCTAACCGAGGCGTCTCCATCTTCTACTGCAGAACGCTTAGCCCTATTGGATCCATCTGATTCAGATTGAGCATGCGCTCTACTTCCTGGTGCAGAGGCAGAAGATGCTTTGCCGCGTGGAACTATGGAGTGGGGCTTCTTTTTCGCAGTGGGTGTTTTCTCAGTTACTTTTGAAGCAGCTGGCTTGGCTGATATAGCATTAGTCTGGTCATGTTGAGTGACAATAGCATGCTTTGTCTGCAGCACCTCCTCTGTCGCGTCAGGTTGATCATGGTGCACTAATCGCTCGCCGTTTACTTTAACGTCATCAATTCCAAGCTGTTCCTGCACGGTTTCTACAGCATGTCCCCCTCCATTCACACCAACATTTCCTGCTTCACCCTCCATATTATCGGCCGCCAACTCCGATTCGTCAGCAAGATTGATAAAAGTATCTAGCTCATCCGCTTTCGCTAGGTGCTCCATCTCTCGTTCATTTTCAGAGTGAGATTTAGCTTGATCATCTTCCTCCTGATTCATCTCACTCTCATGCTGTGCCTGATGATGCTCCTCATGAATCTCTTCAAGGTCGTCGACAGAACCCTGCACATGTATTATTGCACGTTTTTCTCCGTCGTCTTCGTAATTTTTCAGTTCGTGATCCTCTTCTTGGTTATCCGCTTGAACATTGACTACAGGTCGAGTTTCCACTGCATCTTCGTACTGATCTTCATGATCCTTCGCATTGATCTCGTCTTCTTGGTTGTCTGCCTGCACATGCACATGAACCACTGCCCGATTTACTCCGTTATCTTCATCATGATCCTCTTCGTCATCCTCATACGCACCATTGTCCCCTTCATGACTTTCACTATTGTCGCCTTCATGGTTATCGTTGTGGTCATCTTCATGATCTTCTCTATGTTCCTCCTCACTCTCCTCGTCGTACTGCTCTTCAGGGAAAGCTAACTGCTCCCCTGTATCAGAATCAGCCATGCCATCTGTGACATGGGCAACTATGCGCACACTCGCTAGGGTCTCAGAATCTTCCACGACTGGCTCCTCCATAGGGTTCTCTGCATCACCATCCTCCTCTGCCTCCTGGTGTTCCTCTTCCTGGTCCTCTTCAGGTTCGTCTCCTGACATATCCTCTTCCGTGTTGTCGTCGTCGTCGACTGCTACCCGCAGGTGTGGTGTAGTAACTTCGTGGTTAGTAGGCTGATCTGCTGCATCGTTTCCGTCATTATCATCAACAGCTACCCGAAGAAGCGGCATGGCATCCTTACTATTCGACTCATGAGTCAAAGAATCAACAGTGCTTGGCACAGAGATAGTCTCATTTCCAGTATAAGCTTCTCCTGTGTCACCCATCTTCTAATCAATCTGCAGACACAGCCTACAAGTTGAGTAGGATCGCATGAATAAATATTAAGAACAAAAAACGACACAGTCCTGCAATGCTCCAAACTACAACTGCACAAAATCGTGGCCACCCCAGCTTTCACAGAGTTCGCTCTTGAACTAACCCTTCGCCCAAAACATAATTTTAAAACATACGAAACTGATAAGCGTCGAAAGTGAACCAACCTCATAGTTACCGTTCACAAGAAGAGTGAACACAAGATCTCATTTAAAATATAGAAAATAAAATTGCACACAATTTCCACGTGGCTTACTTGTAGAACCACCGAGATTCACAATTGGCAGGGACCTCGCCAAAGGGACCAACTGAGACTACCAGGAAGTAGCAGCTGAAAGCAGTGTTGATGCATCGGCGTAGTCCAGGGTCCAATTGTCAGCTCCTGTAGAAAAGAAGCTGTCTTAGATCCAAGTAGATGGTATCAACAGGGTGGTGAAAAAACCTCACTGTACGATAATATTAGAAGTGATTCCATTATAAATGATACTACAAAAATAATGTAACGACTTGATGCTATTAACACTAGCCAGCCATCCAGGACTGAGAAACAAAAATTCCAACACCGCTCTATTAGAATTGTACGCATCGCGAATGAAGCATAATATGTCATAAAAAGCTTGTGTGTAACATAAAGCAATCGCTGCATACATCCCACTTACGTATGCAGTCCGGGTACCACACAATACGGAAAACTAGGGTAAATCTGACGATTTCAATTCAATCTGCAACTCTCTGACGCACAAGTTCATTAACAACTAACTCATCTCGAGGTATGTTCTGGGGACAAAGACAAAGTGCGCGACAAGAACTTCTAGTAAATCGTCGGATCCAAGGTGCCGGCTTAGTTGCAAAGAATAGGACAGAGAACTTGAAGCTCAAAGAGATGTAAAACTGAAATCTCTGAGTCTGCTCGCACGAAAGAACTGACCAGAATCTCAGCGAATTGAACAATACTGTAACGCTATGAGAACACTTCGAGACACAGAAGTAACGAACCCATCGCCTTGAACTAACCAAAAATCTCCATGTCCCTCTCTGACGGATTGCAGCTATTGCACCAAAACCACCCGCTCATTCTCTTCTGCAATGCGCTTTTCTACAACACTGTTCATCTCCAATCAATCAAGCAAGTAACGCGAAAGCACCAAGCAACTCATAACATAGGAGGTTGCGGGTGATCTAAACCACGCAACTCATAACATTGTAGACAGGATCCACTAACTGAACTGATTGAATGTAGATCTAGCGCAATCCTATCCTTCAAAATATCTTTGAAACCTAAGGTCTTTCCAACTTCCTATGCTAGCGTTCTTCCCTATGGGTCTATCTCATAACGCCCCGAGAGCACCGTCTAGCTTACCCGTCTTCCTGATCACCCCTGCGGATCTCTTACAACTCAAAACCTAACCGATCTCGACACCCCATTTCTCGCAACCTGATCTATCCCCCACCAATCCTCACACTAAATTTACATACTTTCAATAAACGTTTGAGCCTCCAAGTACTCCATGTAACAGACACCACTCACACCACACAAACTCACTACCCTAATTCTATTTCCAAGGCCTTTCACATCACCAATCCCACACTTACACTTAAACCTAATTCTTTAACACCCATAAAAATATAGCTTCGCTGAGTCTACTCCAACTCCACACACAAACACAACTGAAAAAATCTGTAACCCACTTTAGCAAAGAGTATTCCAATGCCGCCCAAAATCTTCAAACAGCACCGCTACAAAGTTTCTCCTCGGAATCAAACTGGGCGACGTCTTGGAGCCCGTCACTTGACAACATCATATCATTCATCAGGCTCCGAGTTGCAATGCGACACCACAACTCCCTCTAGCGATAGATGCGACAACGATGATACCGAAACCATGGATAGCGCGTTCCTGGCATGCAAACCCACAACAATCACCGCGCCCGAGAAGATTTGAAAACTAGAAATCCACCCCAACCCCCGCCTAGTGGTTCACTTTTCAAATTTCACTTTCTATCCCGCGGTCTCTCAAGCTAAGAGTCGTCCACTCCACTACGAATACGCTTCTTTACGTCGTGTTTTTTCTTTTGCAGCTGGGTACGTGTCGCAGTCTGACTTCAGCTTGGACAGCGTCAAGCCCAGCGGCTCTCGAAACGATGCCGTACCAGCGGCTCTCGAAACGACCTAAGCCAGCGCGCCGTTGCGGCATCCAGACTCCGCAAAAATAGAATTGGGTTATTTTCCAATATCATTATTGTGCTTTAGAGTTTGGCATATTCTATTATTTGACCTCGTGTAGCAGAGTATTGCGGGCCCGTTTACACCCGGCTTGGAGAGAATTTGCTGTTTAAAGGTGAAGGATACCTGACTCACAAAACTTAGATAGTGGCAGCGCCGCTTTTTTATATGCAACCTGTTGAGTCTGTGGCCAGAAACTCAATAACCTCCAGGACGTGAGAACCAACATACTATTTCCAATCGGCAAATGTGTTCCTCACCGCCAGTGTCTGTGCTCTTCAATCACAGCTCCAACAGACATTCGTGAGAAATAGTTCGTTGCGAAACGAATCGCCTGGAGTTCATCTGATCGAAACACCACCTTCCTCAGCATTCGTTGCCTCGCGTCGCATCAACGATTTCCATGTGCAACATTATTTGAGGAATGCGTTACATGAGTGCTCGTGGCTTTTCCAGACATTCTGTTATGAACAATCTTGTGAGTTTTCGCACTGACAGAAGCCTGTGATGATGACACTATCTTACACGTTTATCTTATAATCTAATACTTATCCTTAACATCTTCTTCTGCTTATTTATATAATCTTCCTGCTGATGTTGCCGTGCAGAAGCAACAATCGATCTTGCTTCCTAACGAGCAACAGGAGGAATAGCATGATTTTTGGGCGAATATGGCTGCCGATCCATACTCATCTCCCTCGATAGAAGCTCATCTCCTTCTAGGTTTGCAAACTAGATCTCCATAGCTCAACTCTCACACCATTTTTTCTTTCTTTCTGCACTTATGATGCTAGTATGACCTTTTAGAAACTTTATAAGTTGAGTGATTTAGGCAGAAGTATAACCTTTTAGAAACTTCATAAGTTAAGTGATTTGAGCAGAAGAAGCCTCATGTGCATAGAGTTCCAACTATAGTGTTGTTTCTCGGATTATTTTGTGCATGTTTTGGTTCATTGTTTTGTTGTCTTCAATTCACATGTATTTCATGACTTCCACTTTGTCGGTAGGTATACACTTGGATTTGATGCTGTGTGATTTTTCACTTATATTTGTTGTTACATAGAATTGTTCTTGTAGTCAGCAAACTTAACACTAATATTAAATTATTTAAATATGTTAGTTAAATACATATATATATATATATATATATATATATATTCCTATTAATATGGTATGTTCATTGTGTAATATTATATAGTAATATGATGTATTATGGTATGCTAAATTGAAACATGTTATATGTGCCAAAAATTAATACATTCATCAATAGAGTATCATATCACATGGCTTCATTAGATGGCTAGTTCATTAGATGACTTGCTCAATAGATGAACTTTGTTTGAGAAACAAATTTGTGCTCAACATACAAATTTTTTTTAAAAAATTGAGCCAATCCAATGATGAAAGTTTAGACTAATTATGTTATAATGTAATATAATAACATTCTAGAAAATCAATGAATTTAAAAATAAATAAAAAACTCAAATTTAATAATAAACAATATTTAAAAAAAAAAAGAAGAAGATATAAAATATCATTTTAGATCTTTTATTACATTATTCTACTTGCAAGTCCAAAATACATATGATTGTTGAAATGTCATTAGTAAAAAACTATGTGTAAATTTTTTATAATATTAATTTTTTATAAAAATATATATTTTAAAATGATTCTAATATTCCATTCACTTCTATATTTTACAAAATAGGTACCTAGCACGCACTTTGACCTTTTTACTTCATCTGTCTATCATTTATGCATATCTATAAACATAGATGTTAGGTAGCTACCTTAGATTTTGTAAACAATTCACTAACAAGCAACCAATTGTTGGGAGTTCCAAAATTATTAGTAAGAGAGGTGCAAGTTAAGGATTTGAGATTTTAAAAAATAAAATAAATTAAAACACAAAATCATTTATGAACAATCAAACAGAGTTAAGAATTTATAAAAATATTCTAGTACAAAGAGATATTTGGATTTTTTATTCATGTAGTATCAAGTGCCAGCTGGGTGCCTATTTTTATATAATCTTATTTCAACATATTATAGATATAAACATATCAGATGTCTTTGTATATATTCTATGGAAGAGCTCATCTAAAGAAATGATCAAGCATGTTGTTTCTCCAATTATAAATATAATCATATTCATAATCCTTCATCTTCTAAAAGAATTGTGCAATGGTGCAAGTATTCTAATATTGGCACCTCTGCTTTAGATTCTCTTATTATAAAATCTCTTGATAAGTTTCTTGATGGATTCTTATATATATATATATATATATAGGATGTTGCTATTGCCATCTCAATTTTTACTATTGATACTCCAACTTGTTGTTCAATATATGCCACCATGGTTTTTGCTAATGCCACCTCAAGTTGCCACCATGAAGCACTTTTCTGAACTATTGGCATTGTTAACAAAGTTGATTGTACTAGCCTATGACTCTTAATTACTCATGTTGGCTGCTATTTGTAAAGAGAGAGGTGGATGGATCACCTACATTACGAACATATGAAAGGAATGACAATACCAATATTTGAAAGAATTGTACCAAATCATAAGAGACTGTGCATTGTCCACATAATATTATATATTGTATATATCAAAAATATTACATTATAGCATACTATTGTTACAATGTAAGTAATGCTTAGTAAATAGTATTTTAAAAAAATACTATGAAAAAATAAATTAAAATAAAATAAAATATTTTAAAAATATTTTAAAAACTTATAATAGGATAATGTGCTAAGTTTATAATTAATATAAAATTTGTAATATTATCTTAGAAGTTATGTTTTTAACATAGCACTAGATTGTGAAATAGTAATCATTGAAGGTGACAAGTTAAATACGTATATATATATATATATATATATATATATTAAAAACTTATTTTTTTATTTTTTTATTTTTTTTAATACTATATATATATATAATTTAAATTTTATCACAAAATCTTTATATTTTCATTAAATCTAATATTTTGATATTAAGTATTATTATCAAAATAATACTTAATATAAGTTAAATTTTGCTTTTATTGCAATTTTGGGCTTCTAACAAATTTTTCTTTATTCAACTATATTCCTTTATAAAACTCAAAATAAGCATATATATATTTAGAATATTACTAATGCCACAACAATTTTTGCTACTACTACCACAACTCACCACCCACTTGACATATTTCTTTAGTTATTTTTATTCCAATTAAAAAAAGTATTCAATCAAATAGTTTGAAAGATATTGAATAAAAAAAATTGATTGATTTGAAAGGTATTCAACAAAGGTGGCATGTATTGGATGAAGGGTTGTGGTAGCAATAGCAAAAATTATAGTAGCATTAGCATTATCCTACATGTGAACACAAGAACAACCTTTAGATTTTTTATGAAATATATACAAGTCTTCACATTGGATATGCTTGATGTTGAGCCGTCAAAATAATTATTGTTTTATGTAAACATAGAATATATATATATATATATATATATCAACTAAAACAAAGTTGTGGTGTCATTGAGGTTTTTAATTCAATTTATAATATCCAAAAATCTAAAGTAGCAAGTGAGTTTGCACACACCAAGAAGCTAAATACAAAGAGACAAAAGTTTGACTCCAGTCCTTACAATTAACATCTCCTCCTTTCAGGTACTTCTTTTGTATTACAAACATGCAATCACTTTGACCACATTTGATAACCAGAGTAGCAACAATTCTAACCAAGTCACATGTCAACTAGTATTATCCTTTATCTTCTTTGTCATATTGATCACACGACCCCCTCCTTGTTATATGCACACACACATGTGTATATATATATATATATATACATAAATAAATCATATGTACATATGATACTGAAATATGATCATGCATGAAATTGAAAGTATTGTAAGTTTTTCTACACTAATTGTATACAGGACAAAGCATGCATGAGGATTCCTTTGTAGCTTCACAGTGACACACTCATGCTGCCTTGAAAACCAGTTCTAATTCTTGGCCATTGGGTTTCCTTGCGGTGCAGACACACATGGTGGTGTTGTAGTCGCTCGGATCGGCTGCCTTTGTCCACTGCATCCGTGAGAAAGGTCAAGTTTTTGGAGGTGGGTTGCACTCTTTTATTCCCATGGGAGAGTGTGTATGTGAGAGAGAGAGATGCTCATGAGTCTCATGACATAAGCAGATACCTTTCTGTTTGGTTTGATGTTTGGGTCTTGCAGACGTTGGTTTAGGTCAAGGGAGTTGCATATTATACTGCTCCTTGCACATTTGTCTCGTGAAGCTTTGCTTCTGCTTGGATCAGCACCACGTTGAAAGCAATGAAAGCGTCGAAGCTGTCGAGGTTCAAGCTGAAATCCTTTTTGCGAAACTGCCATGGCTGATTCCACTGTCGCACAACCTCCAGAGGGTTGTAAAACGTTGACATTGCTATTCCAAAGATTGCCATGGCAGTTGGCCAATTTGATGTCGTTCTAAAGTTGAGGAGGGGCTGTGTGCTGTAAATAGGGTTTACGGTATGCCACACTGAATATGCAGTTGCTATTTGTGATGAATTCCCTAAGTTCTGGCTACAGTTAGTGCAGCACCTACTTATCGGAAAACGTGAACAGTGGTATTTCCGGTGTTTCTTCCTTGGAATTTCCACCTTCGATTCTCTGTCTGGACATCAACGAAGCATCGACAATGTTGCTGATCAAAGACTCGTTCTCCATGGTTGAGTCGGTTTCAAAAATGAGCTCGCCAAGCTCATATTTGGTTTACGCGTTGCGAAGGTAACTATCAAATGTTTTGGTAGACTCTATGAACTCAACACACTGTAGGCATTTAATAGTGGCTTAAATCAAGTGATAATTTGGACTGTGTGATAATGTCATTGGACTTCCTGGAAGATTAGTCTTTTGGTGATTTAGGACGGAAAAATAATTCAACTAACGTACGGGTGTTGCCTTCATCTAGATGACTCTTCCAGGTTGGATGCGATGATGTATCTCTGATTTGCGGTGAAGGTTGAATGCCACTGAGACTTTTGCCTCGTTCGTAATCCTGTCAGGTAGACGTGAAGCTCAATAGCCCTCACAGTATCATTAAATCCCAACGAAAATTAGGACAAGATGAAGCACAAAACACTACACAGACTCTGTTTCACTAAGTAGTAGCCTTGCGAGCTACAAAAATTCGTGCTGTCTTGTTTAACGGGTATGTCAGGAGTAATAGAAAGACGATCAGCCTCATCGTTGCAGTAGGATAGGTGATTTTCCCACTTTTTTCTGAGTAGATGCATTCTGTCCAGAACATGTTTTGAAGCACATTGTTTTGAGGCCCCTACGCCGATTCGTTTTCTCAGAATATGAATCATGTTCAAATAGCTGCATAATGGAGAGACCTTACCGAGGAGTGACAGAGCGATACTAGGGGGAAACAGAATGCCTGTACAGGATTCTCCACTCTATAGCAAATGAGTTTATACAGTGGATTGAAGATAGTTCTTCTCATTCGATATCTACACAACTCCTGCAGAGAGATGAGGCGGGCAGGATGCGTCACGAGAGTGAATTCTCAGCTTGACAGTGATATCGTTTCTAGATTTGTATTAGTTCGTAGATACTTCGGTAGCCTCACTGGATGGTTGGAATGCATTCTGCACAGGAAAACGAGCGAGAAGGGATATGGTCACTGAGGTGGGTGGCAACTTCAGTTTGCAAGTCTACACTTCAGATCAATCGAAGAAAAGCTCACTCAAGCTTTTGTGTGAGTATGATCATGAAAATATCAACCTAGGTGAGCTCTTCATAGACATGTTTACAGATGTTGTATTCCAGTTCTAACTGCATCAATGAACTAACTCATGTTCTACCTGCATCACCTGTTGATTCCTCATTGAAATGGTTACTGGTTGTCAGTGTGTACAGCCAAAGCATGGTCGGTGTTATAGCAACTACCCATTCAGCTCAGTATCACACTTCGAGGTTTTTATCAAGTTTGCGACCGTTTTGTAACTCTAGCTCATCATTTCAATTCTTTTCTTCATTGATGAGGTGGTTGCTTTTGTTGAGATTATACAATGATTCAATTCATCAGCAGAACCTGACACCGTTTCTAGCAAATCAGGAGCATGTTTCTTACTGAGATTGTCTGTTTATTAGGTCTTTTGAACTTGATCATGCTCGTTTTTCCACGAGGGAGTCTTTTAAGGTATATTGGTGACAAACTCTTATAAGTTTCATCATCCTTACAGCACTGCAGATTAGTTACACATAAAATTGTAGAGATATCTTTCAATTTTCATTGCACATAATTAAAGCTTCTCAGCCAATTGAGGTACATTTGGTGTCGATTTTGATAATTAAAACATTAATAATCTAAAACATGTACTATGGATCTTTGATGAAAATTTTATGATGTAACTAAGAAATTATTATTATAACTATTACAATATTAATAGATAAGATCAATATTAGTAAATTAATAGAGTAGTTAAGTAAAGAAATTATCCATAATAATAAAATAAGAGTACTCTATTAAATTATGTTGAGAAGGTAGAGGAAATCAGATATAATATTATAAACACAAAAATGTCCACCAAATTAGAAAGACTGATAAGCTTCACAAATTTTTCAGATAATTTTAACACAGTTGTGATGTGATTAAATTTAAAAGTATAAATGGTAAAAGACTATTGAAAATATTTGCAACAGACTAAGAATTGGTGTTGTAGATTAATTTGACAAAGTTTGATTTCATTATTATAAAAATATTAGATATTAATTTCTTAAAGACCTAGTCCATTTAATTGAAATTATGAAACAACTTTTTATTATATAATGATCGAAAATAAAATATTATAAATATTAAAAATGATAATAGTAAATAATTAAATAAATAATTTGACCAATTTTTTCTAAGTTGATATCAAGTATTTTAATTATTTCATCAAAAGTTAAGATGTACTATCAAATACGTTTCTATAAATAAGGTTGAAGTTTTTCTTATATTTTCTTTTAATAATAAGTTTGTCACCTAAACAAAATTTAAAAATCATATTTTATAATGTTTCGATATATATGTATATATATAGATATAGTTGTGTACTTAGATTTTATTCTTCAAATTTTGAGTTTTAATAATAATTTCTTATAATTTATATTCTTAAGAGTTATATAATATCTTTAAAAACTTGAATTACTAGAATACATTACTAGAATAATATTAGTCTTTATAATAATTTAATATATGATAAAAAAATTTATCATATATTCATATTAATAAAATAAATTAGTAATTATAGATTATTTATCTTTAATCTAGTTGTGTGCTAATTATTTTTTTATACTCATTTCCTATAACTAAATAAAAATAAAAATAAAAATAAAAATAATTATTTTATTATAAAATAGATTATTCTAATTATATACTATAATAAAAAAGTAAAATATTTCTTGAAGTAATTATAAATAAATAAGTATTTATAAATTATAATAAAAATTAATAAATAATTTTTAAAAATACACATTTAATGTACATAATTTTTTATCAAATATCAAAAAACTTTTTGTCTTGTAATAAGTTTTATTTAAAATTTCAAAAACAAATATCAGTTATATATGTACATACATATAATTTTATAGAAAAAATACATGTATGAAAATAATAAATAATATAGAAAACTTTAAATTGGTGTTGAAGTAACAAATTCAACAATTTATTAGCTAAAAACCTAATGATAAAAAATCCTTCTTATCTTCAACAAAGTATTTTTATAACATAGTTAATATTTTTATTCTAAAAATATAATAATATTATTATGTGATCAAAATATAAAATTAATAGGTTCCAAAGTTAGAATTTTGATAATTAGCAAGTGTTTAATAGATAAATTTTTGGATTTTAAGCTACAAAAGTACAATAAAATCTGTAATGTTAATTAAAGATAAATAAAATAATTTCTATTTTTATTTTTTAAATGACTATTCATATACATATTATAATTTAAAAAACAAATTAAATTCTTAAATTCTTAAATTTTCATAGATTATAAAGTATTATAATTTTTAAATATTTATTCTACTTATATTATATAGCCATCTTTTATTATATTTTAAATTACTAAAAACTATAAATATATCTATTGCTTTATTAACATATATTTTTTAGTTGGATAAGGAAATATCTATATATATATATATATATATATATATATATACATTAAGATAGTCTAAAATATTTTTATAAATATTTTTATATTTTTTTATTTTATAATAAAATATAAATATCAAATCATATTAAATATTTTTTTATGATATTTTCTAATTTTTTTAAATTGTTTTTAAAAGTTATTTATGATCTTCAATTATAAAATTTTGGTTGTAAATATATATAGCAAAATTGAATAATAAATAATTTATATACTTAATTTGATTTTAATGAAGTTTTAAACATCATTATTTTTAATATTTTTATGACTTTTAATGCTTAATTAAATAATATTTGCTATAATAAATAATTCAAATGCTTAATTTTGTTTTGATGTGGTTGTGTTTAAGGTTCTAATTAGTTAGTACTCCCTTCTATAAAATTTGATTGCTTTTTTAATCAATATATAATAAAAAATAAAAAATACATATAATTATTGTGACTATAGTTGAATTTTTTTTGAAAATTAAGATAACAGATTTGAACTTTTTAATGTTAATATTAAAATATATAAAATTTTATGTATAGCAAATCATATATATTCTATATTATTTGAGAAAATAGTTAGTTTAAATTTAGTTATATTATATAACATAAAATATTTTAAGTAATTTAATATTATTTCTACTTTTATTAAAAAAAAATTATTATGACAAGATAGATAATTATAATTTTTTTCAACTCTAAATAACAATACTATTGCATTTTGTGACTTAATTGCCATTGATGGTATGATCATTTTTTAATTCAATATGATTTTTTTTTTTTTAATTTATTAATTTTAAAGTTAAGAATATTATGTGCATATATATAATTACTTGTTATATAGTTTATATTACATATTTGGTAGTTTTTCTTTAAATATATATTTTTTAAAATATAATTATTTTTTAAATTTTTGAATATACATCCAAATATTTGTTTTACATATCTAGTACTTTTTTGCATAATGGTAATATTTCTAGAGATGTATTAATATGTATTTCTAATAAACCAATAAAACTATAGATGATTCAAGTTTTAATTTCATGTGTGATAAGAAATAATAAGAAAATATATAAAAGTTTATTAATTTTTTATATTAATTTTAAATTTTACTTATTTAATTTCACACCTCAAATTTACAACAATCCAAAAGTCCAAGTGTATATTACAGTTTATAGTTTTATGAATAAAATTATATTTCTAGAAATCTTGTTTTATTTGTCACTTATTTTTATTGAAAATTCTATCCATATTATAACTCTAATTTAAATATTTTAAATATTTTTAAATAAAAAAAAACTAATAAAGATTTTAGAGTGTATATATATATATATATATATATATATATATATGTGTGTGTGTGTGTGTGTGTGTGTGTGTGTATTTATTTTTTTCTTTTTAATTATAAATATAATTATATAAAAATATTATATTTCTTATTTCTTATGTAAAAAAATCTCACTAATTTTTTACTTTGAAAAAATAGTTCTTTGCTAATGATTGGATATTGACTAAATTTTTATTTAAATAAAAAACAATATTTTTTTAAGTACAAAAATAATAATATATTAAATTTTATCATATTAATCTTATCTCAATTTAATTTATGTAATTGATTAAAGTATATTTTGTTAGAAAAAAATGATGGAATATTATTTGAATATCATTCTAATGATATAATTTTTAAAAATTATTTAAAAATTATTTAATATTTTATTGTATTTGATATTATTGCTACTGCACATTTGTTAATCTTGGTAGCTTTAACACTTATTGTAATTATCTTTAAGTTTTTAGTATCAAAATATGGATATCTGTATACTAGTGTTGCTTTATTTTTTTTGAAATAAATTATCAAACATTTGAATATTATTATAATAAAATACCAATATATGTTCTCATTACAATTAGATACAACTATATAACTACATTCTATAAAAAAAATTCTTAATTAGAAGCAATTTAGTTTCTTTTATTGAATTAAAATATATATTAGATACTTTGTCTTTTCTAGGATGCATTATTTCCTTGTAAAATCCTACCTCAGACTTTATTCTCCACCTTTTATTAAAAAAATATAGAGTATTTTTATTTTAAGCATTCTTTTTGAACAACACATCTTATCATTATAGAATATTATGCAACAACACCAAAAGAATCTAAGTAAGTCAAAATACTTCTCTACCTATTAGACATCACTAAGTCATTGATAGTAAGAAAATGCATCATTTTAAAGTGTTAAAAATACTTATTATTAGCAATTTCATAAACATTATATATTTTAAAATTTTATATTTAAAGTTTTATTCTCATTTTTTTCTAATATTATATATTCTTATTATTTATTAATAAATATACTTCTATTATTTCACAAACTTTAAACCTAAGTAACTAACTTGTTTAAGAATAAAAATAAAATATTTATACTTTAATTTTTATTATTTATCATTTTTTACTTTATTTATACTGTATTTTTTATTTAGTTATATATAAGATAATAGAAGAAATCTTATATAAATTATATTTTTGTTTTTTTGTTTTTTTAATTTAATCCAAAACAATTTGCTTAAAGAGATATTAAAGTGGAATTTTGCATGAAAATGGTTGTGTTTATGAATTTAGTAAACAAAGACTTTAAATACAAGAAAGAAGAGTAAGTAACAACACAAAAAAAACATTTATATTGCTATGACATTTAAAAAGATTTCAATTTTGATATATAAGAAAAAATCTTAAGATTTATTGTAAGAATATAAGATACTAATTAGACTACTTAAATATTTTTTTAAAACCTTTTTAGAGCTATGTTTTTTTTTTTTTTATCACTATTCCTATTGACGCACGTAAGTATGGTATTTTTTATCTAATTTTATATAGAAAATTGCATCAAGATTCACATGATTCACATGATTCACATGCTCCATTCTAAAAAGTTGCAAAAAAAAGTGTATTCTTTATATATTAAGAACTTTTTAAAGAATCTTGTTAATTTAATCATTTTAGTGACAAAAATTTATCTTTAACAATCCATCGCTTTTCAATTATACCTTTAAATTTTATTCTATCTTTTTGTATTTTTGAGAATCCAAGCTATGTACATAGACATGTGTTTCTTTGACATGATGCAAAAAGTCTTAGGTGCCTTTGTCCTTTCTTGTTTGTCAATCTAATAAGCTAATCTAGTGAAACATAATCTTAATGGGTGGTGACACATATTGTACAATCAAAGACAATGAGGTGATCTATGATGTCCTATGCCATGTGAACCCAACTTATATAATTGTTACTTTTTCAAAATTTCACTCTGGCTTTGTTTGGCAGTATATTTGGTGTTGACTAAGACCACTGGCTGGACATGGTTGTCCATGATTTGAGTGCAGAGCCCAATGCAAGTCAGAGATTGTGTGTACTTGCTTATGGGTCATGGGGATAAACAATTCAAAGCCAAAATTAAAGTGGTTTACTGCCCCCATTAAACAACTCAAAGTAGGAGGTGCAATCTTTTTGCAGCAATATTCTTCAAATGCCCCCACTAGTCTGTATATGAGGTGATCACTTGTGGTGCTAGGAATGAGATTATCACCAACTTTAATATTTCATCTTGAGGTGCAAGATTGGTTGTTGCAATAAGCCACTTTAAAGGCAAGATAAGATGTTAACAAGTTAGCCAACAACACAACAGTTGTAAGGAATGTAATATAATAAATTTTACTTTAATGGAATAAAAAATCTAGGGCTCTAACACCAATGGTCCACAATTGGTTAATCTGAGATCATTAAGCTTTACCAATCAGTAATTAGCCTTTTGAAGCGTCAGAAAACTTCTATAGCCTTGGGTGGTTGAAGTTCCAGGTGTCCATGTGTGGCACAAACACATATAATCTTTTCCCATACTGAGAGCCTCACACTTCCACAGGGATTTGAACCCATGATCTGTCAGGGTATGCAATCCTGCACAGCTGGAGCAAATGGAAAATCAAGGAGAGTGATTCTGGGTACAAGTGGCAACTGTACAGTCATCAAGCAAGGCATGGCCAGTCCTCATTTCTGTGTACATGATAGGAATCTTTGTACATCTGCAACACAAATCCAGCTTTCTCTATTGACATTCCACACAAGATGTGCTTTCAAATTCTTCACTACATGCTCACAATGTTCATAAAAAAATACACTCAATCCCTTGACTTCTCCAACATGTAACATCTAGGCTACTTAGCTTTGGTGGACTGTGCATGCTAGATTTATATAACTTTGAACCAACATCACTAATTTTGCAATGTATGTATGTGTATATATATAAATTTTTTTTATATATATATAATTTTTTTTTTTACATTTTTATATTTTTATTATCAAAGGTTTTACCTCATTGATTTTTTTTAATTATTTCATTTCAATTTAAATGATCATCTCTACATTTTGGCATGCTAAACTATTAAGCAGTCTTTGGAGCCCAAAATCAGAATTCAATTGATTTTTTCAGTTTTCATCTATTTAATAATATGAAATTAATATTAAGCTATAAAAAATCTTGTGTGTGTATATATACACACATACATGCATTTAAAATTCTACAAAACAAAGCCTTAGCATATAATCACTCATTCCATTAATTTTTTCTTTTTTCTTTATATATATATATATATATATATATATATATCTTAAAAAATATTATTATTACATATTCAAAACCTTTGATCTTCTTAAAAATTTGTGTATGTATATATACATAATTATTATATAAATTATTATAAGAATAAACAATCAAGAGATAAACAAACCCTCTTTTTAGTCCATGAGCTATGTGTATGTTGAGTGAAGTTCTTATGGAATCAAACATTCTAATTTATAAAATCAATGTAGACTTTGCATGCATAAAGAGGGAGTTGATTAGACAATGTTTTCAATGTAAATGATATTACTGTGTGATAGGTGCAAAAGAATTATTTATCCAAATGATAGTACAAATAATTACATGACTATGAATATAATGTATTTTAAAATCCTATTAAATCTGTAATCTTGTAGGCATAGTTTGGAAGAAATAAACATAACTATTGTGTATATTTTACAATTTTTAAATACAAACATACCTTTGTGAGAACAAATATATGATTTATTCGTATTTTAGTTTAAAAAAAATATTTGTATGAATTTATATATTTTATTAATGTTGTTAGTATTCTTAATAGTATAGGTTTGAACTAAAAGTTAAAATGGATGCAAAATATTGAAAACTAAACAAATAAATAAATGAATAAAATTATTTTTAAATTTAGAATATAATTTACATAATTTTAATACACTATATGTCATATGTACAATAAAAATCTTTCAAAATGCCAAATGATTCTTAAAATAAATATCAAACAATTTATTTGTTAATTGTTTACAAAATATTTTAACATTTGAACAATGAGTGAAGATAAAATGAAGCTTGTTGTTGTTGTTGTTGTTGTTGTTTTTCTTTTTCTTTTCTTGCATTGATAACTAATTTAAAAAGTAATTTAGTGTTTTAATAATTAGCTGCATAAACATAAAGTACTTTGGTAGTATAGAAATCAGTGACAGTTTTAATAATAATTGATTTGTCATTTTTGGAAAACTGTGTAGTAATTATAATTTTCAAAGCTATGTTCTTATTCTATAAAACAAAATAGATATTTTAAAAAAAATCATGTAAAAGGAATATAGAAAAAAATATAAATATTTTTAATATTGTATATGTAGAATAATTAAAAAAAAACTAGTATCATCCTTGTAATAATAAGTGGATCTCATGATAAAAATCATTTATTTATTTTCAAAATATATACAAGAATATAAAGTCACTACTTCTTTCTATGATTAGTTACTACACAATAGAATCTAAATCCTTTTTTATGTATTTTTTGTTTTTATATTATATTATATTATATTTTTATCTTCTTCTCTATAATTTAAAATTTTGAACATGTTTTATGAAATCAATTTTTTCTTTTGAATTAGCTTTGATATCAAATTTCAATTTTTTTTTTTTTGAAAATGACTATAATAAAAGAATATAAAAGTATAATAATACTTTAAAATATCCTTACTATATATATATATATATATAATATTTTATAAAATAATTTAGATAATATATATATACAAATATATTATAGATGTCTCTTTGATAATTAATTCATAAATCCTAAATCCAAGAACTAATAACTCTTAATAATTAATCAAAATTTTAGAAATCTATTTCATTCTATGATGTATAATGAATAATCTTTGACATTTAATGGTTAGTTGATTTTTATTGACTTTCATTAATTAATAGAAATAAATACTTATATAATCTAGCTACATATGTAGATGTACATATGTAATGAGAGGGATAGAGAAGAAAAGTATGAGAGGAGTAGAGGATTAGATGGATTGAAGATTGAACTATTGAGTTGATATTCTTTACAAAGAGTGTGGTTGCCTTTTTATACTTTATGCACAAAAACTCATTGGTGAAAATCCTCCACTTGAAAATTAATTGATCAATTTAATCATTAGTCAAAATTAACCAATTTAATTTTTTAAAATTATTTTGATAATTAATAATATATAATAATTAATACTTTTTTTGGGAATAAATAATATTAATTAGTGGAGGGACAATTGTATTAAAAAAAATTGCTTGTAAGTAGGTTATCTAGCACTTTTGTAGAACTATCTCCAAACTTGTCACTGTAGATGAATACCATTATGAGAGTTATCATCCGAAAAGTGGAGTTTAAAGTAGTCCTGCAAGACCCTTTTTTACGCATGTATTTTTAGATTTCATACACTTGCATCAGTAAGAGACTTTAGAATGAATTGCAAGAAAGAGTTCTTTACATAACTAAGATTTTTAACTTAAAACTTTGTACAAGCAAAAAAATTACGTTCTTTAATTAACATTATGAAATGCATGTGTACTACATCATTTCAGGTAATGTGTCTTCACTTAGGCTCATCATCCTTGGACTACCAAAATAAACAGACACACCAAAATAATTTAAAACTACCCAAACTCTTGATTTAAACAAATATGTACTGTAAATATTCAATGTCCTTGGATTCCAATGTGGAGGTAGTTTCTCCCTGTCCCACAACTCAACACTATTTGCCACAATTGTAACAAGTAAGTCATGATCGTAATAGCAACAATAATTGAATTAACAGTTTTTTGGAGGATAGAAAACTGGTTCCCTTTGAAGCAGCAAAGAATGAGACACTTGTATGTGGCCATGTCAATCAGGGTTTGAGTCCTGAAGCCCAAAGGCTTAGGGCTTTGTGCCTGTGCATGGTCAATCGCATCAAACATCCTTCGATCGCATAAGTGCAATGTCGAAGGAAATGGATCGCTCACGCTTCGGAGACGGACCGTGTGAACATCGTGGAAGCTCTTGTGCTTCACATGTACGATTTGAATGAATCTGCTCAGAATGTGAAGTTTGTCGTGGATTTGCAGTCGCGACCACGTCGGTTGCGAGAGCATGGCGACTGAAATCGAGGCCGCATCGAGCACACCGAGAGTAGGATTTTATCGTTCCACCGCACAAGGGATGAAGTGAGACAGTGGAGATGCGAGTGCTCATGAGTTTTATCGAAACGGCCAACACCGAAGTGCGATCTCGTCGTGTGGCCACAACACCGGAGCTTGAATCGCCAAAGTTGAAGAAGGTTCCGGGGGGAAGAACCTCTGGATCTTCTTTTGATGTTGCCGTTTGTTCTTCGCTGCATGAAGTGATAAGCCTCTGGCGCGCTGGAGCAATAGAGGAATGCCTGATAGACACAGACCAGGAATGACTTGATGAAGAGGTGTTTCTGTAAAAGCTAGGGATGTGATGCTTTATCAATTAATCATAATAAGGAGAAAAGCAGAAAGAAACGTTGTACCTTTCTTTGCTTGCAATATAACAAAAAAAGTGAGCAAGCATCGATGGTTCAATTTCCGTACAATTTTTTAGTTTCTTTGAGTTTTTTGAAAAATTCTAATGTATCTCAAGCTTTTGACTTGACAAATGTGTGCTTCTCAAATAACCTTTGAAGGTAAGCCCACAAGCTTGCAATCCTGGGGTAGGACAAATGACTTTGATGAGCCAATATTATCAAAAGCTTTTTGTGTACGGACAACCTTATTGTTGAGAGAAGTGGTGGGTCTGCCAATGCCACAGAGCAATTACGGACCAGTCTGCCGCATCGATTCTTTGCTCTCATTTATAGTTATTTATTTGTGGTCTATGAGTGGCTAGGGTGCAGTAGGGAATCGCTGTCGTACCCGCCAGAAGTTGACAAGTTGGCATCGTCATCTCATCACGTCGCATTTTTTGCAGTGAAGTAAACAGTACCAGCTCTGTGAAACTAATTGTGGGACATCGATTGACATGGCTCGGGAAAACCAAGCGCCTTGGATCCTGCCAGCTTTACGGAGGACTCTGATAATTTTTATTAGTTTAGGTGCGGTCTAGGCTTATATCGACGGTGAGATTTTGTATTACTTGAGGTGGTGCCGAATAACTTTTTTAGAGAGAGCTTGTCTGAAATTCATTACACTCCGGATCGTTTGTCACGATGTCTCACATCGAGAGATGGTGCACCTCGAGGGGTCCCGAGTTGAATCAATAGGGTTCTGACATTTCTGCTGCTTTTTAGCTGACTCTTCGAACCAGATAGTGAAGATTTTTCATATGTTGGAAGATTCATTGTACAGTCTGGGATCGATCGAAGTGGAAGCCATTGGGTTGCTATCCAGACGGTCGTGTAGCTATTAGAGCTTGACTCTTCATTGCGTCATTACGACAATTGCTTTCATCGCGAGGCGGGCTGTCCTGTTTCAGTCTCTTTCACAGCTTGAAGAATAAGGTCACTTAGAGGCTTCAATTCTTCGAAGTCCATTCTATGGCAAGCTTTGATTGGTCAGTCTGTGATCTTCATGACTCCTCCTCAACGCATTGTACATTCATGACTCATGTTGCTTTGCTGGTTCATGACCAATCGAGATTTGTATGCAGGGAAAGTGCGTGGAGATTTTTAAACGGGTGTACAGTATTCCCAAGTTTATGTTGTGCCTGAGGTAAGCACTTACCAGGCTTCGGGGCTTCGTGGACGTACGAATGGTTTGTGTGCACATTCGTAAGTCCACAACTAGGTTTGACTCTTCTTGGGGAAAAGACATGATATGCTTGCGCATTGGAAGTGCACGGCTTGTCTCTCTCCCAGCACATGACCGATTGAGAACAAAGGCATCTCTTGGCTTGGAGCTTGAAGCTGAAAAGCGATTGTAGGGTATGCAGTGTGAATGACTTGCTTCAGTTGACGTTATCTCGAAAGCATTGTTGTGGTAGACATTCCAGGTATGGATATCGAATTAGACGACATATACCATTGGCAGATGCCCTTGTGCACGCTACTAGCCGATATTGAGATTCCTGAGGGCAACATTGATGGCATGCTGAGCATCGAGCTTCCAGAGATCATTCAGGATAGTCATGTGCTCTCTGATCCCATCGCAGTTGAAATCGCATCCAGTCTCCCGAACTCCTTATCTGCTTCTGATAAACGAACTTCAAGTCCTTTATGGCCTTGTGATCTTCCTCCCTCAGTATCAAACTCCAAAGACATTCATCTAGCCGCCCATGCTCCTGCAAATCTGTCTGCTTCGAACTGCGCTCCTGTGGGATCGTCGCAGTCCTCGTCTGCACCGCTGGTAGGAGTAAAGTCGTTGACGGGAACTCACGAGGTAGCACCGGTTACTCCACCAGCTGCAAAACCTAGAAGGACCCGTGCGTCGAGGAAGAGAAGCGCGAAAGTGAAGCCAAAACCCGAATCTGTGGTAGTTGAACTTCCCAAGGAGACTCGATTACCAACTCAAGCCGAGCACATCATCCGGGAGCGCCAGCGTCGGGATGACATGGCTGCTAAGTACCTAATTCTGGAGTCTTTACTTCCTCCTGCTGCCAAAGTAATCACCTCACCTAAGTTTTGTTGGCACAAAATTAGCTTTACCTTTACCTTTAAGATCACTTGTAAAATTGTGTGTATCAATTCTTGCATTGGTGCATAGCAATCAACTAACGAGGTCTCACGATGGCGGGTTGTAATCTCAGCGGGAAAGGGCCGTGGTAGTTGAGGACGCAATGTCGTTTGTAAAAAGCCTGCAACATAAGAGGACCGAGCTCCTGAAGCGGCGAGCTAAATTGAAAGTAGTAGCGCAACACCAACCTGCTAATGGTCAATCTCCAAGCTGTGGCCAGAACAAGAAATTAATGGCTCCCCGTGAATCTCCTGGGTTTCCTACCGCATCATGCATAAAGAAGTCTGCGGAGAATTGTAGGACGGACTCCCCTATATCCTCGTCAATCAAGGTTCAAGATATCATGATAAAACAAAACACGAGCAGTGCAGGGGATATGAATATTACTGCCAAGCCGCTCCAGATCCACGTGCATTTCTCCGAGGTGGAGGTTGTCGTGGAAATGGTGTGTAGCCACCTGCGTCCTAATTTTCAGAGCTTTGTGCTGCAAGCAATTGAATCGTTTGGTTTGGACGTGACGAGATGCAGCATCCAGAGATTGACGCGTGGAGTTGTGCAATGCATTATTACTTGCATTAAGGTGCTTTCCGTGACTTTATTGAGGAGCAATGAAATGCGTTTTCTGGCTTATCTTTAGCTGAAGAGAGCAACCTTTGAGATTCGAATCCAGATCATCTATTAATAACCTAAACTAGGTTACAAATTGGACCACGTATCAATGTATCATGTCTTCAAATTAGGAATGGTTTGAGTTCTACCTGCGGCTATGAATGAGGAGATATTGTACTTGTTTTGTTCACAAATCAGATGCTTCGTTTTAATACGTTCTATGTTAACTGCCATTGCAGTCACAGCTTCCATCGCTGGCGTTGGAGATACAATCATCGGCAAGCTTGATAGGAGAGTTGAGAAAAGTTCTGATGCATGGTTGATGCTTAAGAAAGGTGCGAGCCACCTCGGACAACTCTTACTGCACACTACATAATCCTGTTAACAGGACTATCTAAATCGTAAGGACGGCTGCTCCAAACCTAAATCGACGCTGAGATGACGGAAGCCTTAGAAACCATCTTTTGTTCCCCAGGTCTCTTCCACAGCTTTCGTTGCACAGCTTTTTTGATCGAGTGAAACGATAGGAGTTCCATGATGTTGAAGTTAAATGCAGCGTCTCGCCTGATTATTGAAAACGAATGTCTGATTACTTATCTGATTGGCACTGTCCTGGTGAGAGATACTTTGATGTGATTACGATTCCGATAGAGATCAGGGGGAGGATTACAAGCACGGTCATCGATTATCTTACAAGAGCACGGTGATCGGCAAGTAAGGAACAGTTGTGGCATGCATCGGATATATTAAAAGTAGCATCGAAGGTTGAGAGAGTAGCATCTCTTGTTTAAACTTGTCCGCAGACACGCTTTTGATTAGGAACTGGATTACTGCTATTAGCTTTTGCTGCACAGGTCTCGGAAGTAATCACAACCAGCGACCCGATTCATTGTCTCAATAGCTCTTAACAACTCTAATCAAAGTTGTATCTCTGAGGTTAATACTCAGAGGAGTTTTTGAAGGGCTCCTTCACATCGGGAGTGGATGCCAATTCGAAATCAACATGAAGGTGAAATCTACTGTGTCGAAATTGTCGTATCGCCTCATGCAATCTTGTTTCATTCTAAAAAAGTCAATCGTGCTAGTTATGATGTTTCGGAAGTTTAGTAATAAATGAGCAGAGCAATGAACGCTGATATCACATCACGAGACAGTAGCGAAGATCAACAGAACCACTGAGAGACGTCAAAATCCCTGCAACCAGATGACAAATCCAGCAGCCCGTGGAATAGGGTGAAATATTTCACTCTACCATCGTTGATTTCAAGTGTTTTTCAAAGAACAGTCTCACATCCCGTTCGCACTGCAACAGATATATATATATATATATAGAGGAAAATATATTCGTGCTCTCTAACCTCAGTTACACTGCAATATTTACAAAAATGATACGAACCTGTTGTAAACTCAGCTGTTGTTATAGTTCTGACATACACACTCCATCAGGAGCTGAGCCAGCGCTCTGCATTTGCCTTCTCAAATCTTAAGTACGCTGCCAGCGTGGATACCTGCCATGCTGGTCTACCAGTTTAGGTTACCAGTAATGATTCCTCACTGTACTTGCCAGATGGACAACGCATCATCGTCTGAACACCTGGACGGTGCCGATGTCGGAGGCTCGCCACGTGCCGCCACGAGAATCTTAATATTATCATACGGAGGGAAATGTTTGATTCTGATTCTGACGTGGTTGTTATGCCAATAGTCAATACTTTTGTTTGGACTTGAGCTGTTGTAACCAAACTATGCATGCTATGTAAAATACTCCCAATATGGACTTTTCTTTTAAAAGATAAAAATAAGATGGAGGATGTTTTTTTTGTGGTAATTAAAAACTAAATCCTCTTTGCTATTAATATTTATTGTCCTTGGTTTATGAGAATTGAATGCTTGGATATAAACAAATTTATAGATTTTGTGGTTAAAAATTACAAAAAATTTAACCACAAACATATTGTAAAATTTTTAATTTATTTTTTGATTTAATCAAATTTTTGCCTTGCTATATATATTTATATATATACATACATATATACATGCATACATATGTGAGTTATGAGTATAAACAGCATGCTTCTAATATTTGAAGTTTTATAAACAAAAGCAAAATTGAAGTGTTTATTAAATTTTCCAACTCTTCTCTTGAATTCTGCTTATCTTAGGATTTATAATTCTCTGTGCATTCTAGAATAATTGTTCAACTTTTTATTTAAGTTGTATTATGTTTAATATTTCTTAACATTATTACTTTCATTAAAATATCCATAACTGGTTAATGTATAAAATTATGTTGTTAAAGATTTAACAATAGTGATTGGATCTATTATTTAAACTTAGAATAAATAAATAAATTTAAAAAATATATTATTTATTAATATATTTTTAAACTATTATATCTAGATTAAAAAATACCTATTCAAATTTTTTTTACTAATATAACTCATTTTAAATTTATATTTTTTATTATCTTAATAAATTTTAGATTCCAAAAATGAGCAATGCCATTGCAGAAATATTAACATATATGTATTTATATATATATATATATATATATATAACAAACAACATATTTCTTTTCAAAAATGGAAGATTAAAAAGCATTGACTGATAAAAAAAATATTATATTATATTATATCTATTTTATTTAAAGATTTTATAAATATTGGATAATTATTTTTTTTAAATTATTATTTAGTAGCAAATATATATATATATATATATATATATATATATACACACACATATACTTATATACATACACATACATAATAGTGATTTAGAACTTTAAAAATAATAATTTTAAATAGCCATTATAGTTTTTTATTTTTATTTTTAAATCTTATAAATATATCTATTTTAAAATTATTTTTTCTTCTTTAGGAACACAAAAGTATAATGTCTTTTAAATTTTTGTTTAGATTCATATCCTTGATAGTTTTAATAAAACTAATACTCACAATATCTAAGTTTGATCTTGTTTGCTAAAAAATAGATTACCTCTTTCTCTTGAAAGCATCAAAGTATTGTAGAGATTGTATATTATCCTCCTCTAAATTGATAATATTTTTACAATACCACTTTCTTTCCTTTCTCTTTCTTGTATGTATATTCTAAAGATCTTACAAGTATGACAAATTTGGCATAGATGCCATAGTACAAATGTAGGAACAAAGAAGAATTTTGATGCTTATTATATATCAACTTTGTTTATTACTTTAACCAATATTAAGAATGACTAATTATAATAATATAGAGACAACATGAATTTTTCCAATAATTGCATCACTTCAAATAACTTATATAATTGTATCAAGTAGAGAATCAAAAGTTGCTCTTTTGGAGAAATTTGATGGTACTAGATCCAAGTTTTGAGACTTTATCAATCAAATACAACTTTTTATTCAAGTGTAATATCTTAGTTATCCAACTTAAGTATCTTAATTAGATTTATTAAAATACTATTTGATAGATTTGCTCTTAATTTTCATCAATTTTAGAATAATAAGATCCTATATTAGATAACTTAGATATATTTTTAGCAATTTTTTGATCTATATTTAGAGAACATAATACAACTCATATATCATTTAACAAAATCCAAATTTTATGGCAAAAAAAATGATTTGTATCAACATATTTTTATAATTTTGACAATCAATAATTATTGATAATTATTAATTGATATCAAGTAGAATAATATTGTACTCATCAATAAATTTCTTTATAGATTACAACATGATATAAAGAAATTATTATTTAACTTGCTTAATCTTCAAATTATGAGTTAAGCTATTGATTTTGCTATTAAATATAATAATCAAAATTTAAAATTTTAATTAAAAATTTATATATTATCTTCTTAAAGCTTCTATAATTTAGTTACAAATATTTTTAATAATTAAGATATATAATCAAACAAAGAAGATATGTAATTTGATTTTATATGTTTTAAATCTTTTATAATAAAAGAAAAAACTTCATGCCAACAAGAATGATTATGCTTAAATTATAAAAAATTAAAACATATTTATCAATATTATCCTACAAAGTAGCAATAACAAGATAAAATATAATTTTAAAAATAATGTGTCAAAAAATAAGTTTGTCTAACAATATTAAGAATTGTGGGGTTGAAATCTTATATCACATCATCTTCTGAAGATCCTATATTATCATTTGAACTCTCTGCTTATTTTTTAATATAAATATATTTAGAATCTAAAAATCATAATTTTTCTACCTTTTTTTTTGTTAGATTCTATTATCTTTATTAGTTTTTTTGATGAAAATTTAACCTAATTGTTATAACAAATTATTATTATAAAAAATCAAACTTGTACTTGTAGAAATTATAGATAGATGATCTTTATCTTTAAGAAATGTCACCTATAAAATCCTAATAATAGAAGAATTTTAAAAGATTATAAAAATCTAATAATATTTAATTTTATAAAATTTACAAGCAATCTTGCTCTTTAAAGATTATTATAGTTAGAAAAATAAAATCTTTAGATAGATTAGATATTTTGTAGTCTTGAATTTCTTCTTGCTTTATGTAAGAAAATATCAAAAGAAAAAATATTTTTTATGTCTTAAAAAATCAATCTCCTATTTGTAGGAGCTAAAGTATTTATATAAGCAATAAAAGAATAAAAATCATTTGTCATTTATACAATATTAAGTCTTCATTTAAGTGGAGGTTGGATTGGAATTTTGGAACAATATAAAGAATATGAAGATCTGTTTGAGAAAAAAAATGTTAATATATTATCAAAATATAATCTTATAATTGCATAATTGACCTTTAAAAAGAAGCTCAACTATCTTTTGGACTAATTTATAATTTTTTGTAGAATAAATTTATTGCTTTGATAGAATATATTGACAAAAATTTTATAAAGATTTTTTTTGAATATTCAAAATTTCTTGCAAATAAGCCAAAAATCTTTATATAGAAAAAAGATGGATCCTTGCATATGTGTGTAGATTATTGTAGACTCAATAAATTTACCATTAAGAATTATTATCCTTTGTTTTTGATATGAAGGCTTTTTGACCAACTAAATTAAATTAAAATCTATACTAACATAGATCTACAAAGAGACTACAACTTAGTATGAATTGAAAAAAAGAATAAATAGAAGATTGTATTTTGAACTAGATATGGCTTTTTTGAATATAATGTCATGCCTTTTAAACTTATAAATGCTGCAACTGCTTTCTAACATTTAATAAATAATACATTTCATAAATTTTTAGATAATTTTATTGTATATTATATAGATAATACTCTTATTTATTCTAAGAATTTGTAGGAGTATAAATAATATATTTATATTATACAATAAAAACTTAAAAATATATTAAAATAGAAAAATCTATATTTCACTTAATTCAAGTACAATTTTTGAGATATATTATCTCAAATGATAGTTTACAAATAAATTCTAAGAAGATATGTATCAATACAAGTGCTTATTTCTCTTTACTAACATGTTTAAAAATTAAATTACTTTAATATTCTTTATGATAATAATTTTAAATTATCACTTATATAGCAAGTGCCTATTTCTCTTTACTAACATGTATAAAAATCTAAAAATAAATATAACTTGGGATACATACCTTTGGTGGGTCTGATGTTGTATACTTCTTTGAGTTTGCTTTTCCTTGAGTCGCATATTTCTATCATAAAAAATAAAAATAAAAAATCCAGAAAGAACATGAGATAAGTTGTACAATATACAATATATAATTTAGATTACTATAGGCCTTTCAAAAAACTATGAAGTATAAATTAACAATTACCAATCAGATGTAAACATTGCAGAAGCCTTACCAGATTTTTAGTCTCATCCACCACAACATCCTCCTCTGATGTAGAAATGGCCACAAGTTTAGGTTCCTAATCACGCACAACCACCAATATCAAATATACACTATAAATATATAGAATTTGCAATGCTTTTCCATCAACAAAATAATATAAAATAACATAATATAATATAAGATAACATAAATTAACATAATATATAATATAGAAT
Organism: Physcomitrellopsis africana; assembly: GCA_036785485.1. Lineage (NCBI taxonomy): Eukaryota > Viridiplantae > Streptophyta > Bryopsida > Funariales > Funariaceae > Physcomitrellopsis > Physcomitrellopsis africana. The sequence goes on from JAWRVF010000044.1 coordinate 453,331, forward strand.
AATATAAAATAACATAACTTAACATAATACAATGTAACATAATATAACATAATATGACATAAAATAACATAAAATAATAAAAATTAACATCAAATAATATAATATGTAAGTTAAAAAGATACATACTTACCTCATGCTTACGAATCAAATATTCTGGCCAGATAAAAAAATGCTCCACAATATCCTTCAAGTTTGTGATTGGCTCCAAATCATGCTCCAAAGGAAATGGCAATACCTCCAAATCACAAATTACACTTTTGACCTCTACACCAATATTGCCAATACTCATGGACTTGCAATGCATTTTTCCTCCTGCAACTTCGTGCACTTGCCCCTTTGCAACTACAAGGTAAGGATTCTTATCAGTAGGAGATCCCAACAGATTCACTCTATCGCCAATGGTGAAAGAACTCACTGGAAGTGACGGAGGCACCTCATTAATTGACAAGTTTTTTTGAGGTTGGGATATCTCACGTGCCACCTACACCTGAGGCAGTGTAGACACCTCATGAGTCTTTCATGCTTTAGGTAGCAATGGCAGCTCCAGCATCTGAGGCACCTCAAGCATTGGAGGGACCTCAGGCATTGGAGGCACCTTAGGCGCCAACATCACTTGAGATGGCACAGACACTTTGCACTGCAAAGGCATGATAGGTGGCGTGGACACCTCACAATTTGAAGGCAAGTTTGATGGCAGTACCTGCTCATTACACCCAACTGGTGTCACGTCACTGACATACATTATTGCAATGTCATCATTCTTTTCATGATTCAAAACTAATGCTAGAGCCTCTCCAATGATATCTGTGCCTCTTGAAGTAGAATTCACCACTTTATTCCTACTACTCGCTAACGAACTGCTGCCAAAATGTGTTGAGTGGAGATCTTTCATTATTGCTTGCATCACCTCCAATGTACATAGTTGCAACTCCTGGGCTTGTTCTAACCTATCAAATCGCTCATCTCTTTTGACAGCGTCCTCGTGCTGAAGTTTCTTCTTTCGTGATAATCGAGCTTGTCGCTCTTGTTCCCTTATGGCTGCTACCTCCTCCCTATTCTCAGACTCAGTTGGCTCCCTTCCTAAGCAGATGCTCTAAAATCAATATCAATTTCAAAGGACTTATCATAAAGAAGTTTTTTAATAAAATCCTATTAACCTTGATTTTTTTCTTAAAAAAGAGTGGATGATCTTTCTTTCTAGAAATTTTTATTTGATATTAGAGCTTGCAGATTATCATTCTCTAATTCAAATTGTGAAATTATTAAGTTGTCTAAGATGAAAGAAAAGATCATTGATGCTACACTTAGCAAAAGTGAGAATAGATTTACAATCATTATAAATCTTTAGGAGCTTATTAATACTCTTAGGGTAGAAATTTCATGAATTATTAATACCAATTATAAAAGCATTATTCTTACATCTATGGAAGAAGTCCAAAGCTTACACCAAGAAGTTGTACAATTGAGAGAAGCAAGTAAATTGGTCTTACAATCAAATCCAAGAAGTCTTGTTTCTACAAATGAGAAAGATGCAAAGATTAATATGCTTGAAAAATTAAATAGAATAAGATCAAAATTTTGAGGATTTCTACAACAAGTCAAATTATATCTAAAATTGCATTTTTTCCAATATCCTAATGGATTTACTCAAGTTGGATTCATAGGCATATTTCTATCTAAAAATATTCTTTTTTGGTTTGTATCTTTGATAGAAAAAATTTTATAACTTCTTTATGATTTGAATTTATTTTTCAAAGTATTTATGGCCACATTTAGAAAAAGTGATTAAAAAAGTGTAGCAGAGATCAAACTCTTATTTTTATGATAAAAATCACAATCAACGGCAACATATGCTATAGATTTTTAAAATTTTACTTGTGATGTGGAGTGGAATCACAAAGCCTTTATTAATCAGTTTTTTATGGATTGAAGGATAATGTCAAAGATTTATTATTAATAATATCAAAAATAAATCCTTTAGAATAATTTATTACTTAAGCCATTTCATACATCAATCAATTATTTGAAAGATATGAAGAACATAGATATGGCTAGAAAAGAACAAATCAATTAATGAAAACAACTCTTAAGTTTTCAAAAACTTATTTGACTAAGTCAAAATCAATACAAATTGATGTGGTACATTTTAAATCTCTCATTGAACAAAAAAAGACTCAATGTTGTTAGAAGGATTTGTGCTTACATTGCTGAGAAGCTAAGCATATTACTCAACATTATCCAAAGAAGAAATGCAATTATAAAATGAAGAGTATGATTGCTAAAAAAGATAATATGTTAGAAATTTTTTTTTTCCAATTACAATAGAGATCTTATGGTTGGAACCTTATGCAACATCTTGTGAGGGTCCTATTCTCTGTTCAGATCTTTCACCTTGTTTTATAATAGATGTATTTTTAAGATCTAAAAATTACAAAGTCTTTGTCTTATTAGATTTAAGAGTCTTAGCTTATTTCATAGATGAAGATTTTGTCAAAAAATAAAAAATATCTCTGGTCAAAAAACTAAATCCGTACATATAGAAATCATAGATGGTTGTTTATTGTCTTGTAGAGATGTTATCTATGAGACTATTCCTTTAGATGTAACAACTAAGGGATATAATAATATAATAATATTTAATGTAATTAGATCTCTTTTTAATCCAATTATTTTAGAATTATTGTAGTTAAAAAAATATAATCTTCAAATAGATTGGACTTTTATAATTTTGATTTTTTTTGTAATTTAATGTAGAAATCCATTAGTTAAATAAATATACATAAGTTTGATACATCCAAATCCTTACTAATAGGTACAAAAACTTTTATACATGCGGCAAAAGAAAGATCATCTTTTGATATATTTTCCACATCTATTTTTGATGCTAAACAGATTACAAGTAATATTCCTAGCTATTATAAAGATTTTAATGATATTTTTGAAAAGAAAATTACAAATATTCTTCAAGAGCATCGATCTTATGATTGTTCAATTGATCTTCAAGAGAGAATTTAACCACCAATTTATAATTTATCATAAAATAAGTTTATTACATTGAAGGAATACATTGACAAGAACTTGTCTAAAAACTTCATACACTATTCAAAATCTTCAACAAGAGCTCCTATTTTATTTGTGGAAAAAAAAGATGGATTGTTGTGGATGTGCATAGATTCTTAAGGATTTAATAAGATTGCTATCAAATATAGGTATCTTTTATCTTTGATTTTAAGACTTCTTGATCAATTCAATCAAATAAAGATATATACAAAAATAGATCTTTGAGAATTATACAACTTAGCTAGCATTAAAAAAGGTAATGAATGAAAGACTGCATTTTGAACTAAGTATAGATATTTCAAATATAATGCCATACCTTTTGGACTTAAAAATTTACCAACTATTTTATAACATCTTATAAATGATATTTTTTTATAATTATCTTAATGATTTTATTATTTACTATTTAAACAATATTCTAATCTATTCTAAGAATACAAAAGAATATGAACTTCATGTTTGTTATGTATTACAAGAAAGTTTAAAGATGTAGGATTATATGCCAAGATAAAAAAATATGTATTTCACAATACTCAAGTTGATTTTTTAGAATATATCATTTCAAATGACGATCTAATGATGGATCTAAGAAAGTTCAGACAATTATGGGCTAGATAATTTTAAAAATAATAAGAGATGTGTAATATTTTTTGAGATTTATCAATTACTATTGAATCTTTATAAGGAACTTTTTTCAAATTACAACTTTATTAGTATGTTTAACTTGTAAAAAAAACTTGAGTGGAATAAGGAAGTGGAAGCATCATTTGAAGTTTTGAAAATAATTTTTACTTTTGCACCAATCTTATATCACACCAACTTGTCTAAAGCATTTTCTATGGAAATAGATTCATCGGATTTTGCCTTAGGTGTAATATAGTTGCAAATAGAAGCAGATGACAACTTCATTCAATAGCTTTTTATTCAAATTTTTTTTCAGCAGCTGAGATTAACTACAAGATCTATAACAAAGAATTTTTTGTAATTGTGGATTCTTTTTAAGAATGGCATTATTATCTAGAAGGTGCTTTCAATCCAGTCATCATATATATGGATCACAAGAATCTTAAATATTTCATGTCAACATGTGCTTTGAATTGTCGCTAGGTTCATTAGATTATATTTTTGTCAAGTTTTGAGTTTATTATTACTTATTTATTAAAAAAATAATAAGATTTGTCTAATGTCTTTTTTAGATATTCTTATCTTGCACCAAAAGAAAGAAATGTAGCTTTTGATCAACAAAGGACAATCTTGTTGAAGCTAGAATAATTTCATCTTCAAGTAATGAAATTAATATTAACTAATGATTTAATTTTTTTTAAATAATTCCAATCAAGTATGTCTTCAGATCTTTATATTTATAATATTTAAAATAATTCATCTAAGTTCAATAATACTTCTAAGTTTGAGTTTAAGAACAATCTATTTTATTTCAAGGGATGCTTCAATGACCCAAAAAGAAAAACACATCTCTGTGCTCTTAAAGCTCATCACAACTTTCTTGCAACAAGCCATTTTGGATATAATAAGATTATGGAACTAATATTAAGAAATTTTTGGTGGCCTCAAATGTGGAAGGCAATTAAAGAATTTGTGCAATAGTATGATGTTTGTTTAAAATCAAGAACTCCTTGTAACTGACTTTACAGACTTTTTCAACCCTTACCTATATCATAACAACCATGGTCTTATGTCTCTATAGATTTTATTACAAATCTATCAATTTTAAGTTCATATGATTCTATATTTGTGATTATAAATCATTTCACCAAGATAGTATATTTTGTATTATGTACAATATCTATGGCAGGTGAAGAAATAGTTAAACTCTTTTTTGACAATATCTATAACTATCATGGATTACTAAGAGATATTATATCAAATAGACGAATGCAATTTGTATCAAAATTTTATTAAACCCTTTTTAAGATATTGAAGGTAGGCATAAAACTATCTTCAGTCTTCCATCCTCAAATTGATGGATAAATAGAATGAATAAATAAAATTTTGGAGTAGTATTTGAAGTGTACTATTAATTATCATTAAGATGATTAGATAATTCTTTTACCATTAATAGAATTTATTTATAATAATTTGATATATTCTTCTATTTAACAAATATCTTTTTTTTCCAATTACAATTATCATCCATGATTTGATATTTTTGACTTTTCAAAAGTTGATAATCTTGCAATGGAAGACTTGACAAATTGATTGTTAAAATTATATGCAATAATAAAGACACAATTTAAAAAAACTCAAAAATAACAAAAGACCAATACAGATGTCAATCATACAAAACAATCCTAATTCAAGGTGGGTGATAAGATATGATTACTTTGTTATAATATCAAGACTGTTCGTCTTTATGACAAGCTAGATTATCAGAGACTTGGTCCATTTTCAATTTGTGAATAAGTCAATCTAATTGCTTATTGATTAAATCTATTGGAGTATATAAAGATCTATCGTGTATTCTATACATCTCTATTTGAAGCATATAAGACAACAAATATATAAAGAAGAAAATAAATGCCACCGCCTCTTATAGAAGTAAACAACAATGAAAAATTTGAGATGGAAGAGGTTTAAATTCAAGGCAATGCTAAAATAGGTTGAAATATCTTGTACATTAGCATAGATATGATATTAGTGAATACACATGAGAGCTGTCTAAGAACCTACCAAATGCATTAGCTAAAATCAATACATTTTATTAATGACATCCATCAAAATTAAGATGAAGAGATAAAAAAATCTTTGCTATAAAACAAAGCAAGTTCAATAGAGATTTTATTTTGTCTTATATCATTATTTGTTATTTCTTTGCATTTTAGTGCTAAGAAGATGGAGAATTGACAACCAATAAATTCAACTCAAGAACTATTATTTGTTGAATTATTGGACAAGATATTACGGCTCTTACAATCTTTAAGACAATGAAATAGAGATAAAAATCCTCAAGAATGACATGTTCTTTCTTGAATTGATGGCGAGATACAATATTGTTGTATTACATGAAGTCTTGCTTGAGAATGCATCAGGCATATGGCTATAGAAGATAAAAAAAAAAAATTGCAACAACAAGTCTTAACACCTTTAATAGAATTATATATAAATTATAATTAAAGAATAATAAGTATGCTTGCACATTAAAGAAGTTCAATTGGATTTTTAATTAATTATAAAAAAACCCAAATAATCCTAAATTTTTTTAAAAAAAATCATAAAAAATAATAAAGAATTATTAAAAAAATATTAAATTATAAATTATAATCAAATCTTAATCAAATCCTAATCAAATCCTAATCAAATTTTAATCAAATCTTAATCAATTCCTAATCAATTCCTAATCAAATCCTAATCAAATCCGAAATAAATTCTAATAAAATCTTAATCAATTTTTAGTCAAATCTTAGTCAATTCCTATTAAAATCCTTATTAAATCCTAAATCCTAAATCCTAAATAAATCCTAATGAAATCTTAACCAAATTCTAAACCCTAAATAAACTTTAAATAAATCCTTACAAATCTTAATAATCCTGTAGCAAATTAAATCCTCAATAATTAATAATTGAACTATTGATCTTGACTCAATTTTTGTATATTTTTTAACAACTAAATTGGCAACATGTATAAAAAATTTGAAGAAGATTCAATATACTAAATAAAAGATAAGCTCAAAAATCTCCTTGGATATAAGCCATCTTCTTTCTTTGACCTTGATGCTAATCTTTTAATACCAATATCTTCTTTTTTCACTATTTAATTGCTTTTAAAATTCATTTACAAATAGATAATCAAGTCTACAATCCACAAAAATAATTCTCACCTCAATCCAACTTATATATTACTAAATATCTTAGAAATCCTTTCTAATCCTTAAAACCCAATTTTTGAGATCCCAACCAACTTAAATTTCAATAATCTTTTATCAAACTATTAGAAAAAATTCAATCTTATTGCATGTACTCAACACAACTATGATCACATGCCAATAAAATTTCACTCATAGATTTGTAGCCAAACTTACAAAATGCTCAAAAATATATATTTTTTTTAATTTCACAAAATTCAAAGTTGTCCAAATCAACCTTGACTTTGTAAAGCTCTTTTAAAGTTAATATCTATCCAAATCACTTTAAATCAATGTTCAAACAAATCTTCTTAAGTCTACCCTCAAATCCCTTTCTTTGATCTACCAAAAAGTTCTCCATTTGTTGTAGGCATACGATTTTGTGCCTCAAGATCTGATTTCAACCTAGATTCACCTTTGGTCCTCTTTGAGTATCAATTCTTAGAATTTTGAAATAAATTTTGTTAAAATCTATTTTCAGCTCCTTCTTAAAAATGCCTATATTTTTTTATTCTTCTAATCTACTTTACTTTGCTTTATTTATGGTCTTATAAAGTAAATAGAAGCTTCTTCTAAAAAAAAATAGTATTAGCATCTTTTAATTTTTATTATTTTTTTATCTATTATATATATTTCTAAGATAATTTGTTAAAATATTTTCATTTGAACTCCTCTATAATATAATTATTTCTTTCTTCTTTCACCTAATGGTCATATTACTATATGACATTTGTCTCCTTTGAACCTGTGCATCCTTTGACATGCGCTAAATTGTCTTCAATATATTGATGTATGATGCTTTTCATCTTGGTCAACTTCTTGATCTTCAATTTGTTCTTCTTCTTCTTCCATTTCAATACTTCTTAATAGATTTTATTCTTCATCAAAATATGTACATATCCCTCTTTGTTTGAATAACTTGATTTACTTGCTTGCTATAGGTGACTTCAATTTTGTTCTATGAAGTTTCAGTAATAAGTATGTTCCATTATCATAGACTTCTATTACAACATATGATTCAAATTGATTCTTAAATAATTTTCATAATATATTATATTGGTTATCTAAATTATTGTAATAGATTAAGATCTAATCACCTTCTTCTATTTTCTTAGGCCGTAGTTAATGTATTTAATTAAATCAATTTTTTATTATTTTTCCTTATTTCTTTCAATCTTTCAATTGCTACTTCAATATCTTCAAGTCTTTTTTTTCAATTATTAAATTTGTAATACCAAATCTATAATCCATAATCTCTTCCAAAGCAATATTATGATAATCCATAATCCATAATCCATTATCCTTCCAAAGTAATATTCTCCATATAGCTACTATTTCTTCTATTGGCATAACTAGCTTTTGTCCATACATTAACTCAAAAGACATATAACCAATCATTGTTGTTGTAAGTTGTGAAGTCTTGCTTGAGAATACGCTGGGCATCTGATTATAGAAGATAAAAAGAAAATAACAATAACAAGTCCTAACACCTCTAATAGAATTATGTAAATTTGTAATTAAGACTAACAAGTATGCTTCAATCATTAAAAAATTTAATTAGAATTTTCAATTAGTTATAAAAGAATTTACCAAAATCCTAAAAAATTATAGACAAAATCTAGTTAAATCCTAATCAAATTCTAAACAAACCTTAATAAATTCTAACCAAATTCTAGTCAAATCTTGATCAAACTCTTAAATAAATCCTAAACAAATCCTAATAAAATCCTAATAAAATCTTAATAAAATCTTAGTTGAATCCTAACAATCCTAGTCAGATCTTAAACAAACCTTACTTAAATCCTAAACAAATCTTAGTCAAATCCTAATCAAATCTTAATCAAATCCTAATAAAATCCTGATCAAATCTTAATTAAATCCTATTCAAATCTTAATAAAATTATAACCAAATTCTAATCAAATTTTGGTCAAATTTTAATTAAATCCTAAGTAAATCCTAGTCAAATCTTGGTCAAATCTTAAACAAATTATAACCAAATCTTAGTCAAATCTTCATCAAATCCTATCTAAATCTTAACCAAATTCTAAACAAATCCTAATCAAATCCTAAATAAATCCTAATCTAATCTTAATCAAATTCTAGTCAAATCTTGATCAAATCCTAATAACCTTAGTTAAACCCTAACTAAATCCTAACCAAATCTTAATCAAATTCTAATCAAATCTTGATCAAATCCTAATAACCTTAGTTAAACCCTAACTAAATCCTAACCAAATCTTAATCAAATTCTAACAAATCCTAACAATCCTAACCAAATCCTAACTAAATCCTAACAAATCCTATTCAAATCCTAACAAATTCCAATCAAATCCTATAGGAGATTTAAACTACAGTGGTTGATGATTTAATCATTGATCTTAGCCCAAATTTCACACACCTTTTAAAAATTAAGTTGACAATATATGTAAAAAATTTGAAAGTAATCCAAGTTACCTAACAAAAGTTATATTCAAATTTCTACTAAAGTGTTGGCCACCCTTCTTCTCCAATCCTAATGTCAAACTTCCAACATAAGTATCTTCTCTTTGTACCATTTAATTGCTTTCAAATCTCATATAAAAATAGAAAATCTAATCTACTATCTATATAAGAAACTCTCACCTCAATCCAATTAGTAAATTGCTAAATATCTACAAAATCCTCACTAATCCTTAAACCTTAACTTCTAAGACATTAATAAACTTAAATTCCAATGATTTCTAATTAAATCATTCGATCTAGTTTAAACTTACAATATATGTTAAACACAATTTTAATTACAAATCCTCAAAATTTCACTTATAGATCTAAAATCAAACTTGCAAAATGCTCAAAGTTATAAACCCCTCTTTATTTCATAAGATCCAAAGTCACTTGATACAATCTTGATTTTATAAACCTCTTACAAAGCCAATTCTTCTTAGAATCACTCAAAATCAACATTCAAATATATCTTCTTAAATTTGTGCTCTAATCTCACTATCCAATTTAAAAAAGACTCCCCGACCTGCCATAGGCACATAGTTTTATATCTCAAGGTCTGATTTTGACCCAAGCTCATAACTAGTCTTCTTTGATTATCAATTCTGAGATTTTTGAGATAAAAATTTCTAAAATCTATTCTTCATTCCTCCATAAAGATACCTATATTATTTATTTTTCTAATATATTTTATTTTGTCTTATTTATGGCCATATAAAGTAAGCAAAAGCCTCTTTTATAAAAAGGCAGCATTAGCCTTTTAATTTTTTTCTACTTTTTTCTCTATTATCTATAATTTTAAGATAATTTTCTAAAATATTTCTATTTAAGCTCATATATATTTTAATTATTCCTTCCTTCTTTCACTAAATGGCTATGTTACTATACAACATCCTACTATAAGTTGTATAATCTGTCTATAATGTAAATGTTAGTAGTCTTAGCCATTGATGTACTTTGCCATTGCATATTTTTATTAATATCTTAAAAATAGATGAATTTCCATGCTCACTCTTTCCATTACCTTCTGGACTATTTGTTATTAAAAAAAGTTTAACTTCCATTCTACTAAAGAATTCTCTTACTTCTTTTGCATCCAATTCACATCTATCTGTAGTGATTTTTTCAATACAACCATAGCGACAAACAATATCTTTCAAAAAAATCAACATACACTTTTAATACTTTTTATTCTTAATGCTCATCTTTCAATTATATTTCATAAATCTTCATGTGCAAGTATCAAATACTTCATTTGTCCAAGTCCTACAGGCATTGCTACTAAATCCACTATTCAGTTATAATGTAGTGCTAGAGAATAAGTTAGATGTAATTCATTTCAATACAAAATATTAGAATAAAGTAGACAAATCTCACATGATCCTATAAAATCAGCCACATCTTTATACATGCCTTTCTACTAATATTTTTCCTTTAGTTTAATAAAAGTTGACTAAATTCTTCTATATCTTATCTACAAACTTTCATTGAACTCTTTAATAATCTTTTATTGAACATCTAAAATACATATCATCCATTGTAGTACTTCTCTTCTTCTCTTTAGATGCTTCTATAAATATCCATCATATAAAAAATATCTATAGGCTTTTTTATAAATTTTAAATTTTTTTTCATCTATCAAATCTTCTTATTGCTTTTATATACTTAAATACTTTTTAACATCTATCTATTCATCTTCATATAAATCTCTTAAAAAAGATTCTAATAGTATATAATATATATATATATATATATATATATATATATTAGTATAAAAATTTATACTCACATCATCTTCCAAATCAATCTAATCTTTTTCATCATAATATCTTGCCCTTGATAACATATCTGTAATTAAATTATCTCTCCTAGCAATGTGTTTAAACCTTGGATTCATAGATTTGATATATGTTATCTATTTTAACATAGTAATATCAAGAATTGAATAACTTGTAATCATTCTTAATAAAGATAGAGAATCTATTTTTATAACTATTGATACATCAATCAAGTATTTTTATTTATTTTTTATAGCTATTATTATATCCTATAATTTTCTTTTAATTTGTGCATATGCCTTTTGACTAATATTCAAAACTTTTGTTCCAAATCTTATTACATATCTATTTTTTTGTTTATCATCTTAATCAACTCTTAATATCATTGGCTTTCTACATTTGTAATTTACTTTCTTCAAAGTTGGAGGTAAATAAAGAGGTTTCTTCAATTTTTTCATAGCTTTTCTTTATTTTTTTTAATTGAAATTTTGATTCTTTCTTAATAACTTGTACAATAGAGTTGCTACATGTGCAAAATGAGGTATCTATATATGATAGAAAATATATGCTTCTAAAAATCTTCTGACTTCCATTGTATTTGCACATTCTTTAATCTTTTTAATAATTTCAATCTTTTCAATATTTGATTTACATCCATATGATCCACATATGTGTCTAACATCAAGTATCTCATTTATTTCAAATATAGATTTAGTACCTGACAAGATCAAATGTACTTCTTTCAACAGTAATAAAATCTTTTCAGAATCTATGATATGATTTGCAATAAATCTTCTACAACCTTAATGATCCAATATCTCATTTTTTTTTCTTTTTTGCATATTCTTTAATTAGAATATCATCTAAGAATGGCATAGTCTTTTTAAGTATAAATTCCTTTAATACTTTGTTCATTTTATTCATCATATGACCTATTAAATTTTTAGCTCCTTAAAACAATATACACATTCTTACTAAATCCAATAGAGTCTTCATAGTAGTTAAATCTTTACTTTATAATGCCAATTGAAATTGATCATATTATGAATAAAGATCACCCATTGAATAGATGTCTCTTTCAACAAATGCTTTTGCAAATTCATCTACAATTGGATTTGAACCCATATTTCTAATGGTTACTTTATTCACAAGTTGCATATCTTTTATAAATCTTATTGTTCTATTTTTCTTTGGTATTGTAAACCATTGATTAAAATAAAGTACCATAGATATTTTTAAAATCTCTATTTTAATCTTTTTATTGAGTAAATTTATTAACTTGGATAAATATACTTTTGATACTGGAATTAGTTGCAAATTCCATGATTCATGAAGAATAGTAAAAACAACCATAGGTGCTATAATACTTGGATCAATACATCCAATTTCATGTGCTTCAAATATAAAAGCCTTTTTATATTGTGAAAACATCTCTTTAAAACATTCTTCTTCATATTTTGTCAAAAATCCATCACATCAAATTTTTAATCCATCTAATATAGCATCTGTAAATTCATGCTTAATCTTCTTAGGATCCTTTAAATTTGATTGTGTAAATGCTCTCTTCACCATTTATTCACAATTTGATGGTAATAGCAAAGCCATTGATTTATATTTAATTTCAACATGTACCTCTTGGCGACTTAAAATTTCTATAAATCTTTGAATTTCATCATAAAATTCTTTAGAATATACATTAATAATTCTATTTTTTTAATAATTAATATTACAATAAATAATTTAATTCTTTTATAATATCTACAAATCCTAGTTCTTTAAATATTCTTGAAATAAATTCATTTTCAATCAATTTTCTATTTTTTCTTAAAATTTGTTCCATTTTTTTAATATAATGTTCATCTTCTCATCTCGTCAGTATTCTTAAAAGATATTATACAATCTTCTTTCAATTCAATAAGTTCAATAGATAATATCTTCTTTTTAAATTAAGTAGGAGCATTTCTTTCTCTAAACCATTGCAATCCTATTTTATAATGGTGTGTGGTAAAAACCCTCAAGGTCTTCAAAATTCTCATTTGATAATGGCTTTTCTCTCAACTTATTATAATTTTTTCTATGATTAGTATATATAGTTAAAAATTGAGCTGCTTTCATTCTATCTTGGCTTCTTATTCTTGTATAGGCTGAATCATTATCTATAGCCTTTATTTCCATTTATGTGATAGTAATATATGGTTGTCCCAATATAATAGGATATATTGACATGTATTGTACAAATAAATGTTATTCATGAATAAAATCTTCTATTATCACCTTGATATTTGGACAAGCCTTATATAAATCTTCCTTTAAATTATTAGTTGATCTTATTATCTATCCATATTTAATATTAATAGGCCATTTTTTCTTTTTACATAGTTCTTTTGATATCACATTGATTTTAAAACCATGATCAATTAATGCTATAATTGATTCTTCTAAATCTCCTAATTTTATTAAATTTTTTATAGTAGCTTTTATCTAATGATTTCAAGAATAATGATTAGATGGTTGAATTCCATTTTTTTCTTTGTAAGTCCAACTTGTGAAATATCTCCTAAAACTTGTATTTCAACCTCTTCATCTATACTATTTTTTATTACTTTTGTTCCTTGTGTATTTGATGTCATAATATCTCTTATAGATTGTTATTTTTTTTATTGTATTAATAATAATTTTATAAAATTCACACTTTGTAATCCCTAGAATTTTACTAATTATAAATTCGATCTTTTCTTCTAAAATCCATTCTTTTAACATCTTTTTCAAATCTGTAAAAGCATCAATATCTGATGTAATATATAAGTATGAGTCTTTCTCTTTTCTTCTATAATTTCTCTGTCTTTTGTAGAAACTTTTCTTACTTCCTCTTCATGTATAGGATTTTTTTATTGTCTTGCTTTTTTTTCCTTTTGTAGTCCTTTTTGATGGCCTTTTATTATTTTTATCTTTTCTTTGTTTTTCTTCTATTAATGTTTCATGTTAATTCATTGTAATATGAGTATGTACCAATAATCCATTTATTGGATTATTTCATCCAGTAATTTGTTAAATATTATTGCTAGCACATTTTAAATCATTTATAATAAATTTTTCTTTTTCAGCATAACTCATTACACTTATCCATAAAAAGCTAGATTATTCTAAAAGTTTAAGATTTATACTTAGATATTTGCCTTGATTTGCTTCCATCCAATATATTGATGCTTCATTACTTGAGATTATATGCACTTTAAAAGCATCTTCTACAAATATCTTCATTCTTCTTTTATTAAAATTTGTCTTTAATTTTTTTCTACTTTCTTTTAAGTGTATCATAATATCTTTAAAAAAAAAACTCTTTTACGTAGCGCCTTTGTAAAATCTTCACACACCCTTCTTAAATGATCTATGCTATCACATCACATGCACCTATGTACTACACCTTCTATTAGTCTTAATTTATATCTTATTGATACTCTTGATGATTGATCCTTTTCACTAGAACAAAGCTACGTTAAAAATAACGGAATTTAATGTGATTTGTAAGACGGTTTAATAGAAATATTAAAGTATCAAAAAAATAACATTGTATCACCTTGGTTATTAAATTTGAGAGAGGCTGAATGATTCTGTTATAACCATTTAACAGACATGTTAAATTATATTTTTTCATGTTAATCTCTCCATCCTCCATTGTCTACGTGGAATATTTTTCATCCAAGCTCTTTCCAACATGGCAGATGACTTGAAAAGGGAAGTCCATGCTAGCGCGCTGACATGTCTTGCACATAGAGTGTTCCACGTCACCTTTGACCGTTGATTCACATGGCCATGTTAGATATCCACCTCATTATTTATATTAATCTAGCAAAAGATGACATGTTAAATTGTATTAAAATTTTGTATTAAACTGTGTTAAAATTTTGTATTAAACTGTGTTAAAAATTTATATTAAACTATGTTAAAAATTTGTATTAAATTGTATTAAAAATTTATATTAAACTATGTTAAAAATTTGTGTTAAACTGTGTTAAAAATTTATGTTAAATTATGTTAAAAATTTGTGTTTAATTGTGTTAAAAATTATGTTAAACAATATTAAAGATTTGTAATAAATTGTGTTAAAATTTGTATTAAACTATGTTAAAAATTTGTGTTAAATTGTATTAAAAATTTATGTTGAATATAATGATTCTTATTAAAATATTGTTTCAATATGGTAATCAAATTATTTACATTTAACATAACTTTAATATATAATAACTATTGTTCTAACAAAATAACTAACTGAACTTAAAAATTATAATGTACTTATTTAACAAATACTATCAAATGTTTAAATATCAAAATTAACAAGAGCTTGAAACTTTAATGCCAATAATTTTATTTATAATAAAATCTATTTTAACATTGATTGTTGCTTTTGTAACAACCATGTCCGCTGCAAATTCCAATCCATATGATATTCATACACAATACTCTGATACAACTAAAAATATTAAGTAAACAAAAAATTATAATAACTATATATATTATTATCCTATATATAATCTACTCTATGTGCATCTCCCACAATACTCGACCTCTCTGTGTGGCGCCGATTCTTCCAAAAATTGCCCAGCCTCCCCTTATGCTAAATTCCCCTTTTGAAGCTTGGTCCTTATTTTCTTAGGCTACAAGAATCAATATTCCATTGTCAAATGTAGCAAGTGCCTATTTCTCTTTACTAACATGTATAAAAATCTAAAAACAAATATAACTTGGGATACATACCTTTGGTGGGTCTGATGTTGTATACTTCTTTGAGTTTGCTTTTCCTTGAGTTGCATATTTCTGTCATAAAAATAAAAATAAAAAATCCAGAAAGAACATGAGATAAGTTGTACAATATACAATATATAATTTAGATTACTACAGGCCTTTCAAAAAACTATGAAGTATAAATTAACAATTACCAATCAGATATAAATATTGTAGAAGCTTTACCAGATTTTTAGTCTCATCTACCACAGCATCCTCCTCTGATATAGAAATGGCCACAAGTTTAGGTTCCTAATCACGTACAACCACCAATATCAAATATACACTATAAATATATAGAATTTGCAATGCTTTTCCATCAACAAAATAATATAAAATAACATAATATAATATAAGACAACATAAATTAACATAATATATAATATAGAATAATATAAAATAACATAACTTAACATAATACAATGTAACATAATATAACATAATATGACATAAAACAACATAAAATAATAAAAATTAATATCAAATAACATAACATGTAAGTTAAAAAGATACATACTTACCTCATGCTTACAAATCAAATATTCTGGCTAGATAAGAAAATGCTCCATAATATCCTTCAAGTTCGTGATTGGCTCCAAATCATGCTCCAAAGGAAATGGCAATACCTCAAAATCATGAATTACACTCTTGACCTCCACACCGATATTGCCAATATTCATGGACTTGCAATACATTTTTCCTCCTATAATTTCATGCACTTGCTCTTTTGCAACTACAAGGTAAGGATTCTTATCAGTAGGAGACCCCAACAGATTCACTCTATCGCCAATGGTGAAAGAACTCACTGGAAGTGATGGAGGCACCTCATTAATTGACAAGTTTTTTTGAGGTTGGGGTACCTCACGTGCCACCTACACCTGAGGCAGTGTAGACACCTCATGAATCTTTCATGCCTTAGGTAGCAATGGCAGCTCTAGCATCTGAGGTACCTCAGGCATTGGAAGGACCTCAGGCATTGGAAGCACCTTAGGCGCCAACATCACTTGAGATGGCACAGACACTTTGCACTGCAAAGGCATGATAGGTGGCGTTGACACCTCACAATTTGAAGGCAAGTTTGATGGCAGTACCTACTTATTACACCCAACTGGTGTCACATCACCGACACAAATTAGTGTAATTTCATCACTCTTTTCATGCTCCAAAATTAATGCTAGAGCCTCTCCAATCACATCTATGCCTCCTGAAGTAGAATTCACCACTTTACTCCCACTACTCGCTAACGAACTACTGCCAAAATGTATTGAGTGGAGATCTTTCATTATCGCTTGCATTGCCTCCAATGTGCATAGTTGCGACTCTTGGGCTTGTTCTAACCTATCAAATTGCTCATCTCTTTTGACAGCGTCCTTGTGCTCAAGTTTCTTCTTTTGTGATAATCAAGCTTGTGTCACGGACACAAAATATAGACTTAAAGTCTAAACAAGAAATTCAAGAAGAACTGGCAAGAATTGGATTAATCAGATGAGTACAAAAACAACACCAGAGAGGTGAGCTAGAGCTCCAAGAGATGTGTTGTCGAGATTGAAGAACTCTTCAGCCTCGACTCCAATATATATTCCTATCTAGGAAGTTTCTTAAGCAGCTTCCACCAACTAGGGAGCTTCTCAAGCAACTTTCACCAACTAGGAAGCTTCTCAAGCAGCTTCCACCAACTAGGGAGCTTCTCAAGTAATTTCTACCAACTAAGAAGCTTCTCAAGCAACTTCTACCAACTAGGAAGATGTTATAGGCTCTGGAAGGTTCTAGAGAGTTCTAAGAAACTTCTAGAATGTTCTAAAAGGTTCTAACAAATATGTCCTTGATATCACCTCCTCCTCTAGCTTCGAGGTCTTCGAAAAGCCATTTGAGATATATACTCACAAACGTAGGAAATCAAAAATTTGTGGCATAGTCTCTATAATATACTCCAGCTGTTGTTCACGAGGCAGATGATTCATGGGTCCTTGTAGCCACCGATAATGACCAATACCTTCCACTTGAGACCATGCTTGAATTTTTGTATCTTTATTGTAGAAACGACCTAAAAATATCGCTTCGCCACTACTTGCATGAGCTGGTTCAACTTCAAAGACAATTACAAGTGATCTGCTACTTGGTATTCTTCGACGTCTTCTTGGCTCTTCTAATTCTTTATCTCAAGGTCGACATTGTGAGCTACTCGGTTAAGATGGTACCACTAGTACAGTATCTACATTCTCACTAGCCATATCTAAATACACCTTGATATTAGATATCTTGATACTATGAAATACAACAAATTATGTTTTGATAAGACCTGGATCCCTTTTCTATTCATTTCTCTAGAGAAGGCTTCATCTTCATGCTTTGTTAATGATCAGTTTTTAGTTTATTAGGATATCGTTGATGGAATTCTCGTACCTTTTGTGATGCATTGGCAAGATTTTCAGTCGGTTCCAATGTTTGTTCATTAATATCATAGCCGCTCCAATGCATAAAGTATTCTAAATTATTCCATCTTCGTCGTGAATCTAGTATCCTTTCTACCTCATAGTCTTCATAGTTTTCAATTTCTATACTAGGTGGCGGACATTGCACTCTTCCAGGAAAAGACGATTCCCGATAAGATTCTAACAGAGAAACATGAAAGACAGGGTGTACCCTCATAGCAGCTGGTAATTCTAAGTGATATGCCACAGGATTGATATGCTTCTGGATAACAAATGGTCCCAATCTTCGGTAGTCCAACTTATCACATGGCCACTTGATCTTGATATTCTGTCGAAGCAACCATATTTTATCTCCAATCATAAAATTAGGTGCCTGATTCCGAAATTTATCCATGGATGCTTTGTAAGATTCTTGGGCAATTTGTAATTGAAGCTTCAATGTGGTTTGAAGCTCCGATAGCTGCTGCACCAATCCTTCAACTGCTGGGTCGTTATTCGCTGACGGACTCAATAAATCAAGTTTCAGATGGTATCCATAGTTAGAAAAGAATGGTGTTTTTTGAGTCGACCCATGAAGGATGTTGTTATATGCAAACTCGGCTAGCTGTAGATATGGAGTCCAATCATCTTGCTGTTAATTGATGCTGCATTGTAAATACTGTTCTAAAACTTGATTCACCTGTTCCGTTTGGCCGTCAGTTTGAGAATGGAATGCCAAAGAAAGCTTGATGTCCACCTTTAATATTTTAAAAAAAGATCTCCAAAACTTTAATACAAATTGGGTTCCTTGATCTGACATGATATCATCTGGTAGACCATGATATCGATACACATTATTAAGGAAGAGCTTTGCTGTATCTTGTAATCCGTGTATATGGTCACCGGATACACATTATCAAAGAAGAGCCTTACTGTGTCTTTGCTTAAAGATGTCTTCTTGCAAGGAATAAAATGTGCCATCTTCGTAAGTCGATCCACCACAACAAAGATATTGTCAAATGAATTCGATGGCAGCAGATCTGTAATAAAATCCATGGAAACTGAAGACCATGGACGACACAATATAGACAATGGCTATAGAAGTCCATAAGGGCGATGTCAAGGGTTCTTGGATCTTGAACAAATGTCACAAGAGAGGACAAAATCTTTCACATCCTTCCACATTTGGAGCCACTAGAAATCTCGAGAAATAAGTTCCAAGGTCTTGTTGAATCCAAAATGTCTTGTAGGTGGAAAGTCATGATGAGATTGAAGGACTCGAAGTCATGCTCGTCCTTTTGGGATATACAGCGGCTCTTCAAAGTATAAGAGATCTCCTTCAACCTTGAACTTGTCATCATTGATACGCTGCTTGATATCAAGGACTATTGAATCTTCAATGGTCGCAGCACGTACCTGGTTGAGGAAGTCAGCATCAATTGGCACCACAGTAGCACAAACCCTGAATTGTTTTGACTTTAACAATGTCATACACTATTGATCAAGCGCTGCTTCTCCAACCTTTGGCGCAAGAGATGATCTTTTTGATAAGGCATCGGATAGTCCTTATTGCTTTCCAGGTCGATAAGTAATAACGAAGTCAAATCTAGATAGCGACATATTCCATCGAGCTTGACGATGGTTTAAAACCCGAGTAGATATGAAATACTCCAGATTCTTGTGATCCATATATATGGTGTCACGGACATACACATAGTTATCTATATAATTAAGTAGAATTAGATAAAAATATATAAAAGTAGGTTAATTCTATAATATCTTCTAGAGAAACTTCCTGGAAGCTTCATAGACACTGCTTTGACCGTATAAGTGTCCATAGTTGATTTCTTGGTTAGAAACTTGGTCAACAAGTTAACCATGTGCCACACATGTTAATAGCTTGTCCTTCAAGCTAATTACGTGGCGCACATATAAAAAACTTGCCTTGCAAGCTAAGGCAAGTGGCCTTCAAAGTCAACACATATTGGAGGTCCTATAGAACATTGCCACGTAGCTTCTAGTTAGATAGTATATATAGAGACAAGAGTGAAGCCTTCTTCACTCTTGTCAACTCTTTTTTTGCTTCTAATCTAGTTTCAAGAGTCTTTTGACAATAGCCATTCCAGTTTCTATTGAATACATATTTTCTTATATCTATTTTATAAGAGAAGTCTCATTTGTCCATTTGATTTCATCGAGTTCTTGTCCTTGACAGTTTGACAAGAGTGAAGATTTATTGTTCTTGTTTTGTGTTAGAAGTGAGTGGATTACCCCACTTCTATTCTTTGTATTTGAAGGTTGCGGACTACCCACCTTTGAATTGACTCTATTTACTTTCTAACCTTGATTTTTTCCTAAAAGAGAGTGGATCACCCCTCTTTGTGGAAGATTTTTGTTTGATATTAGAGGTTGCGGATTACCCTCCTCTAATCCAAATTATAGATTTGCAAAGTTGTCTAAGATGGAAGGAAAAATCATGGATGCTACACTTATCGGAAGCGAGAATAGATTTGCAACTATTGCAGATCTTCAGGAGCTTGTCAACACTCTTAGAGTGGAAATTTCACAAATCACCAATGGTAATCATGGAAGCGCTATTCCAATA
This sequence comes from Physcomitrellopsis africana, assembly GCA_036785485.1. Classification (NCBI taxonomy): domain Eukaryota; kingdom Viridiplantae; phylum Streptophyta; class Bryopsida; order Funariales; family Funariaceae; genus Physcomitrellopsis; species Physcomitrellopsis africana. The sequence continues at coordinate 474,309 of JAWRVF010000044.1, forward strand.
CCTATGGAGGAAGTCCAGAGCTTACGCCAAGAAGTTGTACAATTGAGAGAAGCAAGTAGATCAGCCTCCCAACCGAATCCAAGAAATCTTGCTTCTTTAAGCGTTAAAGAGGCAAAGATTAGTATGCCCGAGAAATTTGATGGAACAAGATCAAAATTTTGAGGATTTTTGCAACAAGTCAAGCTTTATTTAAGGTTACATCCTTTCCAATATCCTGATGGATTTACCCAAGTTGGATTCATAAGTGCACTTCTATCTGGAAGTGCCCTTTCTTGGTTTGTGCTTTTGATGGAAAAAGATTCAAGACTTCTTTACAATCTGAATTCATTCCTTGAAGTATTTACGGCTACATTTGGAAAAAGCGACCGAGAGAGGGTAGCACAGACCAAGCTTTTATCTTTACGACAAGGATCACGGTCAGCTACAATATATGCTGCTGAATTTTAAAATCTTACTTGCGATATAGAGTGGAATGATAAAGCCCTTATCAACCAATTTGATTATAGCTCATGTGGTTAGAGAGAACCATGTTGTCAAAGAAACCCCTCCATGCTGCCTTTGATTCTGGACCCCCTTTGCTTCACACCTTCATTGCTCCTCATTATCAAAACCCCAAGTATTGAAATTTGGTAGGCTTGTTGCTCGCTTTATGTTGTAAACATCCTCCAATTTTTGCTCCAAAACTCCTCTTGGAAATAGAGTTATAGACTCTACCCTTCTCCTTTAATTCTGTCTTCTACCAACTCTAGATCCGACTACAAATTTCCTCATAATTCTTTAAACATAACTCCAATAGCAATCAATTTTTTACACAACTTAAAAGACTCATATATCTACAAATCCCAATAAAGTTTACTCAAAATGCTACTTTGATCACAAAGATATGCTCCTCCAAACTTCACTGACTTAGAGATAGATCCCTATCACTTTAAAAGAGCATAACATTTTTTTCATAAGATAAATGAGTATCAAACTTACCCTCATCTCTTTCTTAACTTGCTTAGATCACGTCTATTAAATTTCACACTCAAATTCATCCCCTAACTCCATTCATACCAAAAAAAACCCACACACACACTCTGCCCATACAAACCCCAATTCTGCTTTCACTCTATTTCTCTTTTCACCTACATCCGGTTACAATTTCACTCATAACTCTTTGCTCAAAGATCATATTGACTTAAGATTTTGATTCAAAGTAGTAAACTCTATAAGAAACACAACCCCAACAAATTTTGCCTCTAAAGTCCAAATGGTTCTCAAGAGCCGAGGCCCGAAATTTAGTAAACCTCACTGCCCTAGTCTTAAACACTTGCAACTTTGACGACTCATATCTCCCTTGATACTTAATCAAAAGACATGAAAGTTATTTCTATATGTTCTTTATCTTGTCTACTACAAATCTAAAAACAATTTCACTTAAAATTCTCTCGAAGCTTCTTCTACACACAAAAACGTATACTGCCTATCAAAAAGAAACCCTATCTCTCCAAAAGAACCTCCCTCTTCTTCTTCCCGACCCCCTTCTTGTCCTCCCGGCCTGGTCTTCCTTCTTCCCTTGGTCAAAGAGACACCTCAGCCATGTCTTTCCACCTCTTCAATCCTTTCTTTTGGATTAATTTGAAGGAATCTCACTTTTTGAGGTAAATTTCTATTCTACCTTCTTACTACCATTTTTTTCTACCAACTTCTCTTCTAATTTCAGTCCACAACATTTAAGTTTAGATCTAAAATAGAAGAGAATAAAGGTAAAGTAGATCTAAGATAAAATAGAAAAAAAATCTAATAAGTAGAAAAAAACAATTAAGATTAGATTAGAGATAAAAGAGAAAGAACTACATCCTTCACTGCCAAGTCAAAGAAGCTTGTGTGGTTAAGTTCTTAACTACTTTGGAGTTGACGTGGGTTCGAATCCACTTGACTTCACTGTAGAATTCCTTGGCTTCATGACTTGGTACTGCTAGTGGGAATTTCACTAGGAAATTAGTAGTTTGGCCTACCTATCATCCCTGAGCTTGTGATAAATATTATAACCTTTAAGATAATGTGGTTATAACCACAACCCTTTCTCTTTTTCATCCTCTCTTCTTCTAATCTTAATCTTTTTATTTTAACACATTCCTTTATATCTTTCACACTATGTTTTAATTTACAACGTGACAGCGAGATACAACGTGTTTGGTATCACGACCTTGGAATAGACTCCCGATGTTTGGTGATTTTATTGGAGGTAGGAACAACTCCTGATGGTGTTCCAAACGTGTTATTCGAAGGAAGTTATGAAGGTCACAACAATGATCAAATAACAAGGTGGTCTTCCCGCCCCGGAATAGGACATTATTGATGGCTGAGAGGACCCATTAATTACCTTTGAAGAGAACAAAGATCAGAGTATGTGGCAAATACAATCCGGCACATCTTAGACTTTCTCAACATCTAACCACCGCTCCTCGTGGAGCTCGTGCCGAAAAGGAGGGATATTGTCACGGACATACACATAGTTACCTATATAATTAAATAGAATTAGATAAAAGTAGGTAAAAGTAGGTTAATTCTATAATATCTTCTAGAGAAACTTCTTAGAAGCTTCATAGATGCTGCTTTGATCGTATAGGTGTCCATAGTTGATTTCTTGGTTAGAAACTTGGTCAACAAGTTAACCATGTGCCACACATGTTAATAGCTTGTTCCTCAAGCTAACTTCGTGGCGCACATGTAAAAAACTTGCCTTGCAAGCTAAGGCAAGTGGCCTTCAAAGTCAACACATATTGGAGGTCCTATAGAACATTGCCACAAAGCTTCTAGTTAGATAGTATATATAGAGACAAGAGTAAAGCCTTCTTCACTCTTATCAACTCCTTTTTTGCTTCTAATCTAGTTTCAAGAGTCTTTAGTTGTCTTATCTTTTGATAATAGCCATTCCAGTTTCTATTGAATACATATTTTCTTATTTCTATTTTATAAGAGAAGTCTCATTTGTCCATTTGATTTCATCAAATTCTTGTCCTTGATAGATGGTCACCGAATGCGCAGCTCCTTTGAGGAAGTGACGCCACTCTTAGAAAGAATCCACTATAGCAAGGAGTTCCTTATCATGAATCTCGTAGTTGATCTCATTTGCAGAAAACTTTTGTGAATAGAATACAACCGGATGAAGCTTATTGTCGATGCCCATCAGTAAAAGTACGGCTCCTAAAGCAAAATCCGAAGCATCGGTTTCCAAATAGAAAGCCTTTACAAAGTTTGGATGTACCAAGATTGGAGCCATAATAAATGCCGTTTTAAGATTTTGAAATGCTTTTACTGCTAGAGGTCTCCATTTGAGCTTATCCTTACATGTTAATCGAATAAGTGGAGCAGTAATTTGAGAATAATTTTTGATGAAGATCCGATAGAAATTAGTAAAGCCGAGAAAAAATTGTACATCTCTAATCGTCTTTGGAACTTCTCAAGACACAATTGCTTCCACCTTCTTCGGATCCATCTTCAAACCTTCTATAGTCACAACAAATCCTAAAAACTCCATCTCACTTTGGTAAAATAAACACTTCTCCAACTTGGCGTAGAGTTCTCGTTCGCGTAGTTTTTCGAGTACCAAACAAACGTGCTTCTTATGTTCTTTTTTATTCTTAGAAAATATCAAGATATCATCCAGATAAATGACAACAAAATCATCTAGATATTCTCAAAAAATATCGTTCATCATGTATTGAAAAACCGTCGGAGCATTGGTAAGGCCAAATGGCATGACATTATATTCAAAATGACCATACCTTGTACGAAAAGCTGTCTTCCATTCGTCTCCTTCTTTGATTCGCAGAAGGTTGTAAGCTCTCCTTAGATCAATCTTTGTAAAGATCTTTGCACGTCCAAGTTGTTCTAGAAGACTAGAGAGTATAAAGGTAATGGATAGCGATTTTTCTTTGTCACCTTGTGAAGACCTCAATAGTCCACGCACATCCATAGTGAGCCATCCTTCTTCTTCACAAATAAGATTGGTGCCCCAGCTGGAGATTTTGAATGACAAATGAAGTTCTTGGCTAGGTTCTCGTCAATATATTTCCGCAACTCAGCCAACTTTGTCTGCGATAGGTTGTAAATTGGGCCAAAAGGCGGTTGTGCTCTTTCTTGCAATTCTATGGCACAATCATATAGTCGATGTTCTGGTAGCATGTCAACATTCTTCTTTTGGAACACGCCTTGAAAATCCTTGTATTGTTTCGGTATACATGCTGTTGAAATCTGCTCTCCATTAGTTGGAGCCACATAAATGACCAATGGTGTGCCTTCCTTACATGATCTTATGAACATTCTTGCTCCAATGAACAAGGATTTTTTAATTTGGGATCTTCTTCCAGGCTTGCCCTCAGGTTGTTCTATGGGAAATGTTATCCTCCGTTGTCGTGATGTAATACAACTATTAAGTGAAAGAGTGTAGAAATAGTATATTATAGAAGATCTTAGTTCAAAATATTGTAGCAAATTATCTTAGAAAAATAGATAATAATAAAAAGGAAGTAAAACTAATTAGTGTTAATGCTGCCTTTTTTACAAATGAGCTTCTATTTACTTTGTAGGGCCATAAGTAAGGCAAAACAAAGTAGATTGGAAAATAAAATGATATAGGCATATATAAAAGGGAGTTAAGAAGAGGTTTCAAAAAAACTTACTACAAAAATCTTGAAATAGATACCCAAAAAGGACCGGTTATGAGCTGGGGTCAAAATCAAACCCCGAGGCACATAACTGTGTACCTATGGCGGATCCAGGGGGATTTTGCAGATCGGAGATTAGAATTAGGGAGTGGACTTAAAGGATTTTGTATAAGAGTTGATTTTGAGTGATTTGGAGAAAAAATGACTTTGTAATAGCTTTGCAAAGTCAGGGTTGTTTTTGGCAACTTGGGATTTTGTGAAATAAAATAGGGTTGATGTTTTAGGCAATTTCAGAAGTTTTGTAGTACATTTATAGCTCAAACTTTGTGGGTTTTTGGATATTGCTGTTGTTAATGTGTGTTGTGAGTTTGAGCTAAATCTAACAATTTAGTTGTACGTAATTGAGGTTTAAGTGGGTCAAGGTCTTGGAAATTAAGTTTTGAGGGTCAGTTAGGGTTTTTGAGATCTTGAGCAATTTGCTTATTGGATTAGAGTAATTTTTGTTTTTTTGGATAATAGACTTGTTTTCTTATACAATTGAGTGATTTGAGACTGATTGAAATGTGGATATGGGAGAAATCAGCACTGGAAGATTAGCATCAAGGTTGGAGATGGAGGCCAACCAACACCTAAGAAGTTTTTGGGATTTTTCTTCTATTTGGTAAGTTCGATTTCCTTCAAATTTGTTGTGCTTGTTGTTGACTAAGAGATTGAAAGGTATATAAAGTTTAAAGTAAGATCAATGGTCTAATCAGCAGATATTGAGGTTCTACTTTTTCCTAGGGTTAATTTGAATTGGTTAGAATTTGGTTTAAGATTTGATTAGGGTTTGATTTAGGGTTTAGGATTTGCTTAGGGTTTGGTTTAGGATTTAGGATTTAGGGTTTGATTTAGGATTTGACTTAGGATTTGACTAGAATTTGATCAAGGTTTGACTAGGATTTGACTTAGGATTTGGTTTAGGATTTGGGATTTAGGGTTTGATTTAGGGTTTGACTAGGGTTTGGCCAAGGTTTGACTTAGGATTTGACTTAGGTTTTGACCAAGGATTGATTTAGGATTTGACTTAGGATTTGACTAGGATTTGATCAAGGTTTGACCAGGGTTTGACTTAGGATTTGACTTAGGATTTGATTTAGGTTTTGACCAAGGATTGACTTAAGGTTTGACTTAGGATTGGACTAGGATTTGACCAAGGTTTCACTCAAGGTTTGAATAGGATTTGACTTTGGTTTTGATTAGGATTTGACTAAGATTTGGCCAAGGTTTGATTTAGGGTTTGACTTAGGTTTTGACCAAGGTTTGACTTAGGGTTTGATTTAGGTTTTGACTACGATTTGACCTCATGGTTTGAATAAGATATGACTTAGGATTTTGAGATTCTATTTTTAGTATTTTCTAAATTTAATATTTTATATGTTATTTTTTATTATGATTAATGTATGATTCATTTAATCTTTTTTTGTAATTACTTAAAGATTGGATAAAAGTTTGATTAGTATTGTTAAGATTTAATAGAAGTTATTTAAGATTCTATTAGAGTTATTAGGATCTTGTTGTTGTGTATTTCCTTTTTGTCTTCCACAGTCAGATGCCCAGAGCATTCTCGAGCAAAATTACACGTATTACGACACCGCAACCTCCAATCTATGGATGGATTATATTTTTCCAACCAAGAAAGATCAAGAATAATAGGATTTGACGGGGTGCTAATAATGTTGAAAATAATAAAACTTCTATGGTCTTTAAACGTTACTTCTATAGGTTCTGATTCATGGGTGACACTACCAGATAATAAAGGTCATCTATCTATAACTTCTACGTGAACAGGTTTGAATTTTTGTACTAGGGGAATTTTGTGACACTTAGCAAATTCTTGGTCTAAGAAACAAGCAGATGCTCCTGAATCTAATAAGGCTAAGGTTTTTAGTTTTCAGGACCAAAAGACAAAAGAATTATAAAACAACGCGTAGGTTGAGTAGAAAGAGAAGAACTTGGTTTTGATTTGTCCAGCTGCACAGTTCCTATTGTGGCTGGGCATCCTTGTTTTCTTGAACAAACGCACCTCTATTCTTGATGCTGCATCCATTTTGCTTCTTAGGACAGATTCCAATTCTATGGCCTTCTCTACTGCAAACCTTTCTCCATATGCTGCTTCTTTTCTTCTGGAATAAGGAATTTGATACGTACCGCATCAATCTGCATGTCTTCTGTCTCTACTTGTGAATTTAGGCTACTTGCCAATATAATTGCGCCGTGATGGCTTGTATATTGTCTGGAGTGTTGGTCTTGGCGACATTGAAATAGGCAGTTATCGCACTTTACAGCTTGGCTAATGGCTTCGTTGAGTGTTGGTGGATCAGGAAGAGATAACAACAAATCCTTCACGTCATCTCTTAGATCCTAATAGAAATGATTCATCAATGCTTCTTCATCCCAATTGATGTTGTATGTCAATTGCCTGAAATCCGATGCATAGACTGATGCAGAGCGAGTCCCTTGTCGTAGCGATCAAATTTTTGTTGTAGCCCACCGAGCCTTGTCATGCTCGCCAAATGCTTCCGCAAATGCTTCTAAAAAAGTGTCAAAGTTGTTCAAAATTGGTGATCTTTTTTCAAATAGAGGAGCAAACCACAATAGAGCTTATCCCGTAAGCAAAGTTCCAACCAATCCAACACGTGATTCCTCCGTCGGATAACGTTCGGATTGTAGAGCTCTTATTAACTTGATTTGATTGACGAAACCTCGAAACTTAGAGCGTTGTCGGGTAGAGAGAATTCGCCTTGGGAAAACGCCGGGTTCCTAGCTGCTATTAGAACTTGCAGGGAACATGAGAGGAAGTCGTGCAAGTATGTTCTATACTTGCACAATATTTCTTCAAGCTTTCAAGTTATACTTGTATTATACTTGTACAAGTCTTATACAAATATAAAGTATAAATACTTGAATAGTATTTATACAAATACTTGTATAAATACTTGTATAAATCCTTGGTATAATACTTGTATAAATACTTGTACAAATATTATATATAATACTTGTAGAATACTTATAGAATACTTGTATAAATACAAGTATATATACTTGTATAAAAAGTATAAGCAAAGTATGTATGTATTCAAGTATACCTCAAAATACAACCGCATATGAGGAATACAAGTTATACAACAAACTGAAAACTAAATAAATCACGAAAAATTCATCCAAAGGTCGAATCAAGCGTGCTTACAGCCTATGGAAAGCCAATAATCCATTGTAAAACATATCAAAATTTCACAAATAGATGACTTACCATTTAAAAGTTATGGCTAAAAGAAGTAGGCGCTAAAATTTCCAAGCAAATGCAAAGGCAGCAAAGCTCCTCTTCACTTCAGCCTTTGTTGTGATCACTTCCCTTCTCCAAATTGAACATGCAATAGCTTTTTAGAAAGCTCACTCCATCATCTAACTTGCTCTAAAATTTCGCATGCATGCCTCTCAAACTCCAGATTTTGTAGCTAGTCGATTCTACTCTTCAAACCCTAGCAACAATTTTCCCTCTTTGACACTTCACGGCTCATAAAACTTTCATCAAAGCTCCAAATGTATTGATTTTTGTTTTTGTAGAAAGCTTACATAAGCTACTATAAGCACCTAAAATATCAAAAGGATTGAAAGAGACTGTCCGACTTGGGTGGTTGAACAAAGTCTCTGCCCCTCTTCGTCGGGTGGCAGCAAACCCTTTCCCACTCTCAAGCTCACAACTTTTGCTCTCCAACTCCAAATGCTACAAGAGATGTCTTGATAGATAGCTAACACAATCTTCCACACTCTCTATAAATTTCACTAAGAAAGAGTTGAAATCAAACTTGCAGTGGCAGCTCGAAGTTTCTGCCCCTCTTCGTCGGGTGGCAGCAAACCTCACTCTACTAAAACAAGCATAACTTTTTGTTCACAAATCCAATACAAGCAAGTGAGTAGGTTCTAAGATCCTCACAACTCGAAGAACACACCCACCAATTTTCACTACAAACACTTCTATCTCCTCGGAGCTATCTCTCTCCAAAGTTCACTACTCAAAACTGCCTCTCTCTCTCGGTCTAACAAGAGGAGTATATCTCCCTTTCTTTCTATAATAGACTATGAGACGCCCACATGGGCAGCCAAATCCTATTGGATGGGCCTTATTCACCCCATGCTCTTCTTTCTTATCCTTCATAAGGTCCATTCTACCTCAAAAGTCAACAAGAAAGGTAAAACAACCTTTACCTTTCTTCTAATTACAAAAGAGTCTATTCTAGGATATAAATAAGGTAGGAACAAAACAAATAGCCATCTTAATTCACTAACTAAGTGGCTATAATAAATCTTCTCCTTATAATATCTTCTAAAATAACCTCTAGCACTCATACATATATTAACAATAGAAACAAGATTTTTAATATTTTTATACACTGCACGTAAATGCAGTACGACAGCGTATGCCATCAAACTTGTTTGGAAGGCTAATTTGAAGTTCTTTTTGTTGTAGAAGTAATAATTCTCGTTGAACCACAGGTAAAGATGCTTCTTCTGGTGCAGAAGCTTGAGGCTGATGAAGCCCAGATTGTGCTATTTTGGATGCTCCATCATTATGAAGTCTTGCAAAGACTCCTTCCATCACTGTAGTTCTCTGTGATAACGTAGCAAGAGCATTCATAATGGCATCTATCTTGGACTCCAAACTTTCACTCATATTAATGTCTTGACCTCCAACCATTCTAAGAGAAAGGAAGTAATTGTTTCTACAAGGAGGAAATATTGGTTTAGAAGAGGGTACTCCACAATCTCTAAAACGCCTTAAGACCTTCAAGAAGAGGAGTAATCCACTCTCTCCAAGAAGAATAAGACTCCAATATTATGACAAAAAAGATATCAGTTTAGAGGAGGGTAATTCACAACCTCTAAAATATTAGTATACCTTCAAGAAGAGGGATAATCCACACTCCAACAAGAAGGAATTAGCTCTGATATCTAAGGTGAGAGGAGTCTCGACAAACTGTCATGGACACAAAATATAGACTTGAAGTCTTACCAAGAAGTTCAAGAAAAATTGGTAGGAACTGGATTAATCAGATGAATACAAAAACAACACCAGAGATGTGAGCTAGAACTCCAAGAGATGTGTTGTAGAGACTGAAGAACTTTTCAACCTCGACTTCAATATATACTCCTACCTAGGAAGTTTCTTAAGCAGCTTCTACCAACTAGGGAGCTTCTCAAGCAACTTTTACCAACTAGGAAGCTTCTCAAGCAGCTTCCACCAACTAAGGAGCTTCTCAAGTAACCATTATTAACTAAAAAGCTTTTCAAGCAACTTCTATCAACTAGAAAGATATTAGAAGGCTCTGGAAGGTTCTAGAGAATTCTAAGAAACTTCTAAAATATTCTAGAAGGTTCTAACAAGTATGTCCTTGACAGCTTATCACTCTTGTTCTCTTATGGCTGCTACCTCTTCGCTAATCTCAGACTCAGTTGGCTCCCCTATCAAGCAGATGCTCTAAAATCAATATCAATTGCAAAGGGCTTGTTATAAAGAAGTTTTTTTTTATAGACGACAACAAATGTAAGAAATACATTATGTAAGCTATAGGACTCACTGCAACAAATGCAATGTGAGAAGCATCAAACCTCCCACCAAGCTTGTGAGGAAAAAATAATTTTGTAACTTGTAAAATAATGTAAGCAGACTGGCCACAACATCAATAAGATAAACAAAAATCCTAAGCAGCTTCAACTTCCGGTTGGAGTTAACAATTAAAATTATTTTTTTATTACAAATACAAGCAAATTATATTTAGTAGTATAGCAATTTAATAATCAAAACAACATCAATATTAATTGTATACAAGTGGAATGATAAATTTCATTGGCGGTGTCGTATGACGTGGTCTTCTATCTTGGAATACACTGGGTACCTGGATGTCAAGAGTTTATTTGAAACTTGATGGCAAAAATCCAAAAGGTGATTTATCCTTTATAAAAAAGACAAGTAATACAACAATCTCACAAAAGAAAAGTTATATATGTAAACCCTCTTATATTTAAGTAAGTTTGTATAAAAAGGGTTCAAATTTCTATAAAAATCCTTCAAAACTTTATTCACCTGCAAAGACTTATTTCTTGCTGAACTTTAGAGTCTAATAACTCTTGATCCAACTATTTTATTTCTATAAAACTTACTTCAAAATGTATATAATTTTCTTAAGTTTCACCACAAGAAAGAATTAACTGTAAATTTGTTTCCGATCATCCAATATCTTAAAACCCCTAGCAGGTGCTTAAAACCCTAGCTCAAAGACACCCGAGCACTACTTTCCTTATATCTCAAAAATCCAAAATCTTAATGCCACAAAATTTTTGCATATAGTCTTGTGACATAAACATATACACTCCTAAAAATTTTGAGCCAAAAATCTATCAAATTGCATAAGATATAGGTCAAAATGTAACCACTATATAAGCGGGTCACTTACTGCCCTTAAGTTTGTAAGCACTGACTTCAACTCCCAATATCTCCTTCACCTTAGTGTGGATATTATCAAGCCATACATGAATAGAGTAGCCGTAAAAAAGCTCTCTTCAATCCCAGTCGCCAATCCTTGATTGCTCTGTGTACGCACGAGTTATACTCAGAAGAGTGACAGTAGGTCCAAAATCAACACCTTAACTTTGGGCGCTTATAACTTCTTCATAAAAAGTGCAAATCATACAAAATTTTCACCTAAACCAGATCCAAAAACCTAAACCTTATGATCCTAGCCTCTAATGTTCGACTTTTCTTGAAAAACAAACTCTAACTCCTAATAAACCCTCGGGCAGCCTCCTTGAAGCCCATTGGGCATGGTTTTTTGGCCAATTAGAATAGAGATTTCTATCATCCATCTCTACTCATCCACATGGATGGCCAAACTATCTTTTTTATACTAAAAACCTTTTTCTAACTCTTCTTTTTATAAGATTTACATACTTGGTGCTTTAAGCACCAAATAAAAGAAATAAATAAGATCTTAAGGATCACCAATGTCTTACATAGGTGACTTAAGATATATACAAGTTACTATCAATATAAAATTAATTTCAAAAGTCACTACTAAAAAAAAAAAAAGATTGTATAAACCTTAATAATAATTCTTTTAATAGATCCCTTCTAAACTAGCAACCTAACCACATCCTCTAACCAATAAAAGTCCACTAATATGGCTTTTTTTTAGCTATATAGTAAATTATACATTAAATATACATGTATAATTTTTTCACATAGTAGCCAAACCAGAATACAACATCAGTAGATACAATACTCATAATAAGACGTGCTAGTTTTAATGCATTGTTTTAACAAAAGTATGAAATTTTAACAATTTTTTTTAACATGACTATTAAAATCATATTTAAAATTGATAAAATTTCATATTTTTCTTAAAACAATGCGTTAAAACGTAATGATTTAACATATACTTATAAACTTTAATGGTTCTAGGATAATGAGGATAGAAATTTTTTCAAAAACAACTCAATTAGATACAATATCAACAAGCAAAATGACGCTATATGCATAGCAACAAAGAAAAAGCCACATGATGTATAGCTTGTGGCAATGAAGTTGCTTTGAAGAATTGAAAAAAAAAATTTTAAAAAATCCAAATTAGAAAAAATAGATAAGACAGTCGGTCCAAGTCTCAGGAAGATTTGAAAATTGTAGGAGCATGCCTTCACATGCTAAAAAATTTAATTATCGTTAATTTGATTGAAATAAAAAAAAAGAATCTAATCTCCAAAAAGTATTCAATCTTCACAAAAAAACATGTATGAAGAGCTGAATCGCTACCTTATCTAAAAATTCACACAAAACTAATGAAATCGTAAATCATGCACAAAATATCAAACAAGAACCATGAGCTTTGCTACCTTGCTGAAAGTTTAAAAAAATAAAATTTTAAAAAATAAAAACAAACTAATGGATGTTTGATGCTTTATGAACCTATTCTAACATTGCGTCATATATATTAAAATAAACAAGAACCAAGTCTAGCTAAACAAGAGTTGAATTAAAACCTCGGTACTAATTTGTACTTGAACAGATGAAACAAATGGAGAATGCATGCTAATTGAACTTGCCCTTACATCATGTCATGTACATGAATTAACAAAAATCAAGTCTAGTTGAAGTGGAACTAAAAATTTTACAATAGAATGTCAAAACAATGGAGTTGTGCATAAAAAAAAATTTAATCAATAAAATCTAATTCACGGCATTACAATAAATTAGCACAAAATTAATAAAAAGTTAAAAAATCTATGCTTAATATATAAACCTGCTATGTCATAGATTACATTGGACCATGATAGTTCATCTGACCAAGCTAGCATTCTACACAATTCCTTCATAAAATTGAAACGTTGAGTAATAATTGTAATTTTGTAGCACCGACTTCTTCAAAGCCACATTTGCAGCCTCCCTCTTTGAAGTGGTAGTCATGAATGGCCTTCATGCTATCGTCCACTCCTAAGAAGTTATATGCAAAAATGAGCGCTAATGTGCGCAACTTCAAAACCTCAGAGTCGGTCTCATAAAATGTCAGACAAAGCACAATGGCTTCTGTATCTAAGCTAAACTCTAGTGTATTGTTTTGGCAAATATCTGATAATGGAGAAAGGTATCACAAATCCAACATTACGTAATCAACAAGAAGATGTAGAAGAGATGTTGCAAAAAGTGAAGGGAGTTTTGTAATAGGGGAGCAGTTGGTTAGTGGCGTCATTCCTTCGGAGGCCGAGAATTGCTCAAAGCTGCGATTGCTCATATTCCACAAGCATTGGTGAAGGCATCGCATTCCCATTTCTATAAGATCTATTGTCGCATACCTTCTCTTTTGTTCAACTAGGTACTGAGCAAAGACTATTGAAAAGAAGAAAAAATAAATCAAAAATAAAACCAGCCAAATACCTTTCCAACCTTTGTCTTTCTATATTCCACCATAGATTCTATACGGAAGTAGTGAGAACTCACTCTCTCTAATCCTAAATTGTCTAAAAAACACACACGATACAAATACAATCTCATATAAGCAAGCACCTTCCTACAGTACGATTTTTCAAGAAATTAATATTTTATATCTTGTCATGTAGGTAGAGATGGATATGCGCACAAGGCTACTCACGTCACCTCACCTCACATCATAGGCTGTAAAATTCCTCCTCCTCACAACCAAACAACAAGTAATATGACCTTTAGTTAGTACTCCAAAAAATGGTAATTCGGATGTGTGCCCATCTAGCAATCAAAAACAAATTACTAATGAACTAATTTCACATGTCGATTCCTTGTAAAGGAACAAATTAATCATGTGACTCAAAATTGGCACAATTTATTTCTCAAGAAGATACAAAAATCGTTGTTTGCTTTGACGACATCATTTTGTTCAAAATTTCAATTAGAAAAAGAAACCTAAACCATATGCTTTACTGATGCTGCATAAATTTTTTCACCAGTAGAAGGAAAGAGCACCTAAATAAATCGACTGGAATGGGAGTGCTAACACTACAATAGACATGCGTTAAAGTGATAGAAATTTACGTTAAAAATTGGGAGATCACTGTAACATCCAAAAAACTATCCAAATTCATGTCACTTTTGACATTCAAAAAAATGGTTTTAACAAGAATGCATTAAGTTTAACGTATACTTCAAACGCCTTTGTCATAATATTATTGTTGTGTTATATTTGGCTATTATTTTAACATACATATTATTTCAGTTATGATTTAACACATTTTCAGGGGGCTTCGTAGTGCTCAAGTGGATAAATTACAATACTCTATTCCAACTTTAGATGATAATTCTAACATGGTATTTCTACCTCAACTCATATTTTTCTCAAAAAATAAAATTAAATCCACATCAGCGTGCTCCATTGCAAACATGAACAAATTGCAGCTCACTACTTTTATTAAATTCTGATGTAGTATTTCCACCTCAGCTCATATATTCCTCAAAAATTAAAGTTAAATTCACATCAGCCTACTCCATTGCAAACGTGAATAAATTGTAGTCCATTGCTTTTATTAAATTTAAAAATAACGTATATAATCACAATAATATAGCTATTATATATAATAGCTATTTACTTCTCAATGTATTTGAAAATTAAAAATTGACAATTAAAAAAAAATTAATCCACTACCTCCACAGAACTTGCGGCAATAGCATGTGCACAATGCGACTACTGTCAAACACACAATGTCTTCTGCAGAAATGCAATCAACGCCAATGACACTTACCTTCATTATTGCTCCTCTTTTGAAGACTCTTCTAATTATATATCGTCATAATCATCATCATCTCCTGTCTCTACTAGATTATCTTAAAATTCTGAGATGTTGGCCTCATGATTCTCTTAAATAGGTAGTATCGATGCCTCTGAGTTTAATCCAAATCCTTCATAGTCTTTGGCATTGCCCATTGAAAGTGCACCTCTTCCCTCCTTCAATGCATACACCCTCCTCCCTTGTCTCTTTCTAACATCCACTTTGTTTATAACATTCCAATCTCTTTCATCTTTAGAAAAAAATACTTGCTGCACATGTATAAGAAAAGCAAATGAATTTGGCCTTAGAGGCATCATAGAACATTGAAAAAAATTTACAAGTGTATATCTATAGTAATTGCACTGTCGTGTTATAAATCAAAATGTAGTGTGAAAAACATAAAAGAATGTATTAAAATAAAAAGATTAAGATTAGAAGAAAGGTTGATAGAAAATTAGTAGTAAGAAGATACAATGGAAATTTATCTTGAAAAGTGAAATTTCTTCAAGTTAGTAAAAAAAAAAGGTTGAGGAAGTGGAAAAGACATGGGCTAAGAGGTCTTTTTGACCAAGAGGATAAAGAAGACTAGGAGGGAGATGACAAGGAAGGGTCGTGAAGAAGAAGGAGGAGAGTTTTTTTAGAAGGCATAGGATTTTTTTGATAGGTAGTATAAGTTTTTGTATATAGAGGAAGCTTGGAAGGGATTTTAAGTGCGAGTTTTTGTGGGTTTGTAATAAACAAGATAAAAAACTTATAGAAACAATTCTCATGTCTTTTGATTAAGTTTCAAGAGAGATATGAGTCGTCAAAGTTGCAAGTGTCTAAGATTAGGGCAGTAAGGGTTACTAAATTTCGGGCCTTGGTTCTTGGAAACCACTTGGACTTTAGCAACAAAATTTGTTGGGTTTTTGTTTCTTATAGAGTTAACTACTTTGTTTCAAAATCTCAAGTCAATATGACCTCTGAGCAAAGAGTTATGAGTGAAATTGTAACCGGTTTGAATGAAAAAAGAAATAGAGTGAAGGTAGGGTTGAGGGTTTGTATGGGCAGTGCATGTGTATGGGTTTTTTTGGGTATAAAGGGAGTAAGGAGACGAATTTGAGTGTGAAATTTTATAGACATGATTTATGTAAGTTAAGAAAGAGATGAGTCCAAGTTTGATACTCATTAGTCTTATAAATAAAATGTTATGCTCTTTCAAAGTGACAAGGGTCTATCTCCAAATTAGTGAAGTGTGAGGGAGCATATCTTTGTGATTAGAGTAGTATTTTGAGTAAAATTTATTGGGATTTGTAGATATATAAGTCTATTAAGTTGTGTAAAAAACTGATTGCTATTGGAGGTATATTCGATGAGTTATGAGGAAAATTGTGGTCGGATCTAGAGTTGTTAGAAGGCAAAATTAAAGAAGAAGGTTGGAATCTATAACTCAAGTTTGGAGAAGGCTTTTGGAGCAATATTTGGAGGGTGCTTACAACATGATATAGGCTATAAGCCTACAAAATTTTAGCACTTATGTCTTCTTTAATGAAGAGCAATGAAGGTGTGAAGCAAAAGGGGTCCAGAATCAAAGGCAACATGGAGGGATTACTTTGACAACATGGTTCTCTCTAACCACATGAGCTATAATCAAAAGGTTTTTAGGGTTTGCTTTCTTACTCTCTTAAGTACCTTTTTTCCAAATTTTATTTCAATTGATGTGATATCCTAGGATTTATGAGCAAAATTGAGGGCGGGTTTTTGAAGGCAGAATATGTTAGGGATAATAAAGTAAGTTTTTATATAAATTCTTCAATTTTATGAACTTTATGAATCTCATCTTGCACTTGAGAAACTAGAGGCAAAAAAGACCCTGTGTTTCTTAGGACTAAGACTCTCATCACGACAGCGCTTTATTGTCGAATGCAAGCCTCCTCATCTCATCTTCATCCATAAACATATTAATATTACCACGCATGTCCTCCTGTATTCTAACTCCACTATCTCCTCAATGCATCCAATGTACTCGTCATTGCTTTGGTCTTCATCGCTTTAAAAAGATATTGCAATGTCAAAGTCTGTTGTAGTGCTGCTGCGCTCCGTTGTGCGACATCAAAGGTGCATGCCATATGCCTTCATAGAGCGATAGCTAGTGGCATTGGTTGTAGGAAGCCTAGACAAATCCACTACTATCGTAGAAATATTTCCAAGCTCATTTTCTTCAAGTTTAGCAACTCTGCTCTGCAACCATGTGCCAAAGTGTGGAAGCTCCTGCAACTCAAGTGGAAAATGAATTATTCCACGGAGTCTACGTTCCTCTTTGAGACTCTGTATAACTGCTTGGCCCCACCATGTTCCGTCACTGCCTAAGAATATTCACTGACAAAAAGAAAATCTGTTAGTTTGCCACAAAATCAAGAAAAAACAAATAGGAAAATTGATAGGATAACAACTACTACCCTTCATGGTGTTGACTAACTTGTATATAGGCAATGCAACTCAATTCACTCACCTCCTCAAAGTAGTCAAATCTCTAGCATTATTGATTACAAAATTGTAGAGCCATTTCCGCAGCTTGTGTGTTAAAGGCCTGCAAACTCCTTTATCCTCCAGTATCTCATCATACATGTGCTGTTCTTCTTCTGCATCCCATATTTGTTTAGATGTTCCTCTAAAATTATGCATATATTCAGTGCAAAAATCAAATATTTGCTCTATTTTATATGATTCCGCAATACAATCCTCTGACCTTACTCTAAACCTAATGTAGTCTTTTAACATCTTCATGTACCTCTCTATGGCATACATCCAACGGTGTCGTGTAGTAATACGACTACTAGGTGAAAGAGGGGAGGAATGATTATATTATAGAAGAGCTCAAATGCAAATATTTGAGAAAATTATCTTAGAAAAATAGATAATAGACAAGGAGGTAGTAAAAATTAAAAAGTGCTAATGCTGCCTTTTATAAAAGGGATTTCTACTTACTTTGTAAAGCCATAAAAATGGTAAAACAAAGTAGATTAGAAAAATAATTGGTATAGGTATGTTTAATAAGAAGTTAAGAGTAGGTTTTAGAAAAATTTACCTCAAAACTACAAGAGTTGATATCCGGAGAGGGCCGGTTAAGAACCTGGGTCGAAACCAGACCCCAGGGCACAAAACCGCGTGCCGACGGCGAATGGAGGGTCTTTTTGCAGATCGGAGATTGGGGTTAGGGAGTGAACTTGAAGGGTTTTATATAGGAGTTGATTTTGAGTGATTTGGAGAGAAAACGACTTTGTAATAGCTTTGCAAAGTCAGGGTTTATTTTGGCTACTTGAGATTTTGTGAAATAAATTAGGGTTGATGGTTTAGGCAATTCCAGAAGCTTTGCAGCAGATCTACGGCTGGAAATTTGTGGGTTTTTGGGTATTGTTGTTTTCAATGTGTGCTGTGAATTTGAAATTGATCTAACGGTTTGATCAAAGGTTATTGAAATTTATGTGAGTTGGGGTCTCTGGAATTGGGTTTTAAAGGTCAGTTAGGGTTTCGCAGATTTTGATCAATCTATCGGTTGGATTGGGGTGAAATTTATGTGTGTGTGTAGAAGACTTAATTTCCTACATGCTTGTGAAATTTGGAAGCAGTTGAACGGTGCAAATAGGAGGTTTAGGCACTGGAATATTGGCGTGAAGATTGGAGAAGGAGGCCGGCTGATACCCGAGCAAATTTGTAAGTTTTTCTTCTTCTTGGTAAGTTGGATCTTCTTCAAACTTGGTGTGTGTGTTTTTAACTTAATTGTTAAGGTGTATGAAATATTTCAATCAAGATCAACGGTTTGTTTGGTAGTTATTGTGGTTCTAAAACTGCCTTAGAAATTGCTTAGGGTTTGACTTAGGGTTTCATTAGGGTTAGGATTTCATTAGGGTTTGACTTAGGGTTTGATTAGGGTTTGACTAGGGTTTGATTAGGGTTTGACTAGGGTTTGATTAGGGTTTGACTAGGATTTGACTTAGGGTTTGATTAGGGTTTGACTAAGATTTGACCAAGATTTGAGTTAGGATTTCATTAGGGTTAGGGTTTGATTAGGGTTTGACTTAGGGTTTGATTAGGGTTTGACTAGGATTTGACTTAGGGTTTGATCAGGGTTTGACTTAGGGTTTGACTAGGGTTTGACTTAGGATTTGACTAAGGTTTGACCAAGGTTTGACTTAGGGTATGACTAAGGTTTGATCAAGGTTTGACTTAGGGATTGACTAGGGTTTGAATAAGATATGATTTAGGGTTTTAAGATTCTATTTTTAGTATTTTCTAAATTTAGCATTTTATATATTATTTTCTATTATGATTATTGAATGACTCATTTATTCTTCTTTTATAATTTCTTTAAGATTGAATCAAGCTGAAAAATATTGTTAAGGTTTAATAGAAGTTAATTAAGATTCTATTAGAATTGTTAGGATTTTGTTGTGGCGTATTTTCTTTTTATCTTCCACAGCCAGGTGCCCGGAGCATTCTCAAGCAAGACTTCACGTATTACGACAACGGCAGTGCACAAGGCTACAAAGAGATAACTCTTCAAGAAGGTGGGATAACAAATAGGTCATGATCATGTAATCTCTTAACGAAAACTATCTCTCCAACATGCACAATGTTGTGCTTGTGTCCTCCAGCATTCCCTCTTCTTCCAAAAGATAAACATTCCTCCTATATAGCCTCTGGAATAGGTAGTTTACTTTAATTATAGCATGTTGCACATTTTCCGTCATGTCTAATCCACGTATGGCAATTGAAAGCACCTGCACATGTGTATTACATCCTATTCACTAGACATCCATGTTTCATCATGCAATTTTGATAAAACCACCACCAACCTTTGATTTCCCCATACTTATTATAAACTTATATTTTCTACATATTTACTTTATTGTTCTTGACTCCTCAGCTCATGGATGACACTTTTTATATCTTGGATATCATTCTCTAAAAAACATGGGTTCCAGGTCATAAAACCACAAAATCAGTCAATAAACAAAAATACATGTTGCATAAGTATATGGTAGTCGTGAGACTTTTGAAATCTCAGCCTCCCATGTGAAACACGCTTTTGAATAGGACTTGCATATCTTGTGAGAGTTTTCAAGTTGCCAATAATGCAAAGCATGTCTTTCCTTGGTTGTAGAGATAGTGTATAGGTTGCTAGAGGCATCAGTGTCTTTGATGCATCACGAGGATATGGTTGAAGCCACAACTTTGGTCAAATTCTCATGTCTATGAAGTCTAGACGTTGTCGTACTGCATTTACGTGCAGTGTATAAAAATATTAAAAATCTTGTATCTATTGTTAATATATGTGTGAGTGCTAGAAGTTATTTTAGAAGATATTATAAGGAGAGGATTTATTATAGCCACTTAGTTAGTGAATTAAGATGGCTATTTGTTTTGTTCTTACCTTATTTATATCCTAGAATAGACTCTTTTGTAATTAGAAGAAAGGTAAAGGTTGTTACCTTTCTTGTTGACTTTTGAGGTAGAATGGACCTTATGAAGGATAAGAAAAAAGAGCATGGGGTGAATAAGGCCCATCCAATAGGATTTGGCTGCCCATGTGGGCGTCTCATAGTCTATTATAGAAAGAAAAGGAGATATACTCCTCTTGTTAGACCGAAAGAAAGGCAGTTTTGAATAGTGAACTTTGGAGAGAGATAGCTCCGAGGAGATAGAAGTGTTTGTAGTGAAAATTGGTGGGTGTGTTCTTCGAGTTGTGAGGATCTTAGAACCTACTCACTTGCTTGTATTGGATTTGTGAACAAAAAGTTATGCTTGTTTTAGTAGAGTGAGGTTTGCTGCCACCCGACGAAGAGGGGCAGAAACTTCGAGCTGCCACTGCAAGTTTGATTTCAACTCTTTCTTAGTGAAATTTATAGAGAGTGTGGAAGATTGTGTTAGCTATCTATCAAGACATCTCTTGTAGCATTTGGAGTTGGAGAGCAAAAGTTGTGAGCTTGAGAGTGGGAAAGGGTTTGCTGCCACCCGACGAAGAGGGGCAGAGACTTTGTTCAACCACCCAAGTCGGACAGTCTCTTTAATCCTTTTGATATTTTAGGTTCTTATAGTAGCTTATGTAAGCTTTCTACAAAAACAAAAATCAATACATTTGGAGCTTTGATGAAAGTTTTATGAGCCGTGAAGTGTCAAAGAGGAAAAATTGTTGCTAGGGTTTGAAGAGTAGAATCGACTAGCTACAAAATCTGGAGTTTGAGAGGCATGCATGCGAAATTTTAGAACAAGTTAGGTGATGGAGTGAGCTTTCTAAAAAGCTATTGCATGTCCAATTTGGAGAAGGGAAGTGATCACAACAAAGGCTGAAGTGAAGAGGAGCTTTGCTGCCTTTGCATTTGCTTGGAAATTTTAGCGCCTACTTCTTTTAGCCATAACTTTTAAATGGTAAGTCATCTATTTGTGAAATTTTGATATGTTTTACAATGGATTATTGGCTTTCCATAGGCTATAAGCACGCTTGATTCGACCTTTGGATGAATTTTTCGTGATTTATTTAGTTTTAGTTTGTTGTATAACTTGTATTCCTCATATGCGGTTGTATTTTGAGGTATACTTGAATACATACATACTTTGCTTATACTTTTTATACAAGTATATATACTTGTATTTATACAAGTATTCTATAAGTATTCTACAAGTATTATACATAATATTTGTACAAGTATTTATACAAGTATTATACCAAGGATTTATACAAGTATTTGTACAAGTGTTATACCAAGGATTTATACAAGTATTTATACAAATATTTGTATAAGTATTATTCAAGTATTTATACTTTATATTTGTACAAGACTTGTACAAGTATAATACAAGAATAACTTGAAAGCTTGAAGAAATATTGTGCAAGTATAGAACATACTTGCACGGCTTCCTCCCATGTTCCCTGCTAGTTCTAGTAGCAGCTAGGAACCCGGCGTTTTCCCAAGGCGAATTCTCTCTACCCGACAACGTGCATATGGGTAGTCGGTTACTCCACAAAGACTATTGATAATATTTTCACATAGATTTTTTTCACAATACATCACATCCAATGTGTGCCTAATGAGCAATGCCTGTATTTACTAAATAGAATTATTAAACCATGTATAAAATCATTAAATCATCTTTTGCAAAAAAGATAATCATCAATCTCATCTATATTTGATCAAAAATTAAGTTCTATTATAAATTGTGATATCATTGAAATTCTAAGGAACCAAGCCATTACAATGTCCAATTTAATGTGAAGCATTAAAATTTAATACAACAGCATATATCAATTTAATACAACAGCGTTTTAATTTAACACAACAATATTATATCAATTTAATACAACAGCATTATAATTTAACACAAAAGTATTATAAGTTAACACAACAACATTATGATGTAATACAAAATTGTTAAAATTTAACAGCCACTTCTTAAACCATATTAGAAATTATTAAAAAGCATTAAAACTTGTTAGAATTTGTTAAATGTTGCGTAAACTATTGTTGTGTTTATCGTGGGCTACTTCCGGTGCAAGCTTTAGTATTAAATTATAATGTGTTAAATCTTATTTCAAACTTTTTTGATTTAACATAATTTAACATATTTTAACACATTTATACGTCACCTTGGTTATCACTAATGATGCTCTTTTCTTCTAGGGAAGTTACAAAGTTATAGTAGACTAAATAAAAAAAAAGAGCAATAATGTGAAAGCTAAATAGCTAATGTGTACCTCTCAATATAATAGTCGAAAGAATGCTAACTTTTGCTTCACACCGTGCACCTTCACTGGATCATCAAGTCCATCAAGAATCCCTCCATTAGCTAGATATTGCTCACACGCTTCCGCAAATACCCTCACCTGAGTTTCAGTAAGTCTTAGCAGGCTAGAGCACATTTCCACCTCTCCATCAAACTGCAAGTCTTGTCGATAAGGATGATGCATGTGCAACCTATATCTTGAGCCCACATATAAAACTTTTATATTTTTTGGACCTCGTGCTAACTTAGAAACTACATTAGGTCCACACACCGGACATGCCCTATAATCTTTTGTTTGCTGACCTAAAATTAATCCGTATGCTGGGAAATCCAAAACTGTCCACAAAAGTAATCCACGTAACATGAAGTTTGCTGATTCATCCTCCGACACAACATCAAACGCAGGTATACCAGTCCATAAATGGAGCAATTTCTCAAGTAAAGGCTCAAGAAACACGTCAATATTCTTCTCAATGGGCAAATCCTTATCAGAAATGAGAATGGCCAAAGAAATGAAAAACTTCTTTGTAACAAGCCATAGAGGCAAGTTGTAAATGGTAATCATAATTGGCCATGTCGAATGAGCTGAAATTTTCATTGAAAATGGATTCATTCCATCAAGTGAGAGTCGAAAGCGCACATTATGCCATTCGGATGTGAAGTCTATATCGATGCTTGAAATGTGATTCCAAAATGGAGAATCCACAATGGATTTCATTTGCTGATTTTCTTCCAAGAGAGTTCCTGTGCTAGTCTCTGAATGCCATTTCATTAACTTTGATAATGTTGGTGATCCGTACATCTTCAAAATCCTAGGAATCAATGAAAAGTGACAAATCACTTTCCTAGGACATGTTTTGGATCCAGCCAAGTACTTGCTCTTTCTACAAAGAAGGCAATTCTCCAAGTTCAAAAGATCCCCTCTAAATAACACACAACCTTGTGGACATGTATGGATTATATTATATCCCAACCCAAGCGTGCCTATCATTTTTTTAGCTTCATAGTGACTACTAAATAATAAATTCTCTTCTAGCAATAGTCCCTTGTGTAAGTAATGAAAGAATTCATTGGTAAAAGTGTTGCTTATTCCATGTGTACTACACATGGTCATTAAGACTACCACAGATGAAACCATGCTTATTAAACTTCCTGGATAAATAGGTTGTGATGCATGGTCATTAAAACCACCACAAATGAAACCATGCTTATTAAACTTCCTGGATAAATAGGTTGTGATGCATGGTCATTAAAACCACCACAAATGAAACCATGCTTATTAAACTTCCTGGATAAATAGGCTGTGATGCATGGTCATACAACTCGTCTAAATCCTTTACTAAGGAGACATCACTCTCCCAATTATCATCAAGTGAGTGTCTAAATATCTCTTCATCACCTACATTTACATCTTGCAATTCTTTAGCCAATTGGATTCCATCTAGAAATTGCTGCCAAATGTGATGATTCCTATCAAGCCACGCCTCATTTATTGGAGAATTGGAGTGTATATTTAATTCTCCAAGTATGTATGCATTAAAGTCACTGTCTGCTGCTACACACCATCTTCCAGCCTCAAGATAACCTATGTTTGGATCACCTTCGATCATAGACCTCATGAGGAAAGAATCCCATCCATAACTTGTCAAATGCTTTGTAATTGTTGGTATTGACAAGCGTCGACTATCGGGGCAGCATTTGCATGGGCAATTCTAACCTGCAATGGAGACTTCACTACGACTTGCAACCTCTAATTCTCTCTAGAAAATAAGCTCCTCTCTACTGGTCCATCGAAGCTTCTTTCCCAAGTAGGCCATGGCAAGGATCTCAGCTCATTCACATGTATTGAAATTTCATAGGAGAATTGAGGTGGGATCAGTTTAAAAACAATAGCAGTTGTAAATAATAAAAGTATAAAAATTCTTAAAGTTCAAAAATTAGCAATAAACATGAAATAACTTCTAACAAATATTTATATTAAATTCAACATGACTGTTATAGATAATTACTTTTAACAGTATGTTATGTTAACAATAACGTAATAGCATTATAAAAAATAATTCTTAAGACAATTTTTAACACAATTTTTAACGCAAATGCATTAAAACTAACATCACTTCACAAAATATATGTGCTAAATCCTAAGTCTTAATTACACTATTTGGTGTAAAATCTCTACTAGGTGCCTACACCTTGCCTCTTTAGATTTCAAAATGAAAATACTTGAAAAATCATAAAAGACATAATCATGGAAGAATTTTTAGGGTATGAGCCTCAAAAAAATCAAAATGTTTGAAAAAACCTAGTAGAGGTGGTTGCGCAGCTCGAGAAGAGGGCTTCGGAGACAGTGCTCCAAGTCAGAGTATTTGTAGACTCTTAAGATAAGGGGTGGATAAAGACTCAAGCCACACTTTGGAACATCACAGCCAACATCCACTGCAAGGAGAAACAAAGAAAAATGCAGTGTCTCTTATATTAATAGCCACCTTGTGTTGCAGCAAAAGATTGAAGAAACCTATTGACCAATCTAGCTATGCAAACCCCGTTTCCCTGAAAGCAAGCTCTTTTTTCCCACCTTTGCTCTCTATTCCTTACCTCCAATGCTCATGGATCCTGCAAATTAATATAGAAGTATGGCTCCTAAAAATCAATATTCATAAATAGGAAACGGATCTAACAAAAAATAGCAAGCGGCCATTGATTTTCTGACAACCTAGGGTACAGCTACAGAAGGATTCCAAGCTCCATACTTGTGTTTGGAAGGCTCTTGTTGAATTTTTGTTCAATTGCTTACTCACACTGTAAGGTATGTGACTTTGCAAGACCATGGAGCAACACAAGAATTATTTTGCAAGTGGGTTCTTTTGCCCATTTCAAAGCCGGCAAGGAGGAGGCATAGGAGAATGTCCAAATTAAAAATTGGTTTACAAGCACAAGGCACTTGCAAGGGAAGTAGTTGCTATGAAGCTTTCATATTACACTTAGCTAGAAACTTTATTTTAGTTCATTGGATGAATTCGAGTCACAACCACACCTTTACGTCACCAATGGATAAATTAAGAAGCCTTAGACACGGACACGAGGCGGAAAGTGCATGAGCAATGGTGCGCAAGCGTAAGGTTTTACTAGAACCCCAGCCATTGCAAAGCACTGCACTGAAGAGCTAGCGACTTTGATTACAGCCTGCAATGGGTGGAGAGGGAGATGCAGCTCATTGGAACTAGATAAAGAAGGAAAAAATTCTCACAATGAAGACATCCCACAATGTTGAACACAGTGGTCAAAAGAGCATGCATCGTAGTCATTCTCTATAAGGCCGAGGTGCTTGTAAAGGCTCTGATGATACTAGTGGAGGAAGCTCTGACGATAATGATGGAGGAGGCAACTGCGAGGATGTGGTAGGCACTCATCATATTTATAGTCGGAGGTCATTTTTGAGATCTCCATTGCAGACACGTTCACGCCACGATAGGAGATGGTCCTCTATGGACAATTTCAACGTTGATTTAGAAAAAAAAAAGGGTGAGATTAGATTGGAACGGCACATCTTTAGGGACGATGGAATTGCATCTAACAAAGGATCTCCACACCTTTGTAAGACAGCTCAATCCAATATGCTCACCTGAGTGGCATGGGCAAACACTTACTGCAAAGCAGATTTTACTCCAACAAATTCATCATGAGTATGATTTCTATGGAGCTTGTGATGAGTTGTCAAAGACCTGGTTGAACGATAAGATGTCGGTAGCTCTATCCAAGATCAAGTATCAGCTCAACAAAAAGATTCGCATCGGCTCGCCAAGGCTACTTGATATTGACGAATACGTTTGGGAGAAGCTGCAAGAATTGCATTAGGATCCCACCATTCTAGAAAAATCAGATTACATGGTGAGGATCACGTTTTGGAGGCCATCTAGAGGAGACTCATCTTGAAAATAGCACACGTCTATTGTGTCGGTGTTGGTAAGTTTCTTTGACGCACCGTAGCTCTTGGCAAATTGCATTTGATTTTTGGAGATTTTTGAAATGTAGGTCAAGCTCTAAAGGTTTCCGAGGACCTGTGGTATAGGATTTTTTGTGTGATTTTTTTTTCACAAGCTCTAAGCTCACTAGCACTATTTGTTGTACCAATCTCCTCTTAATTTCAATTCCAATAGTGGTGGTCCAAGGTCGAAATCATTGTTGCAATCATACTTTGGGGAGGATGATCGTAGTTATGGTGATGGTTGACATAATGATGGTCGTGCATGATATATAATTTCATTAATTTCATGTGAATTTTTAGGCAAGGTAGCAATTCAACTCTTGATTCATGTTTTCCTATGAAGATTAGATACTTTTTGAGGATTAGATTCTTTTTTTTTGGTTTCAATCAAATTGATAATGATTAATTTTTTTAGCATGTGAAGGCATGTTCCTATGATTTTCAGATCTTCCTGAGAGCTGGACCGACTGTCTTATCTATTTTTTTTAATTTGGATTTTATTTTATTTTATTTTTGATTCTTCTAAGTTATTTCATTGCCTTAAGCTGTGTAATATGTGGCTTTCTTTTGCTGCTGTACACATTGCATCATTTTGCTTATTGATGTTGTATCTAGTCGGGTTGTTTTTGAAAAAATTTCTATCCCCGTTATGCTAGAACCGTTTAAGTTTATGAGTATCCGTTAAATCGTTACGTTTTAATGCACTATTTTAACATAAATATGAAATTTTAACAATTTTAAACATGATTTTAACAATCATGTTAAAAAAAATTGTTAAAATTTCATACTTATGTTAAAACAGTGCATTAAAATTGGCACGTCTTGTTATAAGTGTTATATCCACTACCTGTGAAATTTATCATTCCACTTGTATACAATTAATATTGATGTTGTTCCGATTACTAAATTGTTATGCTGCTATGCACAATTCACTTATATTTGTCGTAAAAAAATAGTTTAAATTGTTAACTCTGACCAGAAGTTGAAGCTACTTAGGATTTGATTTTCTTTTGATGCTATGTAATTGTGTTTAATCTTATTGATGTTGTGGCCAATCTGCTTGTATTATTTTTTAAGTTACATAATTATTTATTCCTCACAAGCTTGGTGGGAGGTTTGATGCTTTTCACATTGCATTTGTTGCAGTGAGTTCTATAGCTTACATAATATACTTATTATATTTGTTGTCGGCTATAAAAAATTTCTTTATAACAAGCCTTTTGTAATTGATATTGATTTTAGAGCATCTGCTTAGGAGGGGAGCCAATTGAGTCTGAGATTAGCAAAGAGGTAGCAGCCATAAAGGAATAAGAGCTATAAGCTCGATTATCACGAAAGAAGAAACTTGAGTACGAGGAGGGTGTCAAAAGAGATGAGCGATTTGATAGGCTAGAACAAGTCCAAGAGTCGCAACTATGTACATTGGAGGCGATACAAGCGATAATGAAAGATCTCTACTCAACTTATTTTGGTAGCAATTTGTTAGCGGGTGGTGGAAGTGAAGCAATGAATTCTACTTTAGAAGGCTCAGATGTGATTGGATGGGCTCTAGCATTAATTTTGGAGCACAAGAAGAGCAATGACATTGCACTAATGTGTGTCGGTGACATGACACCAGTTGAGTGTGATGAGTAGGTACTGCCATGAAACTTGCCTTCAAATTGTGAGATGTCCACACCACCTATCATGCTTTTGCAGTGTGAGGTGCTAGTGCCATTTCAGGTGATGTTGGCGCCTAAAGTGCCTCCAATGCCTGAGGTCCCTCTAAGGCCTGAGGTGCCTCAGATGCTAGAGTTGCCATTGCTACTTGAGGCATCAAAGACTCATGAGGTATCTACAGTGCCTCAAATATAGGTGGCATGTGAGGTGCTCAACCTCAAAAGAACTTGTCTATTAATGAGGTATGTATCCCAAGTTATACTTGTTTTCATATTTTTATACATGTTAGTAAAGAGAAATAGGCACTAATTTCATTTGATAATGGAATATTAGTTCTTACAGCGTAGGAAAATAAGATTCAAGTTTTAAAAGGAGAATTAAGCAGAAGAGGAGGCTGGGCAATTTTTGAAAGAATCGGCGCTACATGGAGAGGTCGAGTGTTGTGGGAGATGCACATAGAGTAAATTATATGCAGAATACTAGCATATATAGTTATTGCAATTTTTTATTTACTTAATATTTTTAGTTGTATTAGAATGTTGTATGAGAATATCATACAAATTAGAATTTACAGTGGACATGGCTGTTACAAAAGCAACAGTCGATGTTAAAATAAATTTTGTCATAAATGCAACTATTGGCATTAAAGTTGTAAGCTCTTATTATTTTTGATGTTTAAACATTTGATAGTATGTGTTAAATAAGTGTATTACAATTTTAAGTTCAATTAGTTATTTTATTAGAACAATAGTTATTATATGTTAAAATTATATTAAATAACTTGATTACCATATTGAAACAATAATTTAATAGGAATCATTATGTTTAATATTTTTAACGCAGCTCTGTTTTAATATAACCTAGGATTGGACAAATACCCAAGAGTAATCCACCTCTTGCCCTTAAGCATGCACAACCAAAATATATCTAACTAAGAAACAAAATTATGGTATAGGCATAAAGAGAACTCAACGCAACCACGCGTCGAGAATAACGTACTGCTTGATGCTATAATCATGGTCTTGGATATAATATGAATCTAATATTGCCTTGTATCATCTAAAAGACAAAAAATAAAATCCTACTTAAAGATTCTAACCACAACGTTCAATACTCACTCTAATTATTTCTGCTTCAAAGTCCGAATTAATATGTACCTAAAAATCCTAAGAAAAAAAAATAGAGTTTGTCTATAATCTGACCAATAGAGAAGGCAATGTCCAGCACAACGCGAGCGTAATTGAACCGCAAATTTGAGCTCAAGCGTGCTAGCTCTAATGAGCTCATCAATGATGATCCAATTCACCTGACTTTGCAATTGCTTTGAGATAAAAATTAATAAGTTTGCCATGCACCGCAATGCAAATAAACTTCTAATTCAATGCACATGACAACTATATTTTATTATCATTGTTATTTAAACAAATCAACTTCAATCAAGAACTACTTAAAGATAAATTCTCAAGCAAGTTCCCATCATCGGTAGCTCTACCAACACTGGCTCTAGCAGCATTGATGCCAACGTCCGCTACCAACAAATTATCAATCTGCAAAATAGTCCAATGCCTTATCTTGGGCAGGTTCAATCGGATACTATGACTCAAAAAAAAAAATCCCCGTGCATTTTTTCACAAAAAATCAAATAAAATCACCATCAAACCACCATCAAACCATCATCAAACATCACAAAATTCAACTCAGAAACACCAAAAAAAACAACCATCACCATGACCACAATTGTCCTTCTCAAACTATGGTTGTAGTAATGATTTCAACCTTGGACCACCACTACTAGAATTGAAATTAAGGGGAGATTGGTGCAGCAAATAGTGATAGTGAGCTTAGAGCTTGTGAAAAAAAAATCACACAAAAAATCCTATACCACAGGTCTTTGGAAGTCCTTAGAGCTTGATCTACATTTCAAAAATCTCCAAAAATCAAATGCAATTTGCCAAGAGCTACGGTGGATCAAAGAAACTTATCAACACCGACACAGTAGAGGTGTGCTGTTTTCAAGATGAGTCCCCTCTAGATGGCCTCTCAAGCATGATGCTCACCATATGATCTAATTTTTTCAGAACGGTGGATTCCTCCTACAATTCTTGTAACTTCTTTCAAATGCGTTTGTTAATATCAAGTGGCCTTAGCAAGCTAGTACGAATCTTTTTGTTGAGTTGGTACTTAATTTTGGACACAGCTACCAACATCTTATTAATCAATCACGTCCTCAACAATTCATCCCAAGCTCCATAGAAATCATACTTATGATGAATTTGCTCGAATAAAATCTTGTTTGCAGGAGGTGTCTGCCCATGCCACTCAGGTGAGCATGTTGGGACAAGCTGTCTTGCAAAGGTGTAGAGATCCTCTGTTAGATGCAATTCCATTATCCCTAAGGATGTGTTGTTCTAATCTAACCTCACTCATTTCTTTTCTAAGTCAACAATGAAGTTGTCCATAGAGGACCATCTCCTATCGTGGTGTGAACATGTCTACAATGGCAATCTCAAAAGTAACCTCCAACCATGAACACGATGAGCGCCATACACACCCTCAGAGCTGCCTCCTTTACTATCATCATCGGAGCCTCCTCCACCAAGTTTATTAGAGCCTTTAGAAGTACCTTGGCCTTGTAGAAAACAACTACGGTATATGCTCCTCTGACCACTGTATGAAACATCACGAGACATCTTTGTTGTGAGAATTTTTTCCTTCTTTGCTTGGTTGACACAAGCTGCATCTCCCTCTTCACCCATTGCAGGCTGTAATCAAAGCCGTTGGCTCTTCGGTACTGCGCTCCGCAACCGTTGGGGCTCTGATAAAATCCTACACTCATATGCCATTGCTCCTGCACTTCTCCCCTCAGGCGCGTGTCCAAGGCTTTTTAATTTATCCGTCAGTGACACAAAGGTGTGGTTGTGACTTGAGTTTGTCCAATGAACTGAAGTAAAATTTCTAGCTGAGTGTGGTATAAAAGCTTCACGGTAACTACTTCCCTTGCAAGTGCCTTGTGCTTGTAAACCAATTTTTAATTTGGACATTCTCCTATGCCTCCTCCTTGCCGGCTTTGAAATGGGCAAAAGAACCCACTTGCAAAATAATTCTTGTGTTGCTCCACGGTCTTGCAAAGTCACATACTTTACAGTGTGAGCAAGCAATTGAACAAGAATTTAACAAGAGCCTTTCAAACACAAGTATGGAGCTTGGAATCCTTCTGTAGCTGTACCCTAGGTTGTCAGAAAATCAATGGCCGCTTGCTATTTTTTGTTAGATCCGTTTCCTATTTATGAATATTGATTTTTAGGAGCCATACTTCTATATTAATTTGCAGGATCCATGAGCATTGGAGGTAAGGAATAGAGAGCAAAGGTGGGAAAAAAGAGCTTGCTTTCAGGGAAACGGGGTTTGCATAGCTAGATTGGTCAATAGGTTTCTTCAATCTTTTGCTGCAACACAAGGTGGCTATTAATATAAGAGACACTGCATTTCTCTTTGTTTCTCCTTGCAGTGGATGTTGGCTGTGATGTTCCAAAGTGTGGCTTGAGTCTTTATCCACCCCTTATCCTAAGAGTCTACAAATACTCTGACTTGGAGCACTGTCTCTGAAGCCCTCTTTCTCAAACTGCGCAACCACCTCTACTAGGTTTTTTCAAACATTTTGATTTTTTTGAGGCTCATACCCTGAAAATTCTGTCTTTTATGATTTTTCAAGTATTTTCATTTTGAAATCTAAAGAGGCAAGGTGTAGGCACCTAGTAGAGATTTTACACCAAATAGTGTAATTAAGACTTAGGATTTAGCACATATATTTTGTGAAGTGATGTTAGTTTTAATGCATTTGCGTTAAAAATTGTGTTAAAAATTGTCTTAAGAATTATTTTTTATAATGCTATTACGTTATTGTTAACATAACATACTGTTAAAAGTAATTATCTATAACAGTCATGTTGAATTTAATATAAATATTTGTTAGAAGTTATTTCATGTTTATTGCTAATTTTTGAACTTTAAGAATTTTTATATTTTTATTATTTACAACTGCTATTGTTTTTAAACTGATCCCACCTCAATTCTCCTATGAAATTTCAATACATGTGAATGAGCTGAGATCCTTGCCATGGCCTACTTGGGAAAGAAGCTTTGATGGACCAGTAGAGAGGAGCTTATTTTCTAGAGAGAATTAGAGGTTGCAAGTTGTAGTGAAGTCTCCATTGCAGGTTAGAATTGCCCATGCAAATGCTGCCCCGATAGTCGACGCTTGTCAATACCAACAATTACAAAGCATTTGACAAGTTATGGATGGGATTCTTTCCTCATGAGGTCTATGATCGAAGGTGATCCAAACATAGGTTATCTTGAGGCTGGAAGATGGTGTGTAGCAGCAGACAGTGACTTTAATGCATACATACTTGGAGAATTAAATATACACTCCAATTCTCCAATAAATGAGGCGTGGCTTGATAGGAATCATCACATTTGGCAGCAATTTCTAGATGGAATCCAATTGGCTAAAGAATTGCAAGATGTAAATGTAGGTGATGAAGAGATATTTAGACACTCACTTGATGATAATTGGGAGAGTGATGTCTCCTTAGTAAAGGATTTAGACGAGTTATATGACCATGCATCACAGCCTATTTATCCAGGAAGTTTAATAAGCATGGTTTCATCTGTGGTAGTCTTAATGACCATGTGTAGTACACATGGAATAAGCAACACTTTTACCAATGAATTCTTTCATTACTTACACAAGGGACTATTGCTAGAAGAGAATTTATTATTTAGTAGTCACTATGAAGCTAAAAAATAATAGGCACGCTTGGGTTGGGATATAATATAATCCATGCATATCCACAAGGTTGTGTGTTATTTAGAGGGGATCTTTTGAACTTAGAAAATTGCCCTATTTGTTGAAAGAGCAGATACTTGGCTGGATCCAAAACATGCCCTAAGAAAGTGATTCGACACTTTTCATTGATTCCTAGGATTTGAAGATGTACGGATCACCAACATTATCAAAGTTAATGAAATGGCATTCAGAGACTGGCACAGCAACTCCCTTAGAAGAAAATCAGCAAATAAAATTTATTATGGATTCTCCAGCTTGGAATCACATTTCAAGCATCGATACAGACTTCACATCCGAATAGTGCAATGTGTACTTGGAACTCTCACTTGATGGAATGAATCCATTTTCAATGAAAAGCTTAGCTCATTTGACATGGCCAATTATGATTACCATTTATAACTTGCCTCTATGGCTTGTCACAAAGAAGTTTTTCATTTCTTTGGCTATTCTCATTTCTGATAAGGATTTGCCGATTGAGAAGAATATTGACGTGTTTCTTGGGCCTTTACTTGAAAAATTGCTCCATTATGAGCTGGTGTACCTGCATTTGATGTTGCGTCGGAGGATGAACTAGCATACTTCGTATTACGTGGATTATTTTTATAGATAGTTTCAGATTTTTCACCATACGGATTAATTTTAGGTCAGAAAATAAAGGGTTATAGGACATGTTCGGTGTGTGGACCTAATGTAGTTTCTAAGTTAGCACGAGGACCAAAAAATATAAAAGTTTTGTATGTGGGCTCAAGATATAGGTTGCACATGCATCATCCTTATCGACAGGACTTGCAGTTTGATGGAGAGGTGGAAATGTGCTCTAGCCTGCTAAGACTTATTAGAACTCAGGTGAGAGTGTTTGCGGAGGCACGTGAGTAATATCTAGCTGATGGAGGGATTCCAGATAGACCTGATGACCTAGTGAAGGTGCACGGTGTCATATTATATTTACGTACAATATGTAAAAATTAATTAAAATATATTATATGTTTATCAATCCAGATGTGTGTTAGAATGGTTAGTATATTAAATTAACAATGGTTGATAGAAGAATTTTTATTTTATTTTATTTTTACTTGTTTAGATTATGATATTTAAATATTATAAGATCTACATGATTAGAATGAATTTTCCACGGACATAAGATTTATTCCAATAAATTACCTAAATAATATAGACCAATAGAAGTAGGTAAAATAAGTTGATTTGATAATATCTGATAGAGTAGCTTTCTAGAAGCTTTATAGATGTGGAATCAGCTTTATACATGTCTATAGGTGGTTGGTAGGTTAATGGTTTGGTCAACAAGCTAGCCACATGGCGCACATGTTGATAGCTTATGGAACAAGCTAGCCATGTGTCATACATGTTGGTAGCTTCCGGAACAAACCAAGTACGTAGCGCACATATAAAAAACTTGTCGTACAAGTTTGACATGTGTCTTGCAAATTAGACACGTGTATGAGGTCCTATAGAATATTGCCATGTAGCTCTTAATTAGATAGTATTTATAGAGGCAAGAGTGAAGCCCTCTTCAATCTTGTCAACTCCTTTCCTGATCCTAGTCTAGTTTTAAGAGTCTTCAAGTTTCCACTCTTTGGCATTAGCCATTCTAATTTTCTTTTGAATATACATACTTTCTTATTTTTATTTTGTGAATTTACTTTGATATAGTTTTTATTAGATTATATATCTTTTTCTAGTTCATATCCTTGATAAATTGACAAGAGTACACGTATAGTATTAGAACTTTGTTTCTTCTTGATTTTGAGTGGATTATCCCTTTCTCTTGATAAGACATAAGCATTTTAGAAGTTGTGGAGTATCCACTTTTAAACTGATATTATTTCTAGAATTTTTTCTTTTGAATGTATTATTCTACATTTTTTGAAGTGAGAATAGACATCTTCCTTCCTATTGTATTATCATGGCAGAGCTTGCAAAAATAAAGAGTACAATGGCACAAATGAAAGAACAGATGAGAGAGCTAATGCTTGCAATGCATCAACTCAGTTTACCACCATAAGGAGCAATAAGATTAGCAGGAAGTGAAGATATAGAGATGGTTGGAGCTGCATCAATATCTACACCAAATCATACTACTTCACCTATGATGGAACACCATTCAAGCATTAGAGAACCAAAAATTAGTTTGCTTGAGAAGTTTGATGGCACAAGATTTAAATTTTGAGGAATTGTTAATCAGGTACAATTAGTGATTGAACTCCAACCTCAAAGTTATCCTATGCAAGGATTTTAAGTTAGATTTATTAAAACGTTACTTTTGGATTCTGCTTTATCGTGGTTTTCATCTTTTTTTAAATGGTGTGATCTAATATTGGATAATTTGGAGGCATTTTTAGCCAAATTCTGATCTATATATGGAAAACATGATGCAATCCATATTACAACCAACAAGATTCACATCCTATGACAAGGCAATCAATGAGTGTCGTTATACGCTTCATAATTTCGACAACTAGCAAGTGATATCAAGTGGGATGATGTTGCACTCATTAGCTAGTTTTTCTATGGATTATAATATGAGGTAAAAAAAATTAATGCTCAATTTATCCGATCCTCAAATATCGAGTCAAGCAATTGATTTTGCTATGAAGTGTGATAATCGACTTTTTGAATTTTGATTTGAGAGTTGTACAAGAGAGCTTCAATGTTATTATTCAATAGCAACATCAATGTCTTCATAAAATATTCATTCAAAAGTAGAAGACATGCAAATTGATGTGATACATTTTGAATCTCTTATTGAACAAGAAAAGATTTGATGTTGTCAAGGAAGATTATGTTTATATTGTCAAAAACCTAAACACAGTGCTTAACATTGTTTGAAGAAATGACACAACTACAAAATAAGGAGTATGGTTGTCAAAGAAGACAACATATCCGAAAATGAATTTGTCCAGCTACAATAGGAACCGTGCAGCTGGAACCTTATACAATTCCTATTGAAGGTCCTATTCTTTCCTCAAAACCCTCTTTTTGTTTTATAATAGATGTATATTTAGAACCAAAAAACTACACAGCCTCTACCTCATTAGATTTAGGAGCCTCAGCATGCTTTTTAGATGAATAATTTGTTAAAAATCGTAAAATACCTTTAATACAAAAAACTAAATCCATACATGTAGAAGTCATAGATGGACGTCCATTGTCTTTCGGAGATGTCACTCATGAAGCTCGTCCTATAAAAATAACAATAGATGGTCATAATAGCTACGTAGCCTTTAACATATTTTAATCTCCGTCTAGTCCAATTATTTTAGAATTATCATGGCTAGAAAAATATAACCCTCAAATAGATCGAAATTCTTGTAGACTTGACTTTCCTCAGAATATCATTAAACATCTTGCTGACCAAATAAAAAGCTATAAGCATAGTATAATAAAATCCATACTTATAGATGGAAAAGCTTTTATATACACAGCAAAAGAAGGATCAACTTTTGCTATTTATGCCACAGCCGTTTCTGATGGTGGAAAGACTTTAAGTGGCATTCTAAGCCAATATCTAGATTATCAGGACGTTTTTGAAAAAAACAATATAGATATTCTTCCGGAACATCGTCCATATGACTGTTCAATTGACCTCAAGAAAGGAATTCAGCAACCATTTGTACCAATCTATAGTTTATCACAAGATGAGTTGGCCGAATTCAAGATGTATATTGACGAGAATTTGAAGAAGAATTTCATACGCCATTCTAAATCTCTAGCAAGAGCTCCAATTTTATTTGTGAAGAAAAAAGATGGATCATTGCGAATGTGTGTTGACTATCGAGGACTCAACAAGATCACAATCAAGAACAGATATCCATTACCTTTGATATCAGGATTCTTTGACCAGTTAAATCAAGCTAAGATCTACACAAAAATAGATCTAAGAGGAGCATACAATCTAGTATACATCAAAGAAGAAGATGAATGGAAAACTATGTTTCAAACCAGGTACAGACATTTTGAATATAATGTCATGCCTTTTGGACTTATGAATGCACCAACTACTTTTCTACATCTCATGAATGATGTTTTTTGTGAGTTCTTAGATAATTTTGTCGTCTGCTACCTAGACGACATTTTGATCTATTCTAAGAATATAGAAGATCATGAAATACATATTTGTCAAGTATTACAAAAACTTAGAGATGCGGGACTATATGCCAAGATAGAAAAGTGTGTATTTTACACTATTCAAGTCAATTTCTTAGGATACATCATTTCAAATGATAGTCTCATGATGGATTCTAAGAAAGTCTAGACAATCATGAATTAGAAGATTCTAAAGACAATAAGAGATGTCCAATATTTTTTGAGATTTGCCAATTATTATTTGATCTTCATCAAAGACTTCTCTCAAGTTGCAGCTTTACTTATACATTTGACCTGTAAAGACAAATTTTAATAAAATTAAAAAGCGGAAGCAGCATTTGAAGCTCTAAAGACATCATTTGTTTTTGCACCAATTTTGTATCGAGTTGACTTTTCCAAGGTATTTTTTATAAAAATAGACGCATCAGACTTTGCCTTGGATGTAATTTTATCACAAATGGGATTAGATGACAAATTTCATCTAGTAGCTTTTTATTCAAAAAAATTCTCAGTAGTCGAGATTAATTATGAGATCCGTGACAAAGAACTTCTTGCAATCATGGATTCCTTTTAAGAATGGCGTCATTATCTAGAAGGCACTTCTAGTCCAATCACCGTTATCGGAGTAGAGAGAATTTGCTTCAAGAAAGCGCTGGACTTTAAGCTGCCACTAATTATTCAAGTAAGATCTAAATATAATAAAAAGTTCCAAATTTTATATAAAGTCTCCTTCATAGGACTATTACATCTAATACAAAAGTCTTATTTCATCAAACCACTCAAAACATAACAAAATACTTTAAACCCTAATTCCCCTGTAGGAAGGGAATTTTTTTGAACTTCAATAGTTCATAACAATTAATCCAACCATTCAAATCCACTCCAAATATACATGAAGTACTGATGTGGTCTTTAAAACTACCATTACAAATTTCAACCATCGATTCATTACCAATCTTTAGATATTGCCAAAATCCTAGCAATAGCTTCAAATCCTTATTTACAAACACCCTTGTATTAAATTCTTTATATCTCACAATCTAAAAGTTTAAATGCTATGAAACTTCAATGTATAGCTTTTTAGCATAATTATACACCTTCTTGGAAAGTTTAAAATAAAACTTCATCCAGAAACTTAAGATATAGCAAACCCCATCACTATCAATAAAACAGTCTACTTATTGCCTTGGAATTCAATTTGCTGTTTTTGACTCCTAATATCTCCTTCTTTAAAATTCCAAATATAATAATCCTGCCACATTAAGTATAGAACTTGAAATCACCTCTCTAGCTACACCTCCCGATCTCCAAAAGCTCTCATACAACTCCTTCAATCTTCAAAATAGTGGCAGTAGGTACAATTTGTACACCCTGACTTCAAGCGCCTACTTCTCCCTCATTAAAACTCCAAATCCTTTGATTTTTATACCAAAATTGTAGCCCAAAAAACAAGCTTTCTAGTCCTAGTCTTTGATATTCTAATGGCTTCCTTGAAGTTGCCAAAATCCTTGTTAAGGTCGCGCATAGCCTCCTACTACGTCCTAAGTTGTTAAAATCCTTAATGCCCTTTGGGCATGGTATTCAACCAATAGGGATGAAGTTCTCCATTCCTTGCCTTTATCCAACCATGCCTTGATTTCATCCTTTGCAATTAGCCTCTTACTAGCTTAAATTTTTATCCTTCTTTCAAGGCTTCATACTAAATATTTAGACCTATGTAATTTAAATCCCATAACCACTAAATAAAAATCTAAAATAAATTTTCTTATACCAACCCCTTAAATTTACTTTACTAACCATTCTAACACATATCTAAACCTATTAACATATTATACATTTTGAGTGGATTTTATATACTGTACACAATTATAATATTACACTATATATACGGATCACAAGAACCTTGAATATTTCATATCGACACGCATGTTGAATCGTCGTCAAGCTCGTTGGAGCATGTCCTTGTCAAGATTCGAGTTCATTATTACTTATCGGCTAGGAAAACAACAAGGTTTGTCCGATGCCTTTTCTAGACGTTCTTATTTTGTACCAATAGAAGAAAATGTAGCTTTTGAGTAACAAAGAATGGCCCTTCTGAAACCAGAGCAGTTTCATCTTCGAGCAATGAAATCAACATTGACTGT
Organism: Physcomitrellopsis africana; assembly: GCA_036785485.1. Taxonomy (NCBI): domain Eukaryota; kingdom Viridiplantae; phylum Streptophyta; class Bryopsida; order Funariales; family Funariaceae; genus Physcomitrellopsis; species Physcomitrellopsis africana. Next base: position 513,792 of record JAWRVF010000044.1, read on the forward strand.
TGATTCAACTTTTTTCATGCAAATTCATTCAAGTATGTCCTTAGACCCTCTTGTTCATGATATCAAGAATAATTCTTCTAAGACTTATGATTCTTCTAAATTCGAGTTCAAGAATAATCTATTATATTTTGAAGGACACCTATATGTTCTAAAAAGAGAAGCACATTTACGTGTTCTTCAAGCACATCATGATTTTCTAGCGGTAGGATATTTTAGATACAACAAGACTTTGGAACTTATATCAAGAGATTTTTGGTGGCCTCAAATGTGGAAGGCAGTCAAAGACTTTGTACAATCATGTGATATCTACTCAAAATCCAAGATTCCTTGTCATCAATCTTTTGGGCTTCTTCAGCCATTGCCTATTCCAGAACAACCATGGTCTTCTGTTTCTATGGATTTCATCACAGATCTTCCAAGCTCAAGATCTTATGATTCTATATTTGTGATAGTAGATTGATTTACTAAGACGGCACATTTTGTGCTATGCACAAAATCTATCACAAATGAAGAAATAACTAAGCTTTTCATTGATAATATCTATCGCTATCATGGGTTACCTAAGGATATTATATTAGATAGGAGAACTCAATTTATATCAAGATTTTGGAGAACTCTTTTCAAGATCTTAAAAGTGGATATAAAATTATCTTCAGCTTTTCATCTTCAAACTGATTGACAAACAGAGCGCGTGAACAAAGTCTTGGAGCAGTACTTAAGGTGTACCATCAACTACCAACAAGATGATTGGACAGCTCTTCTGCCATTGACAGAATTTACTTATAATAATACAATATATTCTTCTATGCAACAAACACCTTTTTTTGCCAATTATGGTTATCACTCACAACTTGATGCTTTTGACTTTTCAAAAGTTGATAATCTAGCAGCAGAAGATTTGGCAAATTGTTTCTCAAAGCTACATGCAATAATGAAGGTGCAATTAAAAGAAGCTCAAGAACGACAAAAAATAAATATAGATGCGTATCACAAGGAGCAACCACAATTCAACATGGGGGATAAGATATGGTTACTTCGTCGCGATATCAAGACTACTCGTTCTTGTGATAAGTTGGACTATTGTAGACTTGGACCTTTTCCTATTTCTAAACAAATCAATCTAGTTGCATATCGATTACACCTACCGGAGTCCATGAAGATCCATCTTATATTTCACATGTCACTACACGAGCCATACAAGACAGTGGATATATAAGGAAGAAGACAAATGCCATCGCCTCCTATAGAAGTGGACAACGATGAAGAATTCAAGGTTGAAGAGATTTTAGATTCAAGATTGCACCAAAATTGATTGGAATATCTTGTGCATTGGCGCGGATACGATATTAATGAATGCACATAGGAGCCATCAAAGAATCTAACAAATGCATCAATAAAAGTTAATGCATTTCATCGATGACATCCGTCAAAATCAAGATAAAGAATCAAGAAAATCTTTGCTATGAAGCAAAACAGGTTCTATGGAGGTTTCATCCTATCTTGTATCATTGATTGTGATTTCTTTAGATTTGTTTGTTCTAAAGAGATAGAGAATCAACAACCAAGAAATTCAGCTCAAGAGCCATCATTTGCTGATTTACTGGACGAGACTTTACCACTATCACAACCTTCAAGACGATAGAATAGAGATGAAGACCCTCAAGAATGACATGTCTTTCCTCCGATTGATGGCGAAATACAACATGTTTGGTATCATGACCTTGGAAGAGACTCCCGATATTTGGTGATACTTTTAGAAGTAGGAACTATTCTTGATGGTGTTCCTAATGTTTTCTTTGAAGGAAGTTATGAAGGCCTCAATAATAATCAAATAACAAGGTGGTCCTCTCGCCCTCGTATAGGACATTATCGATGGCTGAAAGGACCTATCAACTACCTTTGAAGGGAACAAAGATTAGAGTATGTGGCAAGCACAATTCAATGTATCCTGGACTTCTTTAATATGTAATCACCGCTCCTTGTGGAACTTGTCACTAGAAGGGGGGATGATGTCATGGACAGAAGATTTATTTTAATAAATTATTTAAAGAATATAGACCAATAGAAGTAGGTAAAATAAGTTGGTTTGATAATATCTGATAGAGAAGCTTCCTAGAAGCTTCATAGATGTGGAATCACCTTTATACTTGTCTACAGGTGATTGGTAGATTAAAAACTTGATCAGCAAGCTAGCCACATGGCGCTCATGTTGGTAGCTTGTGGAACAAGCTAGCCATGTGTCACAAATGTTGGTAGCTTACGGAATAAGCCAAGTACGTGGCGCATATGTGAGAAACTTGTTGTGCAAGTTTGACATGTGTCTTGTAAATTAGACACATGTATGAGGTCCTATAGAATACTGCCATGTAGCTCTTAATTAGATAGTATTTATAGAAGAAAGAGTTAAGCCTTCTTCACTCTTGTCAACTCCTTTTCTGATCTTAGTCTAGTTTCAAGAGTCTTCATTTTTCTAGTCTTTGGAAATAGCCATTCCAGTTTTCTTTTGAATACATACTTTCTTATTTTTATTTTGTGAATTTACTTTGATATAGTTTTCATTAGATTATACATCTTTTTCTAGTTCATGTCCTTGACAGAATCCTTGAGAGAAGATGGGAGCTTAAGGATGAAAATTTAAGCTAGTAGGAGGCTAATTGGAAAGGATGAAAGCAAGATATGGTTGGATGAAGGCAAGGATTGAGGAACTTTATCCCTATTGGTCAAATACTATGCCCAATGGGCTTTGAAGAGGTTGCCTACGACCTTAACAAGGGTGTCAGTAATTCTAAGGAGGGCATTTGGAGATTAAAAGCTAAGTTTGTAAATTTTAGGATTTTGGATACAATTTGTGTATAAAATTAGAAGATTTGGAGTTAGGCTAAAGAAGTTATAGCCATTTGAAGTTAAGGTGTGAATTTGAGACATACTATTATTCTTTTGAATATAAGAGGAGTGTTACGATAGCTTTTGGAGATTAGAAGGCGTGGCTAAAATGGAAATTTTAAGACCTACATCTTTTGTAAAGAAATTATTGCATTTTGAGTTTATATGAAGGAGCTATAGGATGTTGAAGACGGTGCTTTTAAGTCAAAGGCAGTAAATAAGCGGTTTTGTTTATAGTAATGATTGGAGCCATAACTTGAATTTTTGGACAAATGTTTTGCTCCAACTTCTTGGAAAATGTGAAATTTTTTGTTAAAAAGCTATATATACAAATTTCTTGGCATTTGAGATTATATTTTGTGAGATATGAAGAAATTTGTATACAAGTATATAATGACAAGGGTTTGAAGTGATTATTAGGGTTTTAAAGATATTATAAGATCCGCAATGAGTTTGTAGTTGAAATTTGTTGTAGAGGTTGATAAGAATACATCTGTATCTCATGTAAAATTTTACTATGTTTGAATAGTCGGATCAAGAGATATGAGGTGTTGAAATTTAAGAAAGTTTCCACATAAGAATATATAAGGTTTTAGAGGATTTTATCATACTTTGGATGTTGTTGGTTATTTGAGGCTTATGTATTTGATATAATTGCTCTAAAAGAAAAAAAATAAAATATATATATATATATATATATATATATATATATATATATATATATATATATATAAACTTAGAAATTTTCTCATTTTGAAGCTTGATTGAGAAATTAATGACAGCCAAAAGCCTAGCGCTTTCTTGAGATAAACTCTTTCTATCGCGACAATGGTGTGAAGCAAAAGTCGACATTCTTTTGACTATCATATAAGGAGATATACATTAGCTATTTAGCTTTCATATTATTGCTCTTTTTTTGGTTTAGTCTACTATAACTTTGTAACTTGCACCAGAAGTAGCCCATGGTAAACACAACAGTGATTAACGCAGCATTTAACAAATTCTAACAAGTTTTAACGCTTTTTAACAATTTCTAATATGATTTAAGAAGTGGTTGTTAATTTGTAAAGATTTTGTATTACATCATAATGCTATTGTGTTAACTTATAATACTTTTGTACTAAATTATAATGTTGTTGTATTAAATTGACATAATGCTATTGTATTAAATTATAACGCTTTTGTGTTAAATTGACATATGCTGTTGTATTAAATTTTAATGCTTTCACGTTAAACTAGACATTATAATGGCTTGATTCCCTAGAATTTCAATGATATCACATTTTCTAACAGAGTTTAATTTCTGATCAAACATAGGTGAGATTGATGATTATCTTTTCTGCAGAAGATGATTTAATGATTTTATGCATGATTTAATAATTCTATTTAGTAAATACAAGTATTACTCATTAGGCACACATTGGATGTGATGTATTGTGAAAAAAATCTATGTGAAAATATTATCAATACTCTTTGTAGGGTGACTGACTATCCATATCATATGATTTCATATTGGCAATGATTTCCAGGGCCTTTTTTTTTTATGGATTTTAATTTAATCTCTTGAAATAATTTATCTTGCCTTATAGAGTTCAAAATTGGAATTGCTGAATGAACTTTGTCAAAATTTCTATTTATGAAAGGATCTTTCAATAGATAAGATGGTTCTTGAAACTTTGCAAATATTGATACTGATTTAAGTTGAACCAATCTCTCAATATTAGAGAGATCGTGGGATTGCACAAGCGGACCAAATTCCAATGTTGGTAACATCTTCAATACTGGTTTTGATTTTGGAGCTCCAATCATTGAATTGAATTGATCCTTTGCAACTAATCCTCCTACAAGTAGAATGGGGTCTTTTCCTTTTTGTTGGACCTGGATAAGTACTGCACGGATGCATTCTATCCGATTTATCAAAAAATCTTGTGGAGCTCAATTGTTATCTTCCATCTAACTTTGCAGCTGGATACACTAATCTCAATTATTAAAATTTATACGGAGCATTGTACTATTGGTATGTATGTCCCTACTGCTTATAATATCCACAGATTGGAGCGTATTCATCATTAGCTCATGGATTGGAATATTCACTAGCATAATGTCATAATTTCTTGTAACAATAACATCAAAGTAATTTTCTTTCAATCTATTAGGGATGTTTGGTGTTTCTACTGGGATATATCGGCTAGGCATGTTACAAGTAAGATGGATAAATGATCTCGGTTGACTAGTTAGTATTGTAGAATCTGAAATTATTTTATGAATGGGAAGATATTGAAAATATTCTTATTGATTTTGCACAATACCTTGAGAATTAGGTCCATAGTCTTAGTTATACGTTGAATTTTAAAAATTAGAAAAATTCCTATTTTATTTATTTAAATAATTTTAACTCCAATCAAACCTATTTCTTATCTGGACTTGATTAATGTCCCATGAAGTCGATAGAATCATGGTTTGATTACCAAAACATTTGTCAATAAAGTTGTTTTCATAAATTCCAATAATTTGTGGTGCTATGCTTGTCGTCACAAAATATACATTGCACAGCCATTTGAAGTGGTGAAGAACATTCCTTTATTAAATAGCTTTGTTCCTTATAATTACTATATCAAATATTGCATTGCATATTCGTCAATTTGTACCTCTTTTCCTTATCTTTTACCAAATTAACAGCCAATTTGTCCATCTTATTTGTCAAAGTTAAGAATAATGCGTCATTCGGATCCTTTGATATTAGTTTATTAGATAATTCTATTATAAATATTAGGTTTTAATATGAAGAATATGGAGAATATGGAACTATAATTGTTGGTGGTATTACTTGTAATGGGATATTATTAACTACTTCCTATAGATTAGCTGGAACTATAATCAATTATTCTTGAATAACTGCCCATTATTTCATTCCAGGTTGGCATTTGATAAATTTTTTAAGATGGAATTATTGTGATTCCAATGATTAAGAATTGATTATAATAACACTCTTTCCATATCTTAGTTCTATCAAGTGAAGTAGCAAAAGTGATTGATTAGGCCTCCTTCACAAATATTTTCAATTCTTGTGGATATAGTCTGTTAACTAATATAGATAAAATAAATAATTTTGACATTTGGTTATTTGGCCATTTAGAAAGGATGTCTGCTACTCAGCCATAATATGACTGCACCGCTTCTCATGGTACCTTTTTACTATTCACTAATCTTTCCCTGAGACATTTTTTAAATCTAATTAGTCAAAAATAGATTAAAAATATATTTTTTAATGCCTTCCAATTAGGAAATTGATCCATAGGTTGGTGATTATACCATTCAAATATCATATCTTTCAAGGTTGCTGGCAGCCATATCAACCAAATATCTTCAATTCTACCATTATTGGCTATACATGTAGTCAGGAATTGAGACAAGTATTGATTTAGGTCTGCTCCTAGCAAACCTCTGGAGGTAGGTAATGGAACTATGCTAATTGTGTGATTGCCCACCGCACCGATTTGGACTATAATTGGAATTGTTGGTCCCCTCATCGCCATTGAAGATAACAATGTTCCGCTTAGTTTTTTATTAAAATAAATATTACTTTTCCTAATTATCTTTTTTGGACTTCCAATCTTCCATAATTTGCTATTATTATCTCCAAATAATTTTATTGGTTGAAATTGATGTGAATATGATGGATTTTAAAACATACTAAATTTATCCTTATTAGCAAGCAATTCATGCCATTTTGCAGAACTAGTCTCACTAGAATCGATTGTATCCACTATTATAAAAGTATCCAATGGAATACCTAATTTTTTTTTACCACGTTTTGTTCCCATTAATGGGCTTAAGCAATATGCTAGACTATTTGCCAAATTTCTCATGAGTGCTCTTGACAATTTTCTTAACAGTACATAGGTTTGAAATATTAAAGATCTTTCATGTTCTGGATATGCTTGGATGTGTTTACAAGCATACAACCATGGTTTGATCCAACTTTGTCGATGCTTCATTTTTAGATTTCATTCTTGTTTGTCTCGCAACAAATTTCTTGCTTGCACTCTTTTCTATTTTTTTTTCAAAAGGCATATTTTTCTTAGTGCAATGTTTTCACTCTTATTAATCATAATCTTTCATCATATCTCCAAAATTTCTTTTTATCTCCAATCTAATTATTCATTTGGCTTCACTTTCGAATCAACATTATTATTATTAATATTTTTTTGAACTGCTTCATACATCATGCAAAAATTACTCGTTCAGTGGTTAATTCCTAACACTCAAAACTACTGCCAATCTTCGACAATGACACCAAAAATATGGTGTGTCATTTTAATTACTCTACCAATCTTACCTAGAATAAACTTATATAGGAAAATTCAAACACTGAGAAAGACTGAACACCTAAGATACATTATTAGGATCACACATTTAATTTCTTCCTTACATCAGAGTCCAATGTATACACAAAAGCTCTAAGGCAATGCCATCCTTTTCATCGGTTTTGCTACTCCGCAATTTAGAAAAAACTTTGTAATACGATTTCCCATAAATTCTCCTATTAAAATCTATTATCTTCCTCTTATTTCATAATAACAACCTACGATACTGTACTGCCCTAACAAGCTACATACAATTGCTTCACATTCTAATTACTAGAAATAACTTTTTATAGAGAACCTCTTTCAAAATGAATCATCTTTCCAATATTCTTCTTTACAGCTAAATTCTCAGAATTAATATGGCACCACATTCTCATTCACAATTAAACTAAATTGACATATCCAATCTTTGGTTGCCAATTTACCACATCAAATTTAAGCATCAATCAATTATAATTTCTTACTCATCCACGTATATTGAATTTTTGCTTTATTAGTATACTTCATTGCTCACATATTACAATTAATCAAAATGAAATCCGGATTTTCCACTACAATCTAATACAAAAAAAAATAAAAGAGAGAGGTAGAACAAATCTTACCTTGGCTCTCGACTCTCACAATCAGGCCTTGATTTCTTCTTTTCTATTCTCTTTATATTAAAAATGGAGGTATCAACCATCATCCTTCCTGCCTTAAGGACTTTGCCAACTAATTTTCCTATATTACCATCTATACTGGCCAGCAATTGGATTAATCATTCAATTTATCAAATTTTAATGCTTATTCTACCATCCAAAATTATCTATCTATTCTACACTATACCTATAGAAGTGTCATTTAAAGATCATAGAAGCTAGATTGTATTCAAAATTATTGGGATCCCTTCAAATCTTGTTATTCTTGGACTATCTTAGTTGGAAAAGCATAATCCATCTATAGATTGGAGGTTGTGAAGAATAACATTTCATATAAAGATCCTTGCAAAATAAAAATTGAAAAAAGCCATAAATTGATAAACCTTTATTTGTTGGAACAAGGACTTTCATAAGGTCGGCTGAAGAAGGTACACCTTTTGTTATTTATGCGAATCCAATTAGAGAAGATATGATTTCATCAATAAGTATTTTAGAGTATGTTGTTGTCCTCCATCTCTATTATTCTACCAATACTGCCCATAGTAAATCTGTAAAGGGGGATTCGAACACAGGGAAAGACTATTTTCATTGAGTTAAACCATTAGAGTCACACAACTAACTGCCTACTCAACATTAGAGTCCAATGCACACGTACATGCTTTTCTCTAAAATACTGCTGTCCACTCTACTGGTTCTGCTATTCCGCAACTAAAGATACTTTGTGACACAATCGTCTACCAATACTCCTACTCTAATCTTCTGTCTTCTTCCAAATTCATAACAATAATAGACAATGTCACACCATTTCCACAGACTGCATACACTCGCTTCTTTCTCCGATCACTGGAAATAATTCCTCACCTATAACGTCTCTCAAAACAAATTGTTACTCCAATATTCTCCACCGCTCAACTCTCACAATCAATACAGCATGACACTCACATCCACAACCAAATTTCATTGACATAGCCGGTCTTCAACTTCCAATTCACCGCAAAGAACTTCACGTAACAAAAAATCATAATTTCTTACTCATCCACATATATATAAATTTTCTATTTTATTACTGTACTTCATCGTTGACATGGTATAACCCTTTGGAATAGAATCCGGATCCTCCGCTACAGTCTAACAAAAGAAAAGAGAGAGAGGTAGCACCAAGCTTATCCCGGCTCAAGACTATCACAATCTGGCCCTTATTGCTACTGTCCGAATCAATTTATACTTATCCCAATCGATATTAACCACTACACAACCGACAATAATCACTTTTTTTAATTCTCTTATCCATGCTACCTTCTAAACTGGCCAATTATTGGCTTCCTACTTACTCTTAACCCCACAAACTATGTATTGTAAATCCTAAAATTCCTATCCATTCTCTATAGCCCCACTCCTAATTATGCAGCGTCCTCGCAAACACAAAATCGGTGAAACTTGTTATGAGGTTGGCTCTTCAGATTGGGATACTCCTGGATTCGTAATAGGTTCCTCTGCGTCTGGCTCTAACGGCACGTCCTCATCCTCCTGCGATAAATCCACATGATTAATCTTCAACTGCGCTGATAAATCTTCATTGTCTGCTCCCAATTCCCGAACTTGAGCCTCCTATTGTAGAATTCTGGCTTCCTTCACTTCTAATTGGTGCCCTTGTCACTTCATCTTCTCCTCTTGCTCACTAATATCCGAAATTGGGGAAGCAGATTCGTGTGGCCGAACGACATTGGCCAAATCGCCCTCCAATTTTCCTACTTTATTTTTCAAGGTACCAATTTTTGTCTGCAGCTTGTCCATTCCAATTCGGTATTGGTCTCCCAATTCCACCTTTTCCTGTTCCAATTTCACTACTTTATCACATTCCGCTTGCATCTGACACTTCAGTGCTTTCCGTTCCAAATCCCATATCCTGCGATTTTCTATTAATTCTTGCTTTTGATCGTTCAGGATTCTTTGTATGCGATCTTTTTCATTCGCCCAATTTTTCTTTTTCTCCGCTATTTTCCGCTCCAATGCCAACTTGGACTCCGTCTTTGCCCTAATTAGGTGCCCCTGTTCCACAATTCGGCGGCCTTTCTCAAATATATCCTTCCGGCTAGATTCCAATTGTTGTCTTAGATTCCCTTCTAGTTGACTCATGGTAAGCTGCAATTGGGAAATTTGTCCCAATATTACTTCCATGAAATTTCCTTCTACCTATACCCTGGTGTTCAAAAGTAGAGCCTCAACCACCCTCTCTATCACTGCACGAATTGAAGCCCGCCCTGGTGTAGTCTCCGGGATAACCTCCCATTCTCGCAATCTACTGGATTCTTCAATTTCGTGCACCACTATCCCTGGGCCAACTGGTAAACTCCGTATATCCTGTTGCGGCATGGGGGAAGGCACGCTCTTCTCCCTTGCGGGTTAACTTAACGTGTGCGCAATAATAGAGTGCACATAGTTAAAGCATAGCAAAGAAGCGAATTTATCCGTTTTTTTCTTGGCTCTCATTTTTGCATGCATACGTGTTGCTACAAAGGTTGCCCAATTAAAGACTATGCCTTCCAATGTTCCAATCGCAGCAAACAACAAGCGCTTGGACATGTACGTGGTATGCCGGTTAAAGCCTAGCCGCTTTTGAACAAACCACATCCACTCTGCAAGCTTTGGAGTAAGTGCCTCTGCCACTTTCTAGCCTTGATTTTTCTCAAAGGATGCCATGTCCCCTTTGAAGTAACTTTCCAGTCTAAAGTCACTGGATACTTTGACGCCTACCGCTAACTCACCTATCGATAAATATAATACCTTCTGTAAGGTACTTTCATCGATCCCAATTATTCTCCCTTTTATTACACTTGAACCATCCTCTGGGTCGTAATTTCTTATGTACTCTGCAACTAATTCTACATCAATTGGAGGCAAATTATCCGATCCTCGCAAAAACATGTACATCTGTGTATTTCTGAAATCTCTCTATCTTTGTAAGGACCAACAAATTTCCAACTTAATAGACTCCATGTTGGTGACCACTACTAATGACGGCGATTGCAAGTTACTCTTGCTTTGCACATTTCGGACATTCTCCTCTCTGTCCGCAGCTCTCTTCGACCTCTCCATCGACATTATATAATGCTGACTACATACTCTTTGCTCGGATTAATTGTTACTCTTTGCCTGTAGAGAACTCTACACTCCAATAAGCATACACTCAGACAACCAAACTCAAAATAGAATGCTAATCAAAACTCCCATTAAGTGCCTTGCTCCTAACCTTTTACTCGGGATCTAAAACAACATATCTTAATCCAGTGTACCAAAACGTCACTTTTGATTTGCATGACTAGTCCGTATTAGGACCCAAAATTGACTATCAGTCGTCTTTCTAGCCATCATGCACCTTCATTAAAGGTAAGCTATCATGAACAGGTACACCCTCTTCCCTCCAATTTTGAAAACCTGTCTTAGATTTATATAAAATTAAGACGTAAATGGTTGCCGTTAACTCAAGTGGTAAATTGAGTACCCATAAAATCTTCCAATTGAACTGAAGCATTAGAAAAGGCTTCAATTACTTGATAAGGTCTATGCCAACGGACTTGGAATTTCCCTGGAAAATGGTGAAAGTGACTATCATAAAGAAGCACCAGATCATTGGGCATAAAAGATTTAGGACGTAATTTACTATCATAATAAATCTTTTGGCGGCGCTGTGTAGCTTCCATAGTTAAAAGAGCCGTAGCCCTAACTTCATCCAATTTTTTCAATTGTGCTAACCGATGGTGGAAGGATTCCTTGTCACCGAGATGTTTATCTAATGCAATTCATAAACTCTGAACTTCCAATTCAATTGGTAATATTGCCTCTTGCCCGTATACCAATTGGAATGGTGTGGAATTGGTAGTCACTTTATATATAATACGATATGCCCACAAGGCTGCGAACAATTTTGTATCTCAGTTCGTTCTCACACTAGACACTATTTCTAGCTTTGATAAAGCCAATATACGAGTAACTTTATCTGGGTCAGTAGCGATACTGGCCACGGAAACGATATGTCCCAAAAGCTTTTCCGATGGTACGCCAAATTGACACTTCTTAGAATTCAAAGATATCCCATATTTATCACATTGGTCCAAATAGTTATCAAGACATTCAAAATGAATTGCTATTGTATTGAATGTGCAAAAATCATCTAAAAATATTTCTATCGACAATCATAAATAATCCTGAAATGCTTGCATGATTACCCTTTGAAATGTGGCTGGGGCATTACATAACCCAAATGGCATCACTTTATAAGCAAATGTGCCCCAATCTGTAGTAAAAGTAGTCTTCAACTGATCCTCTTCTGCAATTTTTATTTGATTATAACCCGAGAATCCATCCAAAAATCCATTAACATTCATGTCCAGCTACTACGTCTAGTATACTATGTGTAAAAGGTAAAGGAAAATAATCTTTCTTGGTAGCCGCGTTTAATTTACGGAAGTCTTGACAAATACGGATTTTTCCATTTTTCTTTGGTACTATCACAATTGGTGAAACCCATTGACTATACGGGACTGTATATATGAAGCCCACGTCTAATAGTTTATCTACTTCCTCCTTGACCATGAGAGAATATTTTGGATTAAGACGGTGTTGTCTTTGATAAACTGGTGTAGCATCTTCCTCTAAGGTAATTTGATGCTCACAAACTTTGACAGGAATACCTTTTAAATCCGCATACGACCAAGCAAAAGCAGATTTATGATTTAGAAAGAATTCTTTCCAATTTCTTAGCTCTATATCCGTAATACCCGTGTATACTTTGATAATCTGGGGTGTTTTATTGGAACCCAAGTTAATGGATTGGCACACAGGTTCCTCATTAACTCCTAGATTGATTTGCCCCTCCTGCTCTGAACCCTTCATATGGGCCGGCAAATTGGACTTACCCAATTCTGATTCCAATGTACCAACTTCATTTATCACACAATTATTCATCCAGTCCGCGATGACATCGTCGGAATTTACTGCATCCTCCTGATCTAAAAAATATTCCCCTAGATCTCCATACTAGTGTAACATGCCTGGCTTCCACATATCAGTTGGATCTTTAACAACTTGCATTGCATTATTAACTTTGTCATACTTTGCCTCAAATTGGCCCTCATCTTCAAATCTTGCTTCTGTGCCCCTAATTTGTGACTCCCCATGATATTAAACTGGATACATCTGTACAACAATCTTGTCATTATCCTCCCCAATAGTTAACGTTCCACGGCCCCAATCGTTCCTAGTTTTGGCCTAATGTAGCCATGGCCAAGCCAATAATATTGAATATGATAGAGTGGAACTCTGTGATCGAAAAATAATATAATCAATTTCATATGTAATTTTTGCGATTACAGTATTAATATTGCGTAAGATACCCATTGATTTTATCCTACTATGATCTGCCATTCTCAATACCAATGTCATGGGTATTAATTGTTTTAAATCCAACTCCTCCATTATATCGGCGTTCATTAAGTTCACATTAGAGCCACCATCCACTTGAATTCCAAGAATGAGAACACCATCAATTGATACATCGATAGTTGGTGCTCCCGGATTGGGATTCAAACTAACCTCATGAATTTCTTTATTACAAACTCTACGTCGTATTAACGAAGAATTCAATGTAGAATGGCATTCAGGTGCAACTGCTAACAATTGCTTCATGGTAATAGAAGGTTTAATTTCATCCAAATCTTTCATAATATCATATGGTTTCATATTGGCAATGATTTCCAGTGGCCTCTTCTTTTTTATGGATTTTAATTTGATCCCTTGAGATAATTTTCTTACGGAGTTCAGAACTAGAACTGCTGTATGGACTTTGTCGTAATTCGTATCCATAAGAGGATCTTTTAATGGATAAGATGGCTCCCGAATCTTTGCAAATATTGATACTAGTTTCGATTGAACCATTATTTTAGGGCTAAGATTATTCTCAAGTTGCATAGATGAATTGGATTCCCGCGTTGGTAATTCCTTTGATATTGGTATTAGATTTGAAGCATCATTCAATGATTGACATTGGTCCGCTGCAACTGGTACTTCCAATTTTTGAATTGGATCTTTCTCCTTTTGTTGGGCCCGAGTAAGTACTACATGGACGCATTCCACCCGATTTACTGGAGAATCTTGTGGTACTCAAATATTGTCTTCCATTTTACTTTGCAGCTGAATACGCTGATCTTGATTATTAACATTAAACGAAGCGTTGCACTGTTGGTAAATATGTCCAGATTGCTTACAATTTCCACATACTAGAACATAATCATCACTGGCTCTAGGATTGGCACATTCACTAGCATAATGTCCTAGCTGCTTGCAACGATAGCATCGAAGCAGTCTTCTTCTTCCTCCATCTGGTATATAGGGCGTCTCAACTGGTATATATCAGCTAGGCTTGTTCCAAGTTTGATGAGTAAAGGATCCCGGTCGACCAGTTGGTATTGTAGGATCTGAAATTGGATTCCGAATAGGGGGATATTGGGATTGTCTTTGCTGATTTTGTCCAAAACCTTGAGAATTGGGGTCACCTTGTTAGTTATACTCAGAATTTTGAAAATTATAGAAATTTCTATTTTGTTTAATAGTACGATTTTCATTCCAGCCAAACCTATTTCCACTCTGAACTTGATTAACATCCCACAAAGTTGGTTGAATCATAGTTTGATTGCCTAATTGATGTTGCCTTCTTAAATTCCAACAATTTGTGGTTACATGCTTACCTCTACAAAAGGTACATTGCATCGTCATCTGGGGTGGCGAAGGGCACTCCGTTACTAAATGGCCTTGCCCCTTACAATTACTGCACCAAATATTGGGACGTATATTAGTCGCTTTATGCCTCTTTTCCTTATCCTTTGCCAGATTAATAGCCAACTCGTCCATCTTCTTTGTTAAAGTTAACAACAAAGTCTCATTTGGATCCTTTGATACTAGTTTGTTAGAGAACTCTTTTATAGATATTGATTTTTGATATGGGAAGTATGGGACTGCAGTTGTTGGTGGTACAGCCTGCAATAGAACAACATTCACTATCCCTTGCGAATTAACACTAAGATTTGCATCGTAGTCAATTGTCCTTGGATAACTGTTTACTCTTTCATTCCAGGTTGGTATTTGATACCCTCCTTGAGATGGGATCAGTGTTGTTCCTGTGGTTAAGAATTGGTCATAATGACATTCCTCCCATACCTTAGCTTGGTCAAGTGAGGCAGCTACAGTCGCGAGTTGGGCCTCTTTTACAAACAACTTCAATTCTGGTGGGTATAGTCCGTTAATCAATATGGACATAACAAATGAGTCTGGCATTTGGTTATTTGGCCATTTTTGAAGGATATCTGTTACTCGGCCATAATATGACTGCACCGCTTCTCTCGGTACCATTTTGCTATTCATTAATCTTTCTCTAAGACGTTCTTCAAATCCTATTGGTCGAAAATGAGTCAAAAACGTATTTTTCAATGCCTCCCAATTAAGAAATTGTCCCACGAGTTGGCGATTATACCATTCAAATGCCGTATCTTTCAAGGTTGTTGGCAGCCATCTTAACCAAATATCTTCAATTCTACCATTATTGGCTACACATGTAGTCAGGAATTGAGACAAGTGTTGTTCTTGGTCGGCTCCTGGCAGACCCCTAAAGGTAGGTAATGGGGCTACGCTAGTTGTGCGATCACCCACCACACCCATTTATACTACAATTGGTACTGCTAGACCCCCCGCCGCCATTGAAGGTGACAATGTTCTACTTGCTTCTTAGTTAAAATAAATGTTGCCTCCCTCAATTGTCTTTTCCGGAGTTCTAGGCCTCCACTCTTTAGTATTATTATCTGCAAATAACTTTATCGGTTGAAGTTGAGGTGAAAATGACAGATTTTGGAATACACTGAATTGGCCCTTATTTACAAGCGATACATTCTCTATTGAAGAACTAGCTCTGCCAGAATTGGCTATATCCACTATTGAAAAAGTACCCAATGGAGTACCCAATTCTTCTGTGCTCCGTTCTCTTTCCGCTAATGGACTCAAGAGATATACTGGGCTATTCGCGGAGTTACCCACGAGTACTTCTGGCAACTTCTTTAACGGTATATATGTCTGAAATATTAAAGATCTTTCATGTTCTTGGTATGCTCGGATATGCCAACAGGCGTGCAACCATGGTTTAATCCAACTCTGTCGACGCTTCCTTTTTAGCTTCCGTTCTTGCTCGTCTCGCAACAAATTTCTTACTTGTGCTCTCTCTTGTCTTCTTTTCGACTGATGTATTTTTCTCAGAGCAATGTTCTCATTCTTATTAACCATAATCTTTCATCATCTATTATTGACATTGCTTTCCATCACTATTATAACTACTTATTCAGCAATTAATTCTTAACACTCAATACTATTGTCAATCCCCGGCAGCAGCGCCAAAATGTTGTTGTCGTCCGTCTCACTTATTCTACCAATACTGCCCAGAATAAATCTATAAAGGGGGATTTGAACACAAGGAAAGACTATTTGTATTGAGTTAACTTGTTAGGATCATATAACTAACTGCCTACTGAACATTAGAGTCCAATGCACACGTACACGCTTTTCTCTAAAATATTGCTGTCTACTCTACTGGTTCTGCTATTTCGCAACTAAAGATACTTCGTGACACAATCGTCCACTAATATTCCTACTGTAATCTTCTGTCTTCTTCCGAATTCATAACAACAATTGGCAATTTCACACCATTTCCACAGACTGCATACACCCGCTTCTTTCTCCGATCACTAGAAATAATTCTTTACCTACAACATCTCTCGAAACAAATTGTTACTCCAATATTCTCCACTGCTCAATTCTCACAATCAATACGGCATGACACTCACATCCACAACCAAATTTCATTGACATAGCTGGTCTTCAAGCTCCAATTCACCGCAAAGAACTTCACTTAACAACAATCATAATTTCTTACTCATCCACATATATATAAATTTCTATTTTATTACTGTACTTCATCATTGACATGGTATAACCCTTCCGGTCACAATATTAGAATCCGGATCTTCCACTACAGTCTAACAAAAGAAAAGAAAGAGAGGTAGCACCAAGCTTACCCCGGTTCAGGACTATCACAGTCTTGCCCTTACTGCTACTGTTCGAATCAATTTATACTTATCCCAATCGGTATTAATCGCTATACAACCGACGATAACCACTTATTCTAACTCCCTTATCCATGCTGCCTTCTAAACTGGCCATTTATTGGCTTCCTGCCTACTCTTAACCCTACAAACTATGTATTGTAAATCCTAAAATTCCTACCCATTCTACAGAGACATACAATGTCTTTTTAAATTTGCCAACTTCTACTAGATCTTTATCAAAAATTATTTTCAAATTATTACCCTTTTTATTCAATTGATATATAAAGATAGGTTAGAATAGAGGCTTTAAGTGGAAAAGGCATTCTAAGATCTCAAGACAACGTTCATAACAACTCTAGTCTTGATACATCCAGATTTTATAAAAGCATTCTATATGGAGATTCATGCTTTAGATTTTATACTAAGGACTATACTTTCATAAATAGGTATAGACAATGAACTCTATCTTGTTGCATTTTATTCTCAAAAATTTTTTGCTGCCAAAATTGATTATAAAATCGACAATAAAGAATTTCTTGCTATTGTACATTCTTTTTAAGAATGACATCATTTTTTCAAAGGAGCAATGCATCTTGTGACTATATACACAGATCATAAAAATTTAGAATATTTTATATTAGTTTGAAATCTTAATCATCGTCAAACTCAATAAAATATATCATTATTTCAATTTAAATTTGTTATCATTTATCAATCTCGGAAGCAACAAGGGTTGTTTGATGCTTTATTAAAGAAATCATATTTTATATCAAGGACAAGAAAGGTATCGTTTGATTAATAATATACAATTTTGTTGAAGCCAGAGCTATTTTGCCTTTGTACCACTATTTCATTGATATCTATTGATTTTGATTTCCTTGATGAGGTGCGTGCTACAAGCACTAATGATACTTTGGCCCTTGATATTAAGCATCATTTCAATAAAAATATTGACGAGTTCAAGCTTGAAGAAGACCTTCTAAATTTTGAAGAATATTTGTATATTCTAGAAGGACCAACACAACTACGCGATCTTCAATCCTACCCTGACTTTCCAATTGCAAGTCATTTTGGACTTAATAAGATTTTGGAACTTATTTTTTAAGATTTTTGGTGGCCTCAAATGTGAAAGGTTATAAAAGACTTTGTGCTCTCTTGTGATATTTATTTAAGGTTCAAGAATCTTCAACATCATCCTTATGGACTCTTATAGCCCTTATTTGTTCCAAGATGGTGATGATCTTCTATCTTGTTGGATTTCATGATAGATCTATTGCTATCTAATTTATTAGATAACATCCTTGTGGTGGCTAATCAACTCACAAAGATGGCTCATTTTATTCTTTGTAAGAAGATTGCTTCTAGTAAAGAAATAATAAGGCTTTTTTTTTATAATATATATCAATATCATTGCCTACTAAATGATATCATATCTGATGAAAGATCCCAGTTTGTATTTAAGTTTTAGAAATACTTTTTTAAAATATTGAAGATGGATATTAAATTTTCTTTTATTTTTCATCTTTAAATTGATGGCCAAATATAATAAGTTAACTAAGTTTTGGAATAGTATTTATGATATAACATCAACTATCAACAAGACAATTGGATCTCATATCTATCACTAGTAAAATTTCCATATAATAATATTGTTCCTACTTCAACTCAGCAAACATTTTTTTACTCCAACTATAGATATCATCCAAAGCTTGATCTATGGAGAATATCAAAGAAGAAAAATCCAATAGCCAAAGGATTTATAAAGTATCTATTGTAATATCAAATAACCTTGAAGGTTCAATTGTAAGTAGCTTAAGATACTTACAAGACATCTGCAAATAAATTTAGGAATCAACCGCTTATTTTTTATATTGGCAATAAAATATGATTATTTTAATAGAATATTAAGACCAAGCAGCTATGTGATAATTTGGACCATTAGAAATTAAGACCATTTTTCATCCAAAAGCAAATTAATCTAGTGGCATATTATTTGAAACTACCACCTTCTATGAAAATATATCCAATTTTCTATGTTTCTCTTTTAGAGCCTTATAAAGAGTTGCATATTTTAAAAAAAGATATAATAATTGCTATTTAGTATTAAAATCAAAAATCATAAAGAATACAAGGTCAAAAAATTTCTTAATGTATGGCAAAAGTGGAACAAATTAAAATATTTTGTTCATTGGCACAACTATGATATCATTAAGCACACTTGAGAACTGGTTGGAAATCTTGCCAATATATTTAAAAGATATAGGAATTTTATTAATTCTACTTCTACAAATCCAAATATATTTAATAATAATTTTTTAGTGAAGATTAGATTTGAAAAATATTTATAAGAGGAGGAGAGTCAAACCAAAGCCTTCATCAATATGCAATCATTTATTCTAAGATAGAATAGAATTGTAGAAATAAGTTAGTCACCATGTCAAATCTTTAAATACTAAGAGATTTAATAGAAGAAGATTTAAAAGATTTGCTTACTATGCAAGCTTTGAATAAACTAATATAGTTTTCATAGCCTTCAATTGAGCAAAGTGAGGACAATATATTGTAATACCAAGTACGACCACAATTAGAGCCATTAGAAGTAATATCCAATCATACAAGTCTCAATTTTAATGCTTGAGCTTTAATAATATTGCTTGAACTTGGAAAGATAAATCCTTTTAAGCTTGAGATTTTGTTTGGAGGATGTTTTGAAGGTTGCAATAAAGATCAGATCTTTAGATGGGATGTTTCAACAATAAAGGTATTAGTTCAAGGCTATAAGTGATATTTTTAAAGACTAATAGAACCTATTGTCAAAGAACAAAGAACATAATATATAGCTACATTTGTACAACATATTCTTGCCTTTTTACATATGTAAGAAGATTTCCAAAGGTATGAGCTCTTCTTACAATTCATCAGTAGAAAAAGGAATGATGTTAGAAATGTATACTTCAGAAGTGCACAAAACCTTCTAGAATATTTTAGAGATTTTGTAATTCATGGAAGTTACTTAAAAAGCTTCTTAGTTGGAAGAAGTACTTCAAGAAGCTTTATAATTAGTGGAAGGAGCTCAAAAAGCTACCAAATTAGTAGAAAGAGCTTAAGAAGCTTTTAAGTTAGTAGAAGCTACTCGAGAAGCTTCCAAATTGGTAGAAGCTACTTGAGAAGCTTCTTAATTTAATAGAAGTTACTCAAAAAGCTTCCTACACAAGAATATATATTGGAGTTGTGACTAAAGAGTTCTTCAATCTCAATAATATATCTCTTAGAATTCTTGCTCACCTTTCTTGATATTGTTTATGTATTCATCTTGGTAATTCAAATCTTTGTTGATTTCTTCTTAAAACCTCTTTCTAGTTCAAGTATCTTGTTTTATACTCTCATATCTTTGACAGTTAGTTTAAAAAAAATTTGTTCAAAAGGGCTATTATTAATGTTTATATAATATTATTTTTTTAATAGTAATTTTGAGGTTGATTTTATATTAATAATAAATTTTATATATTTTGAATCACCTTTATTAGACATTGGTAATTCTTAAAATCTCATTTTTTTTTTTTTTTATTTAATATTTAAAATACATATTATGTGAATCTTATTAGAAAAAAATAAGAAAGAAATTTTTAATATAAAAAGGAATAGTTAGGCCATCCATGTGGATGAATTGAGATAGATGATAGAAATATCTATTCCTATTGGCCAAAAATCATATCCAATGGGCTTCAAGGAGGATGCCTAAGGCCTTATTAAGGATGAGGATTTCTCTTTCAAGGATATTTGAATATTAGAGGTTAGAATCAGCAAGTTTAGGATTTTTGGCTATGATTTTGGTGTAAAAATTAAGTAATTTGGAATTTTTATGAAGGAGATATAGTCACTTAAAATTAAGGTGTTGAATTTGTACCTATTGTCACACTTTTGGATATAACTCATGCATATAGAAAGCAATAAAAGATTGGCAATTGGAGTTGAAAAGAATACTTTTTTAGCTACATTTTTTATATGGCTTAATAAATTCTAAGCTAAGACAAAAGAGATATTGGGAATTGAAGTCAGTGCTTGCAATCTAAAGGAAGTAAGTAATCCCATTTAATTAGTGGTTGTGTTTTGAGCTATATCTCAAGTAATCTGACAAGTTTTTAGCTCAAAGTTTTTAAGAGTATGTATTTTTATATTATAAAATTATGTACAAAAATTTTATGATATTAAAATTTTATATTTTTGAGATATAAAGAAAATAGTACTTGGATGTATATAAACTAGGATTTTAAACACTTATTAGAATTTTTGAGATATTATATGATCCAAAGTGAATCTATCATTGAATTTTTTTGTAAAAAAATTTAAGAATATAACCTATATTTTAGAGAAGTTTGATAAAAATTGAACAATTGAATCAAGAGTTATTGGATTTTAAAATTTAAGAAGAAATCAATCTTTTATAAGTGAATGAAATATTAATAGATTTTGTTATAATTTGAGCATTTTGTGAAAACTAAAAAGATTTTATTTTGAAATCTAAGACTTTATGGAGATGAAAAAAATAGATATATTGAGCTATAATAAAATTTTGATATAAAGATGAGATTTTAAAAGGAGATTATAGATTTTATTAAAAAAAGGATATTAAAGATTTTTTATATACTATAGAAAAATCTTATATACAAACCTATTTAAATATAAGATACTTTTATCAATGTAATATTTTTTTTATAATATTGAATGTTATTTGTTCATCTTATTAAAAACAAATTACTTATTGGAGTCTTATCAAAAAGTTATAAATAAAGTTTATATAGCTAGATAGCTAGTATATTTTTAGATTAAAAATCATACCACATAATAATATTATCATATTATAATTTTTTATAATATGTAAAAACTAGTCAAAATATATAATATATTCATAAGTTCTAATATGTATTAGAATAGTTAATAAAGTAATTTTAAAAGAATTGATGTAAAAAACTTTGTTTTGGTTTATTTTTCTCAATTTGATTATTATTGAAGAAAAAAAAATTAGAAGCCACAACACTTAACATCAACAAAGTTACACACAAAGAAAATGTGGAGTAAGATAATTCTCACTTCCAACATCCATTATTTATAGATGGTGGTTGCTATCCTAAAAGATAACTTCCACTCTTTGACTTTTACACACATGCTTATAAGATCCTTTGGCATCTTATATACTATGAGACTATTCAATGATCTTAGGATCATTTGGCATCTTACATACCATGAAAGTATTTTATGTTATGCACTAATTACTCTTATCTAATCTTTTGGATATTTTCTAATAGATACTTTATTTTCTTGACTTTGATTCTTTGAGCTTAGCTTCATCTTATATTCATGGAATGTCTTTTTTATATACTAAGAGTCAATTTTTTGACTATTAACAACTTACTTAAGGTAATATTTTTTATTTGATAATTTATTTTATTTTTATTATTATTTATTTATTTTAACACTTTCACTTTATTAATTATCAAAGGCTTTCAAATCTAATGCCTTTGTCAATATGTGATGCCTATCCTTTATTAATGCCTTTGTTAACAAATCAATAAGCATGTCTTCCGTTGTACAATATTTCATGTTAATTATTCCTATTTTAATCTTTTCTCTAATAAAGTGATATTGAATGTTAATGTATTTGATTCTTAAATGATATTTTGGATTCTTTATAAAAAGAAGGTGTCTTTGATTGTTACACTTCATTAGAGTTACTTCCAATTATATAAGTCCAATATCCTCCAAAACTTGTTTTAATCATTTTACCTCTATTATTCTATAACTTACTGCCCTGTATTCTATCTCCATTGTGGACCTTGCAATTGTAGGTTGTTTCTTGTAATTCTATAAAATAGCTCTCATTCTAACAAAGAATACATATCTTATTGTTGACCTTTTATTATTTATATCTTTAGTCTAATCCGCATCACAATAACCATATAAATCAATGTTATTACTTCCAAGATATAATTTAAAGTCCAATATGCCTTTTAAGTACTTCATGATCATTTTAATGGTTGTCCAATGGATTGGTCTTATCTTTAATATGTATTAACTCACAACACTCATTACATATGCAAGATTCACCCTTGTGCCAACTATTGCATATATAAATGGGCCTATTGTTATCTTGTATAGAACACCTTGTATTTCACCTTCAACTTCAGCAAACTCTTCATCCATGAACTTCATTAACTTCAAATTGGCCTCCAAAGGTGTTCTAATAGACTTACACTCCTTTATATTGAATTGTTTCAATACCTCTTCAATGTACTTACTTTGGCTCATTGTAATAATTTTCATAGCACAATCTCTCACAAATTCCACTCTTAAATAATAATAAAGCTCTTTCAAATCATTCTTTTCATACTTTTTTTCTAATTTGATCTGTAACCAATCCATTATTTTCAAGATATTGGTTAAGATGATCAAATCATCAACATAGAGAATTAAAATCAATAAGAATTCATTTGATTGCATCACATATATAAAATGATCAGCCTCACTTCTTACAAATATCTCATTTATAAAGAATGTATCAATTCTTTGGTACCATGCCCTTGGTGATTATTTTAACCCATATAAAAATTTCTCCAACTTATAAATAAGATATTATTTGCCTTCTTCAATAAATCCTTGAGATTGATCTATGTAGATGTCTTCTTCTAATTTTCTATTCAAAAAGGCCATCTTCACATCTATTTGATGCATCTCCAAGTCTATTGTTGCCCCAAATGTCACAATGCTTCTAATAGTGGTAAATATGGCCGTGGGAGCATATGTCTCATTGAAATCAATACTAAAAACTTGTGAGTAGCTTTTGGCAATTAATCTTGTCTTATATCTCACAATATTATCCATTGCATCGTTTTTAGTTTTAAACACCTACTTACAATCAATTGAAAATTGATTTGGTGGAAATTGAGTTAAATTCTATACTCTATTGTCTATGAGTGATTGTGCTCTTCTTCTATAGCCTTCTCCCACTTCATACCCTCTTTTGACTTCATTGTATTAGAAAAATTCAACAAATTAATAAGAAGTATAACATTAGCATATTCTTTATTTATTTGAAAAGTAAAGATGTGATTCTTCTACCATTCACCAAGTGGTCTTCTTTCTTTCATTAGATATCTTCTCTTATTTGATGAAGGTTCACCTTGATACACTCTATGGATTCTTTCAAGCTTCTTTTTTTTTAAACCTTGTCTCTTTTCACTCAAAGGTTGATACTCCTCCTCATCATCATCTTCAACATCTTGATTGTCTTCATTGCCAATTTTAAGAATTATAGAGAATTCCTTCTTTATCTTTTTTAGATCTTTATTTTGATTCATATGACCACCACCTTCAATGTCATCATCATCTTCTTCTTTTTTTTTTTGTTGAAATTAAAGATGTGTCTATAAATATACCATTACTTCCACTTGGATACATCTCCAAGTATTCACAAGCATTATTTTACTCCAAAAATGCAATATCATGATTTTTGATGATCTTCTTGGTATCTAAATATATTAACCTATATACCTTGGTACCTTCACAATATCCAAGAAACATATATTTTGTATCTTTTGCATCAAGTTTGAGCCTCATACTATTTGATATTTTTGCATAAACAATGCATCCAAAAGTCCTCATTTATAAAATACAAGGTTTCTTCCTATTCCAAGCTTTTTATGGAGTCATTGATGTTAGTCTACTTGTAAGACATCTATTCCTTATATACAATGCATTTACCATGGCTTCCATCTAAAATTCATATCCAAGATTTTGAGCATGAAGCATACTCCTTATCATCTCCATAATGGTTTGATTTGCTCTTTTAGCAATTCTATTTTGTTGTAGAATATAAAGAGGTTTGTCTTGCAATACCTTGAATCTTTAAATATTCATCAAAATGCTTTGATAAATATTCACCTCTATTGTTAGTATGCAATATCTTAATCTTGCATTCACATTACTTCTCTATAAAAGCCTTAAATTCTTTAAACCTTAAAAAATACTTATATTTAATTTTGAAGATAAAAATATACACCTTCCTTGAAAAATCATCAATAAATATTATAAAATATCTTGCTCTTCTAATTGATGGTATATTCATAGGTCTACAAACATCAAAATGTACAAACTTCAATAACTTTATTGTACTTATTGTAATTCCATTTGGAATTAAAGCCCTTTGTTGTTTGCCTTAAATACAACCTTCACAAGTAAGTTTCATGGCATTCTAGCTGAAATAACCAAGATATAAGCCACTTACCATGGATTGAAGCTCCTTCAAGGTTTTTACATTCAAATAACCAAGGCGTCGATGCCAAATGCCAAACTCATCTTGATCTTGTGGAAACTCAGCAAATGCCACTACTTCAACTCCATTCACCTTTTTATAATTGATGAAGTAGAGGTTGCCATCTCTAAAGCCTTTTGCAACATCTCATCTAACCAATGTCTTGATAAAACATCCATTCATGTCAAATTGCACCTTACAACCATGTGAAATAAGTTTGCTCTTCAAAAGAAGGTCTTCTTCATCTTTGGCATATGTAGGACTTCCTTCAATCTTATCCTCTTGGTTTGATCTTTTACAATAATTTCCACCACAATAGAGCTAATTTCAATGGCTTACACATTGTCATTGTCTTCTAGCCATACTTTAGTTGTTGAAATTTCTTCATAAGTGTCAAATGAACACTTGTATAGAATCATGTGTTTAATAGCACTTAAATGAATAATCCACTTAGACATAGTAGTCATGGTCGTCCCTTTATTTGTTATAAAAGCATAATCATCTCTACCATGATTATCACTTGTATTGTTTGCATTCTATTTATCTCCTTTCTTAGCCTTATAGTAATTTCTTATATAATGCCATAATTTTCAATAAATAAAGCAATTTCTCACATTGCTTCTTACATTGTCACATTGGTTTAAATAGCTACTTTTACCTTGTCTTGAAAAAAGAGCTAAATCAACCTTTTGATGTTTTTTTTTTTTTTTTTGTCTTTGTTATCTCATGAGCAAGTCTTGACGTAACATAGTCTAATGTGAGCTCTTTGATCTTGATGGATTCTAATGCTACTATAAGATAGTTATAGGACTTGGGAAGGCTCAAAAGTAATTACATGATAATGTCATAATCATATATCGGCTTGTCAATAATTACTAATTGATTTGTAAGAGCTTTTATCTTATTGACATGAGCTATGAGATCCTCTCCTTCTTCCATTCTTATCCTTAAGAAATTCTTCCTTTTCTATAGAATATTTGTAAGGTTTTTACTCTTATAGATGTTACAAAGTGTCTTCTATGCTTCTACTACTCTTTTGTAAAAGATAATATGTGAAAAGTTGGCATCATCAATATTTATGACAATCAAACCAAATATCTTGTTTTAATAATATTTATATTCCTTTTTTTTCCTTCATATCAGCATCTATGCTTGGAGGCTCTTCACTTTCATCTACAATGTTCCAAAAATCTAAAGATGCCAATATAAGCTCCATTTTCACCTTCCAATGGTAGAAATTGTCTCTCCTAAATTTCTTAATTACTTTCAAGCCTTTACCCTCACTTAAAACTATGTCTAAGGAAGAGATGGATCAAAAAAAATCAAGAAAAGAAGTAATAGAGCTCTCAAAATCAACAAAAAGGTGTTGCTACCTTAAAATCCCAAAATACCCTCTTTGTGAATAAATTAGTGATTTCACTTTCAAAACAATCTCAACTTCACTTTTAAGACTTTTCATAAGTCTTTTATACTATAAGATTATCTTCTATCAAATTTGCCACTCTTCACTCACTTTTAAACTCACAAATCACTTTTTAGCACTATAAAAGGTTCTTTAAATACCTTAGGCTTCTAAACCATGTCAAAACTTAATATTAGTCTACCAATGATATAACATAGTAAGAAAATACAACACTAGTACTTTAAAAAATCATTCCAAAGATGTCTAATAAACTCCAATATCTTATATACACTTAACAATAAATAAGACTAATATAACATCAATAATTAGATATAACAATAAAGTTAGGAGATCCAAATCCTAACATCAGTAATATCAACAAGATCTACTCCTCACAATAACAAAGACCTCAAAGAACTTCAAAATTCACATATAAAGATGAGTGGCCCTATAATCTATTAAAAAAAAAGAAATTAGAAGCTATAACACTTAACATTAGCAAGGTTGCATTCAAAGAGAGTGGAGTAAGATAATACTTACTTCCAACCTCCATTACTTATAGGTGGTGGTTGTTGTCCTAAAAGACAACTTCTACTCTTTGACTTTTACATACATATTTTTAAGATACTTTGATAACTTATATACCATGAGGGTATTCAATGATCTTACAATATTTTGGCATCTTACTTACTATAAAAATATCTCATGCTATACATTAATTATTCTTACTTAGTCTCTTGGATATTCTTTAGTAGATACATTATCTTCTTGACTTTGACTATTTAACCTTGACCTCATCTTATATCCATAGGATGTTCTTTTTATATGCTAAAAATCAATCTTTTGACTATTAGTAACTTATCTAAGATAATATTTTTTATTTGATAACTTATTTTATTTTTATTATTACTTATTTATCTTAAAAATTATAACATTTAAATTATATGAAATCTAGATATTTAATATGAAGCTTTGAGAGGAGATTTGGAGACTAAAGGATTGAAATCCAACCTACTAAGAGGTTTATTCAGAGAGATGAAAGTAAGGCATGAAGGGATGATGGCAAGGGATGGAGGATTTCACTCCCATTGGTTGGACTTCATCTCTATTGATTGATCTTCATATCCAATAGACTTTCAATAAATTATCTATAATATTTTAAAATTTTTGATAATATCAAAAGTAATATTTAGAAAAGATAAAATAAAGATTATAAAATTTAGATTTTTAATGATAATTTTTATATAAAAATTAGGAAATTTAAAGTTAAGATGAAGGAGATATAGCCATTTAAAAATAAGGTGTGGATTTAAGATATATTATTATTCTTTTGAGGATATAAGAAATTATACAAGAACTTTTGAAAATAAGGTGATAGGTGATAGGTAATTAAATAGGTGATAGGTGATAGTTGTTAAGAGTATATTAACACTTCATATAAAATCTAAATACTTCTAGATGGTCTCATTTGAAAATATGGATTGTTAAAATTTTAAAAAAATTCTCTTTAAGGTTAATGAAAGCTTTAGTATATTTTATTATATTTTGGAGATTTTAGAGTACTTAAGGCTTCTATACTTGTATCAAGAATATAAAAATACAGAACAAGAGACTTGAATTGTGACAAGATTTTCAAAAAAAACCAACAAGAACTTGAATTAAACAGATGAGTACATGAATAACACTAAAAAAGGTGAGCTAGAACTTTAAGAGATGTGTTGTTGAGACTGAAGAACTCTTTAATCTTGATTCCTATATATATTCTTATTTAAGATGCTTTTTGAGCAGCTTCTATCAAATTAAGAAGCTTCTTAAGCAGCTTCTACCAACTAGGAAGCTTTTTGAGTTCCTTCCACTAATTGGAAAGCTTCTTGAATTCCTCTCACTAACTAAAAAACTTTTCAACCAACTTTTATCAACTAAAAAGCTTTTAAACCGACTTTCACCAACTAGGAAGCTTCTCAATTGACTTTCATCAATTAAAAAGCTTCTCAACTAACTTTCACTAATTGAAGAAGCTTTTAGAATATTTTAGAAGTTTCTGTGAACCTCCAAAGTGTATGTTCCTAACATCATCCCCTTCTCTAGCGATGAATTCTAAGAGGAGCTTGATCTTATTACATATGTAAAAAATTGAAAATATGTTACACTAGTGAAGCTATGTATTTTGTTTTCCATTTTTGGACAATAGGTTCTAGTGATCCTCAAAGAAATTATCTATGATCTTGAGCTAATGCCTCTGTTGTTGTGATATTCCATCCAAGGATCTGATCTTCATTGCGGCCTTCAAAATATCCTCCAAAAAAGATTTCACGACTAAAAGGATTCACCTTTCTAAATTCAAGTAATATTACTAAAGCTCGAGTATTGAATCAAGACTTACATGGTTGGATCTTGCTCTTAATGGCTCCAATCGAGGTCGTACTTGGCATTGAAATATACTGTCCTTATTTTGCTCAATTGGAGGCTATGAAAATTGTAGTAGTTCATTCAAAAATTGTGTGGCAAGTGAATCTTTTGAGTCATGTCCTCTCACTGCTTGAAGATTTGACATGGTGACTAACTTGCTTCTATTAATCTATCTTAGAACATATGATTACATACAGATGAAGGCTTTAATTTAATTCTTTTTTTTTTTATGAGTATACTTTGAATCCAATCTTTATTAAGAAGTTATCATTGAATATGTTTGGATTTGTAGAAATAGAGTCAATGAAACTCTTATATCTTTTGAGGTACATTAGTGACATTTTCAATCGATTCCCATGTGCGACCATTAATGTTATAACCTTGCCAATGAATAAGATATTCCAATTTGTTCCACCTTTGCCATGAATTAAGTACCTTATCAACCTCGTATTCTTCATAGTCTTCAATTTCAATATTAGGTGGTGATTGTTATATTCTTCTCGAAACATATGACTCCTTATAAGGTTCTAAAAGAGAAACATGAAAAATTGGATGTACCTTCATAATAGATGGTAATTTCAAATAATATGCCATTGGATTGATTTGCTTCTCGATAGAAAATGGTCCCAACCTTTGATAGTCCAACTTATTGCATGGTCACTTAGTCTTGATGTTCCATCAAAGAATCCATACCTTATCTCCAATATCAAAAGTAGGTGATTGATTCCTAAATTTATTTATAGATACCTTGTAAGCATCTTGAGCTACTTACAACTGAAGCTTCAAGATTGTTTGATGTTGCAATAGTTGCTTTATAAATCTTTTAGTTGTTAGATTATTGTTCTTTGGCATATTCCATAGATCAAGCTTTGAATGATATCTATAGTTGGAATAAAACGATATTTGTTGAGTTGAGGCATGAACAATATTATTATATATAAATTTTGCTAATAGTAGATATGAGATCCAAAATTTGATTAACTTATTCTGTTTGGCCGTCAATTTCATGATGGAAAGCCAAAGAAAGTTTAATATCTATCTTCAATGTTTTGAAAAGATATTTCCAGAATTTAGATATGAATTGGGATCCTCGATTGGATATGATATCATTTGATAGGCCATGATATTGATATATATTGTCAAAAAAGAGCCTTGTTGTTTCTTCACTAGACGCAATTTTTTTGCAAGAGATGAAATAAGCCATCTTTGTGAATTAATCAACCACTACAAAGATGTTATCTAATGAATTGGATGGTAATAGATCTATAATAAAATCCATTGAAATCAAAGACTATGACCGTTTTAAAATAGGCAAGGATTGTAAAAGTCTATAGGGACGATGTTGAGGATTTTTGGACCTTGAACAAATATCACAAGAGAGTAAAAAGTCCTTCACTGCCTTTTATATTTGAGGCCACCAAAAATCTCAAGAAATAAGTTCTAAGGTCTTATTAAATGGAAAGTAATTCGCAGTAGGAAAGTCATGGCAAGATTGAAGAAAGCGCAATTGCGTTGGTCTTTCTGGGATGTACAAATGTTCTTCAAAGTATGGAAGGTCTTTGTCAAATTTGAACTTATCAATATTTTTTTTCAAGTGATGCTTGACATCAAGAGCCAAAGCATCATTAGTGGTTGCAGCATGTACCTCATTGAGGGAACTAGAATCAATAGGTACTAATATAATAGTGGCGCAAAGGCAAAATTGCTCCAATTTCAACAAAGTTCTATTTTGTTGATCAAATGTTGCCTCTCCTATCCTTGGTACAAGATATGATCTCTTCGATAGAACATCAGACAATTCTTATTGCTTCTTAGGGTGATAAATAATAACAAAGTTAAATCAAGATAGAAAAATATTCCATTGAGCTTAGCGGTGATTAAGAACCTGAGCTGACATAAAATATTTCAAGTTCTTTTGATTTATATATACAATTAGAGGATGCATTGCTCCTTCAAGAAAATGATGCCATTCTTCAAAAGAATCCACAATAACAAGAACCTCTTTATTGTGGATTTCATAATTAATTTTAATACCAAAAAACTTTTGAAAATAAAATACAGTAGGATAGAATTTATTGTCTATACTTATTTATAAAAATACAGCTTTTATTATAAAATCCGAAGCATTAGTGTCCATATAGAATGTCTTTATAAAGTTTGGATGTACCAATATTGACACTTTAATAAATACCATCTTGAGGTCTTGGAATGCCTTTAATGCTTGAGGAACCCATTTTCACTTGTCCTTATATATCAATCAAATAAGAGGGGTCGCAACTTGAGAGTAATTTTTGATGAAGATCCAATAGAAGTTAGCAAATCCAAAAAAATATTGTACGACTTTCACAGTCTTTGGAATGGTCTATTATATAACCACCTCTACCTTCTTAGGATCCATTGTCAAACCCTTAATAGATACAATGTATCCCAAAAATTCCATCTTAGGTGGATGGAATATTCATTTTTCTAGTTTGGCATACAAACCTATATCTCACAACTTTTGTAATACCAACTTGACATGCCCCTTTTGTTCCTCCAAATTTTTTGAGTAGATCACCACGAACTTGTCTAAGTACTCTTGAAAGATGTCATTCATTAAATGCTGAAAGATAGCGGATATATTTGTTAGTCCAAAAGACATGACATTATATTCAAAATGTCCATACCTTATCCAAAATGTGGTCTTCCATTCATCTCTCTCTTTGATTTATATCAGGTTGTATGCTCTATAGAAATATATCTTAGTATAGATCTTGGCTTGGCTGAGTTATTCTAAAAGTCTTGAGATTAACAGTAGTGGATAATGATTCTTTATCGTTATCTTATTCAATCTCTAATAATCAATGCACATATACAAAGAACCATCCTTCTTCTTCACAAAAAATATAATTGCACATGCTAAAGACTTTGAATGTTTAATGAAGTTCTTTCCAAGATTTTTATTAATATAATCTTTTAATATCAAAAGCTCATTTTGAAAAAGATTATAGATTGGACCAAAAAAAGAACTGCATTCCTTCTTGAAGATCTATAGCACAATCGTATGGTCCGTTGTCGGGTAGAGAGAATTCGCCTTGGGAAAACGCCGGGTTTCTAGCTGCTACTAGAACTAACAGGAAACATGAGAGGAAGCCGTGCAAGTATGTTCTATACTTACATAATATTTATTCAAGCTTTTAAGTTATACTTGAATTATACTTTTACAAATCTTGTACAGATATAAAGTATAAATACTTGAATAATACTTATATAAATACTTATATAATACTTGTATAATCCTTGGTATAATACTTATACAAATATTATATATAATACTTATATAAATACTTGATATAATACTTATATAATCCTTAGTATAATACTTGTATAAATACTTGATATAATACTTGTATAATCCTTAATATAATACTTGTACAAATACTTATACAAATATTATGTATAATACTTATAAAATACTTGTATAAATACTTGATATAAATATAAGTATATATACTTGTATAAAAGGTATAAGCAAAGTATATATGTATTCAAGTATACCTCAAAATACAACCGCATATGAGGAATACAAGTTATACAACAAGCTGAAACTAAATAAATCACTAAAAATTCATCCAAAGGTTGAATCAAGCGTGCTTATAGCCTATGGAAAGCCAATAATCCATTGTAAAACATATCAAAATTTCACAAATAGATGACTTACCATTTAAAAGTTATGGCTAAAAGAAGTAGGCGCTAAAATTTCCAAGCAAATGCAAAGGCAGCAAAGCTCCTCTTCACTTCAGCCTTTGTTGTGATCACTTCCCTTCTCCAAATTGGACATGCAATAGCTTTTTAGAAAGCTCACTCCATCATCTAACTTGTTCTAAAATTTCGCATGCATGCCTTTCAAACTCCAGATTTTGTAGCTAGTTGATTCTACTCTTCAAACCCTAGCAACAATTTTCCCTCTTTGACACTTCATGGCTCATAAAACTTTCATCAAAGCTCCAAATGTATTGATTTTTGTTTTTGTGGAAGGCTTACATAAGCTACTATAAGCACCTAAAATATCAAAAGGATTGAAGAGACTGTCCGACTTGGGTGGTTGAACAAAGTCTCTGCCCCTCTTCGTCGGGTGGCAGCAAACCCTTTCCCACTCTCAAGCTCACAACTTTTGCTCTCCAACTCCAAATGCTACAAGAGATGTCTTGATAGAAAGCTAGCACAATTTTCCACACTCTTCTATAAATTTCACTAAGAAA
This sequence comes from Physcomitrellopsis africana, assembly GCA_036785485.1. NCBI lineage: Eukaryota > Viridiplantae > Streptophyta > Bryopsida > Funariales > Funariaceae > Physcomitrellopsis > Physcomitrellopsis africana. Next base: position 547,183 of record JAWRVF010000044.1, read on the forward strand.
GAGTCGAAATCAAACTTGCAGTAGCAGCTCGAAGTTTCTGCCCCTCTTCATCGGATGGCAGCAAACCTCACTCTACTAAAACAAGCATAATTGTTTGCTCACAACTCCAAAACAAGCAAGTGAGTAGGTTCTAGAATCCTCACAACTTGAAGAACACACCCACCAATTTTCATTACAATTCCTTCTATCTCCTTGGAGCTATCTCTCTCCAAAGTTCACCACTCAAAACTGCCTCCTCTCGGTCTAGCAAGAGGAGTATATCTCCCTTTCTTTCCATATTAGACTATGAGACGCCCACATGGGCAGCCAAATCCTATTGGATGGGCCTTATTCACCCCATGCTCTTCTTTCTTATCCCTCATAAGGTCCATTCTATCTCAAAAGTCAACAAGAAAGGTAAAACAACCTTTATTTTTCTTCTAATTACAAAAGAGTCTATTCTAGGATATAAATAAGATAGGAATAAAACAAATAGCCATCTTAATTCACTAACTAAGTGGCTATAATAAATCTTCTCTTTATAATATCTTCTAAAATAACCTCTAGCACTCACACATATATTAACAATAGATACAAGATATTTAATATTTTTATATACTGCACGTAAATACAGTATGACACCATGCTCCAGCAATATATCAACATTCTTCTTTTAAAAAACATCTTGAAATTTGTTATACTGCTCTAGGATACTTGTCGATGAAGTCATATCTACTTTAATTGGAATTGCATAAATAAAAAATGATGTGTATTCTGTGGCCAATCTTATAAAAGTTCTTCCTCCAATAAATAAAGATTTATCAATTTATAGCTTCTTACAAATCTTTTTTCTAAAGATTTCTATTAGCAATATTACTCTTTGCAACCTCTAATCTATAGATGGATTATTTTTTTTTAACCAAGATAGTCCAAGAATAATAAGATTTGAAGGAGTTTTTATAATGTTGAACACAATCCGGCTTCTGTGATCTTTGAACAACACTTCTATAAGTGTGATTTTATAGATGATACTACCAGAGGATAATGGTCATCTATCTATTACTTCTACATGAATAGGTTTGGATTTTTGTACTAAAAGAATTTTGTGAAGCTTAATGAATATTTCATTTACAAAACAAGCACATGCCTTTGAATCTAATAAAGCGGTTGTCTGAAGCTTTTGAGGGCCAAAATACAAAGAGATTGTATAACAATAAGCAAGTTGAATAGAAAGAGAGGAATCTGAATAATTTTGTAATATTGGATTGTCCAGCCGCACAGTCCTTACTATGGCTGAACATTGTCATTTTTCTGAACCATTGTACTCCTAGTTTTAGTAATGTGTCGATATTGTTTCTTTGAGCAATTGCCAACCTTGTGGCCTTCCTTGCCACAATATAGGCATAGACCTTCTTCTATCTGATGCTTCTTTTTTTGTGGACTAAGAAGTTTAATTTGTACTGCATCAAGTTGCATATCTTTTAGTTCTAAGTATGAATTCAAAATGCTTATTGATGTAGTAGGGATATGTTGGATTATATATTGTCTTATTAAAGCCCATAAATATTGATCTTTTCAATGTTGAAATAATCAATTATCATATTTTATGGCTTAAATAATGGCTTCTTTGAACAATTGTGGATCTGAAAGCGATAATAACAAATCTTTTCATCATCTCTTAATCTCTAATAAAATTGGCTTATTAGAACTTCTTCATCCCAATTGATATCACAAACTAATTATCTAAAATTAGATATATAAATTGATACAAAGTGTCTCCTTTCATATAATGCTCAGATCTTAGCTGTTGTCTAATGAGCCTTATCATATTCTCTAAATACTTCTCCAAATGCTTCCGTGAAAATTTCAAAATTGCTCAAAATTGGTGATCTTTTTTTAAACAAGGAAATAAATCATAATAATGCTTGTCACGTAAGTAAGGTGCCAACTAATCCAACCCCTGATTCTATTATTAGATAAGTATCAAGTTGTAAGACCATTATTAATTAAATTTGGTTGACAAATCCTTGGAACTTTGAATGCGTACCATCATATTTTTCCAGAAGACTAACTCGAGGTTCTTTATATTATTGAACAGGTAGATTTTTTTGGTGTAGCATAGGTAGTACTACATCCTCAAGTGCAAAAGTTGGAGGTAGATGCAATCTAGATTGTAGCACTCTAGATGTTGCATTGTTACCAAGTTTTGCAATAACTCCTTCAATTTCTGCAGTCCTAGCACATAAAGTAATAAGAGCACTTATAATGGCATCTAATTTGGATTCGAAAGATTTGGTCATACTAATATCTTAACCTTTAGCCATTCTAAGAGAAAAAAGAAAAGAATCTATAAAAATATAATATCATTTTAGAAGAAGATAATCTGTGTGAATCCTATTAATGGATCTTAATTAGTGGATTGGTTAAAAATATAGTCTTAAGTCATTTAGTTATACAAATATTATGGTTAGAGAGTATTTTTGATTATTTAAGTATTTATTAGAATTTAAAAGTATTTATAAATATAAAAGTCTTTTTAGAAGAAAATTTACAAAAATAAAATCTTAGTAAGTCCTAGAAGCAATTATTTTAGTTGGTTTAGTATTTTTATTTATTATTAAATATTAAGAGTTAGTTATTGAGACCAATGTCTACATTGGCCTTCTATCTACATAAATTATTCATTAAAAACCTATAAATGTTATTTAGTAGGTAGAAGAAGCATGAGAAAGAAATCTCATGTCTTTTTAATTATTTTTGTAGAAAATAGGATTTTTAGTTGATTTAAATTTATTTTATTATTATAAAAACTTTCTAAGTTAGAAGAAAATAGTCTTAAATTGATATTATTATCTTAAAAATATTATAGAGATTTTTATAATTTATTTAGAATTTATTTAGAATTTATTTAGAATTTTTAGAGCAATTTTAAAGACTTTGGTAAAAATAAGTTTTATCACTTTAGAAGCCATTATGAAGAAATGGAGCAAGATTTGAAGGCCATGTAAGGTTCCTAGGCTAATAGGGTGTTTTTGAATACCATGGTGATGTCAAAAATATAAAATTATTAGTTCTACTAATATAAAATAGGAGGACCAGCAACTAGTATAGTCCTTGTAGGAAGGGAGGTGCATAAGTCCCATATGGATTGTAGCACCTTGGATGTAGGTAGGAGGATAAGACTAAGGCCTCGTAGCTTCTCTAAGACATCCATATACACTACTTGTGAGCCTTGATGAGGTTCAAACTCATGATCTTTTAAGCAAGTTATCCTTGAGGTAAAACATTTCTACTTAATTTTTTTTATTATTTACCTCTTATCTTTGAATTATCATAACTTCCTCATAGTAACTCATATTTATATGTTTTTTATATCATTGGAAAGATAAAAAAATTATGTATTCAAAATTATAATTTTTATTTTTTTTTATTTTTTTTTATTAGGTAAAAATCTAGTGAACAAACTATGACTAGTTTTGTAGTGTGCAATTACTTAACTACACATATTTTAATTGTTTTGTGTTGTTCTTCTCCTTCATTGTTATTTATTGCTCTTTATACTTCATTCCACAATTTATAAGCAATTCTTAATTGAATCCACCTTATAATTTGGATTGACAAGTGAATTTTATCCTCACAATCTGTAACCTCTAAAATGCTTTAAAATTGCAAGGAGAGGAGTGATCTACTTTCTCACAAGAGGGACAAAGCTCCAATGTTGTGATGAAAAAAATATTAGTTTAAAAGAGGATAATCTACAATCTCTAAAGTGTTGATATACCTTTGAGTAAGGAAGTAATCCACTCTCTAATAAGAAGGATCCAACTCTAATATTGAAGATGAGGGTAGTCTCGACAAACTATCAAAGATATAAGAATATTGATTAAGAGATTTGAATTTAGATAAGGTTTCTTAAAGAAATCAATAAGAATTTGAATTAAATAGATGAATATATAAATAATACTAAGAAAGGTGAGTTAAAACTTGAAGAGATATGTTGTCAAGACTAAAGAACTCTTTAGCTTTGATCTCTATATATACTCTTATCTAGGACGCTTCTTGAGCAGCTTCTATCAAAATAAAGAAGCTTCTTGAACAACTTCTACCAATTGAGAAGCTTCTTGAGCTCCTCCTACTAACTAGGAAACTTTTCAACCAACTTTCACCAACTAGAAAGCTTCTCAATTGACTTTCACTAACTCAAGAAGCTTTTAGAATGTTTTAGAAGATTTTGAGAACCTCTGAAGTATATGTCTTTAATAACTTGATGTAATTTTTTTTTTTAGGAACAATTTTATTTAAATTTGGAATTTGTATCTATCTTGACATTTGATTGAAAAATTAGTGATAGCCAAAAGTCCAATGCTTCTTAGAAGCAAATTCCCTCTACCATGACAATGTACAAATAAGTTACTGGAAATTATGTATTTGGATAATTGTGGACATATAAAGATACCATAAATAGATAGAGTAAGATACTTTGTCATATTTATTAATATTTTTTTTATAGAAGGTCTAGATTTTATATCTTTAAAGCCAAGAGTAAATGTTTCTTAAGATTTAAGAAGTTTAAGGCACTTGTAGAGAAGCAATGTGAGTGTAAAATCAAAGTAGTATTCATAAATAATGGAAGTGAATACTCGTCAAAGTATTTTTATGATTTCTTGAAGATTCAAAGTATTGTAAGATAAAATTCTACGCTTTATATTCCACAATAAAATGGAGTTGCTGAAAGTATAAATCAAACCATTATAAAAATATGCTTCATGCTCAACACCTTAAGCATGAATTTTGAATGGTGTCAAATAGAGAGAATTTGCCTTGAGAAAACACCAAGTTCCTAGCTACTACTAGAACTAGCAAGGAATATAAGAGGAAATCGTGCAAATATCTTCTATACTTATGTAATATTAGAATATAATCCTTATACAAAAATAGAATATAATTCTTATATAAAAATAGAATATATTCCTTATATAAAATAGAGTATAATCCTTGGTATATTACTTGTAAAAAATAGAGTATAATCCTTGGTATAATACATATATAAAAAAGAATATAATCCTTGGTATAATGCTTGTATAAATACTTGTATAAATATTATATATAATATTTATAAAATACTTATATAAATACTTGATATAAATACAAGTATATATACTTGTATAATAAATATAAAAAAAGTATGTATATACTCAAGTATACTTCAAATATGACTGCATATGAAGAATACAAGTTATACAACAAGTTGAAACTAAATAAATCACTAAAAATTCATCCAAAGGTCAAATCAAGCATTCTTATAGCCTATGAAAAGCTAATAACTCATTATAAAATATATAAAATTTTCAAAAATAGATATCTTACCGTTTAAAAGTTATAGCTAAATAAAATAGATACTAAAAATTCCTGACAAATACAAAGGTAGCAAAGCTCCTCTTCACTTCAGCCTTTGTTGTGGTTGCTTCCCTTCTTCAAATTGGACATGCAATAGCTTTTTAAAGAGCTCACTCCATCATCTGACTTGTCTTAAAATTTCACATGTATAACTCTCAAACTTCACATTTTATACCTAGTCGAATCTACTCTTTAAACCCTAATGACAATTTGCTGTCTTGACACTTCACAGCTCACAAATCTTTCATAGAAGCTCCAAATGCATTGATTATTGTTTTTGTGAAAAGCTTATATAAGCTACTATAAGCATCTAAAATATTAGATAGATAGAAGAGATTGTCCGATTTGGGTGGTTGAACAAAGTCTCTGCCCCTCTTCATCGGATGGCAGCAGACCCTTTTCTACTCTCAAGCTCACAACTTTCTCTCTCCAACTCCAAACGCTACAAGAAATAGCTTGATGGAAAGCTAGCACAATTTTCTACACTTTCTACAAATTGCACTAAGAAAGAATTGAAATTAAACTTGCAGTGGCAGCTCAAAGTTTCTACCATCACTTTTTGATAGCAATAAACCTCATTCTACTAAAACAAGTGTAACTTTTTGCTCACAAGTCCAATACAAGTAAGTGAGTAGGTTCTGAAATCTTCACAACTCAAAGAATAAACCCTCTTAATTTCATTACAAATGCTTCTATACCCTCCAAGCTATCTCTTTCCAAATTTCACTGCTTAAAAACCCTTATTTCCAACAAGAGGAGTCTTCTCCTCTTTTCTTCTACACTAGCCTATGACATGCCCACATGGGTAGTCAAATCCTATTGGTCACGTCCTATTCACCCCATATTCTTCTTTCTTATCCTTCATAAGGTCTATGCTACTTCAAAGTCAATAAGAAAGATAAAACAAACTTTACCTTTCTTCTAATTACAAAAGAATCTATTCTAGGATATAAATAAGGTAGGAATCAAAATAAATAGTCATCCTAATTCACTAATTAAGTGGCTAAAATAAATCCTCTCCTTATAATATCTTCTAAAATAACCTTTAGCACTCACACATGTAATAACAATAAATATAAAATATATAATATTTTTATACACTGCATGTAAATGCAGTATGACAACAGAAACTATGGTGAACGTATTCTATATAAGGAATAGATGCCTTACAACTACACTCACATCAATGACTGTACAAAAAACTTAGAGTCAGAAGAAACCTTGTATTTCACAGATGAGGAATTTTAGATGCATTGCTTATACAAAAATATCACATTGTATGAAATTCAAACTTGATGCAAAAGATATAAGATGTATATTTTTTGGATAATATGAAGATACTAAGGTATATAGGCTAATGTGCTTGAATACCAAGAAGATCATCAAAAGTTATACTATTGAATTTTTAGAGCATAAGAGTACTTGTAAATGCTTAGAAATGTATCTAAGTGGGAGTAATGGTGTGTTTGTGGACATATCTTAAAATTTAATAAAGAAAGAAGAAGATGAAGGCAATGAAGATGGTGGAGGTGTAAATTAAAATGAAGAGCCAAGAAAGATAGAAAAAAAAACCTCTACAATTCCTAAAACCAACAATGAAGGATATAAAGATATTAAAGATAATGAAGATGAGAAATATCAACCTTTGAGTGAAAAAAAAAACTTCTAGAGAGAAGAAGCTTAAAAGAAACTATAGAATGTAACAAGACAAATCTTTTTTAAATAAAAAAAGACATCCTATGAAAGAAAGAAAATCACTTGATAAATAGTAAAAGAATTAAATCTTTCTTTAAGTAAGTGAAAACATGTCAATATTGTACTTCTTGCTGATCTATTGAATTTATGTGATGTAATGAAGTCCACAAATTTTATGAAGTAGGAGAAGACTATGAAGAATATCAATGATTCATAGATAATGGAATATGGAAATTGATTCAACTTCCTTCAAATTGATCTTCAATTGGTTGTAAGTAGGTATTTAGAACCAAGAAAGATACAGTGGATGTTGTTGTGAGATGCAAGATAAGATTGATTGCTAAAGATTATTCACAAGTTGCTTATATTGATTTCAATGAGACATTTTTTTTTGTGGCCAAATTTACCACCATTAAAATTATTGTGGCAATTGAAGCAATAATAGACTTGGAGATAGATCAAATAAATATAAAAACAACATTCTTGAATAAAAAATTGAAAGAAAACATCTTCATGGATTAACTTCAAGGATTTAATCAAAAAGGTAAATAATACCTTGTTTGTAAGTTGAAAAAATCTTATTATATAGGGTCAAGTAATCACCAAAGACATGATACCAACATATTCATATATTTTTTGTAAATGAAGGATTTGTAAATAGTAATACTAACTATTTTATATATGTGATGCATTTAAAAGAGTTTTTGTTGGTTGTCATCTTTTATATTGATGATTTGATCATATTAACTAATACCTTAAAGATAATAAATTGATTAAAGTCAAAGTTAAAAAAAATATATAAGATGAATGATTTGAAAGAGCTTCACTGTTGTTTAGGAGTCGAATTTATGATTATAGTAACAAGACCATTACAATAAGCCAAAGCAAGTACATTAAAGAAGTATTAAAATGATTCAACATGGAAGAATACAAGCCTATTGAAATATTTTTGGAGGCCAATTTGAAATTGATGAAACTCACAAATATAGAGTTTGTTAAAGTTGAAGATAAAATATAAAATATTCCATATAAGATAATAGTAGGCTCACTTATATATGTAATGATTGACACAAGAATAGATCTTATATATGGAATAAGTATTATGAATCAATACAGATTAAAGGCTAGACTAATCTATTAGATAACCATCAAAAAAATCATAAAGTATTTAAAAGATACTTTGAATTTCAAATTAAATCTTAGAGGTGATAATATTGCATTATATGATTATTGTGATATGGATTGGACTAGGGATGTAAATAATAGAAGGTCAATAATGGGCTATATGTTCTTTATTGGAGTAAGAGCAATCTCATGGAATTATAAGAAACAACCAACAATTGTAAGGTCCACAATAGAGGCAAAATATATGGCAGTAAGCCATAGTATAATAGAGACAATTTGATTAAGACAAGTTTTAGAGGACTGTAGACTTGTATAAGTGAAAGCAACTACAATCAAGTGTAATAATCAAAGATGCCTTGCTTTTATAAAAAATTCAAAATATCATTCAAGAACCAAAAATATTGATATTCAATATCACTTAATAAAGAAGAAGATTAAAATGGAAGTAATTGAAATAAAGTATTGTGCAACAAAGGAAATGCTTATTGATTTGTTCAAAAAAATATTTATTAAAGATATGGATAAGTAAGTTCTCACCACTTTTATTACGTTTGTAAGTCAGGGGATTAATCTTTCTCATACACAAAAAATCTAATATGTTTCTCTTTTACTCTTTAAATTTCTCATTCAATGCTTTAGTCTCTCTCTTTAGCTACAAATTCTTTTATCACAAACTTTTCCTTTCCTACTCCCAATCTTTTTTTTTTTTTTTTTTTTTTGCGATTTTAGATATTCTCCTCCTAAATAGATAACCTTGCCTCCTCTATTGCCTGCAAGCTTGAATTTTTTATTAACCTATGGACTTTGTACCCCACTCAATCTCCAACAACATCACAGTCCATGGTTGTCGGGATCCATTACCATGCCAATCACTTGATAATCTTCAATGTTGCAAGTCAATGCCTTAGCCGGCCTTGACAGGATTCGGGCCAATTCTCAGCCAGTAGGCCAGGATAGCAAGAATTTATTGGACTTACCTTTGTTTTATTTTTATTTTTATTTTTTTCTTTTTTAACTACTATTTTTACTAATTAATCATATTAACTTTTTAATTTAATCTTCTAAATTTAAATCTTTAATTTTTTAAAAAAAAATTTAAAATTTTTTAAGCTAAATTAATGTAAAAAAATAAATTTTTGGCTCACATAATTGGTGACTATCAGGGGACCAAATCCCAAGATCTTTCACTTGTTCTATAACTCCAATGAGCATATACAGTTATTAGAATCTAAGTAGTAAGAACTGCTTTTGTTTCAATTTCTTTTAGGTGGTGGTATTTTTTTTTGCTTAAGGAATTTGAAAGCTTCAAGTCTAATATTCCTTACATCGACTCCCTACAATATGGGTGGAAAATAGATCACCATTTAATGTCTTCAACTACACCAAATTCTTTGGAAACACCTCGCTTACCAGATAGAGACCCAATTAGACTACGTCAAACTTATTTGGAAAATTTAATTGGCTTATATCTTATAATAATATCAACATTCTTAGCTGCAAATCACATTTTTTATATTTTTTGTCAAACCAAATCCTCTCCCATTATTGAATAGCTTCCACATGCTGTACACTCTTTCTTCAATTTTCATCAAAAGCTTCTAAGGCCAATAGTCTATCCTTCAAAGACTGTTTCTCTATCAACCTTATCTCCATTATTACTCTAAGTGAAGGAACCTCAAACTCAATGGATAAGATTGCTTCCATACCATAAACTAATGAAAATGGCATGGCTTGTATTATTACCTTGAAGGTTGTACAGTATGCCTACAATGCCTCAGATAGTTTTGAGTTCCAATCTCTCTTTGAATCTTATACAATTTTTTGTAATATACTTGTAAAGGTCTGATTAACCGTCTTGGTATGTCTATTAGTTTTAAAGGTGATAGGATGTAGTTTTTTGATAATCAATTTGAAATCTTTCTGTCAAGTCTTAAATCACCTCATTGAAAAAATGTGTTTCCCAATTGCTAATTAAAATCTTAAGACAACCAAAGCGTATAATAATAATCTCAAACAAAAATATAGAAGCATTTCTTGCATCATTTGTCTTGACTGCCTTAGCCTCGGCCCACTTTATAAGGTATTCAATAGCCACAATGATATAAGCCATGCCTTTGGAAGAATAAAAATGGATTTCACCCGTATAATTAATACCCCACTTTTTAAATGGTATTAATGGTAAAAAAATGTGTAGAGGCAACTCTATTTGTAAATCATTTCTAGCAAAGCGTTGGCACGCATTACACCTCCTAATATATGTATGTGCATCTTGAAATAAAGTTAACAAATAAAACCATGTCCTTCATATCTTTTGTCCCATGAGTTGTTCTAAAAAATATCCTCTGCATACATTGTCATGACACACTACTAAGATTTTTGGAATTTCTTCTCCCATAACACACCTTTGTAGCACACCATCAACTCTTCTCCTATACAACCTATGTCCCATTACCACAAAATGTTTGCTATTGATCATAATCTTCCTTCTTTTTTCTTTAGATAATTCTGAGGGTAACTACTAGCTGGTCAAAAATTCAATGATATTGGCATACCACATTGTCATAGTAGAGAGTATTTGCCTCAAAAAAATTTTGGGCTTTTGGCTACCACTAATTATTCAATCAAGATCCAAATATAATAAAAACCTCTAAATTTATATAAAAGATTTTTTCATAGGATTATTGTACCTAATACATAAGTTTTATTTTACAAGACATCCAACATATAATAAAATACTCTAAACCCTCATTCCCTCGTAGAAAGGGAATTTTTTCCAAACTTCAACAATCCATAATTTTTAATCTAACCATCCATAACTTTCAATATAACTATTCAAATCCACTCCAAATTTACATGAAGTACTAATATATTCTTTACAACTATCACTACAAATTTTAACTATTGATTCGTTACCGATCTTTAGATATCGCCAAAACCCTAGCAGTAGCTTCAAATCCTTATTTACAAACATCCATGTACTAAATTCTTCATATCTCATAAATTAAATGTCCAAATGCTATGAAACTTTGATATATAGCTTTTTAGCACAAAGATTTATCTTCTTAGAAATGTTTAGACAAAAATTCCTCCAAAAACTCAAGATACAGCAAAACCCATCACTATCAACAAAACAATCTACTTACTGCCTTGGAATTCAATCTATTGTCTTTGATCTCTAATATCTCCTTCTTTAGAACTTCAAATATAGCAATTCTTCCATATTAGATGTAGAACTTAAAATCACCTCTCTAGTTACACCTTTCAATCTCCAAAAGCTTTCATATAATTCGTAAAATCCTCAAAAAAGTGATAGTAGATAATATTTGTATACCTTAACTTCAAGCACCTACTTCTCCATCATAAAAATTCCAAATCTCTCAATTTTTACACCAAAATTGTAGTCCAAAAAACAAGCTTTCTAATCCTAGTCTTTGATTGTCAAAATGGTCTCCTTAAAGCTACCCAAATCCTTATTCTCCTTGTGGGCAGCCTTCTCAAAGCCTATTGGGTATGACTATTGACCAATAGGAATAAAGAACTTCACCCCTTATCTTCATTCATCCACAATTTATCTTCATTCTTCCAAATAGGCCTCTTAGTAGTTTAATTCTTCTTCTTTGAATCTCAATTGACTCTCAAGGCTTTATACTAAATATTTAGGTCTTATTTAATTTACACCCCATAACCAAATTAAATAAAAATCTAAAATAAAGTTTCTTACACAAACTCTCTTTAATTTATTTTTTTAACCATTCTAACACATATTAGAACTTATGAACATATTATATATTTTAATTAATTTTTACATACTATAAGCAATTATAGTATGACAACGTAGGCTTTGTTGTCATTACAAAAAGTTTCTCATCTATAAGCCCTTCATCAATTTGATTGGTTTATATATTTTTTTTCCAACCTTGATAAGTGATCTGCTTACTTATGAGCCAAGCCTGATTTGTACTCCACTATATAATCAAACTCTTGTAATAGTAACATCCACCATATTAATCTCTCACTCAATTCAAATTTATTGACCAAGTATTTAATTGCCATGTGGTCCACAAAGAATACTACCTTATTGTCTAATAAATAATGGCGCACTTTTTGATTGAAAACACTATAACTAAACATTTTTTTTTAGTTGTTGAATAATTCTTCTCGGTTGTATTAAGTTGTCTGCTTGCGTATGCAATGGAATAATCCCTGCCCTTCCTATTTTTTTCTATCTTTTAGCAAAGAACACTACCTATTGCTACTACACTTGCATCACAATACACATGGAGGGATAGTTTCCATTATAGAGGTCTTAATACCGGATACAAATTTAGTCTTATCTTCAATATCTCTAATGCCCTCTGACAATCATTGGTCCAAATGAAGTTGGTGTTCTTCCGTTGTAGTGAAGATATGGATAGTGCAACCATTGTATAATCTAGAATTAGTTCCCGATACCACCCTACATGTCCCAATAACCGTTGCACTTCTTTCACATTACTTGGGACTCTAATGATATTAATGACCTTAATTTTTTTAATTCAGATTTTCTATCACTTTTATTCACTATATAATCTAATAATATATCCCAATATATGGCCAGATATGTCTTCTCTAGATTTAAGGCCATTTTCACCTTCCTATATTTCTCGAGCACTTCTTTCACCTTCATCAGATGGTTTTTAATTTGTGACTATATACTAAAATCATCAATGAATATTATTATGGATTTATATAGCAAATCTAAGAAATTATACATTATTAATCATTGAAAAGTTATTGGTACATTACATAATCCAAATAGCATCTTATATCATACAAAAGTTCTCCATGGAATCATAAATATTATCTTATGCCTATCTTCAACTGTAATAGATACCTAATTGTACTCCGAGTAACCATCCATGAAACTGTAACGTTCATGTTCAACTACTTCTTCTAAGATGCTAATTATGAAGAGTAAAGGAAAATGGTCTTTCTGAGTCTTTGCATTTAGTTTCCGATAATCCACGCATATGCATAGTTTATCATTTTTTTTCTTTATCAGCACCATTGATGATATCCAATCAGTGATCTCCATTGGTTTTATGAATCCCGCTTACAACAATTGCTCCAACTCTGCCTTCACTACCAATTGAAGTTGTAGGTTTATTCTCTTTTTTTATCTAATTGATATTGTATCAAGTAATAAGAGAATGCAATGGTACACAATGTCTAGCGATATGCTTCTTAATTCTTTATACAACCATATAAAAATATCTTGATATTCCTGTACCAATTTATTGTATGCACTTATTTCCTTGCCATTCAATTGATTCCCCATTTACATCTGTTTTGACTCCTCTTCTTCTATTTGTATGGTCATAAACTTCCAATCTTCTTTTATCACATGTGACTATTCAAAATTATTGTGATACCAATCTGAAAGCACATTCAAGTAATTGGCCACGTCTTCTCTCATTGTGATTCCTACAAAAGTTATTTTACAGTGCAACATCCTTTCTAAAGGCTCATCTTCTTTGAATACTTTTAACCCTTGGGATTCTTCCACCTCTATTGAGTACACTCCATTTTCTACTTTAACAATAAATGCTAATCCATTTTCATCCTCAACACCCTCCATAAAATTTATCCATTCTTCTTTATCAGTTGCTAAATCTGGATGTATTCATAGCTAAGCCTCATATTCACCAATATCCTTCCAATTATAAAGATTAGAGCCTAAACATTCTAATCCTTGTATTTCTAAGTTTAAGGTAGTATTGCTTGTCAACACTTCCTCTACTTGTTACTAGCCCTTCTCTACCTTAAAAAATTTGACTCTGTCATCCTCTGATGATTTTTGATGGGTGTCTACTACAATAATAGACCTAATAGACACTCAAGTATAATTTTCACTAGATCCATAAATAATTGTATATTGCTCTCTCTCCCAATTCACTATAACGTTGGCTATTCTCAGCCACAAATGACCTAATAATATTTAGAATAACTCCTTGATTATTTTCATTCAAATCACTTGAAAGGTCAACATATATTTTTCTCCTCCTATAACCATCCTATGATGTTGAATTTGGCCTATTGGCTTTGTTGGACTTAGGTTAGTCATGTTTATCACAAATAGTGAAGGCCCAGTGAAACTTCTCCATTGTTCATAGAAGCATGATATTTAAACCACTCCCTCTATCCACCAATGCATTGGATATGATCTTATTGGCAATCATTACTTCTATCTCTACTACCTTCACATCAAACAACCTTTTAATAAATTATATCCATGCCACTATCTTCTTGCTTTTTTTTTTTTTTTTTTTTTTATATATTATTATAGATAATCCTTCTTTCAATGATTTTTTTACTATTCGAGATATTTCTAAAAGCTATGTGATTGTAATGTCTGCCTTATATTTTTTTAAATCCTCCCAGAGATCATACATCATCATCTTTGACCCCCTTTGATTGCACTCTAGTGATCTAAACTCCTCTAAGGATACACCTGGTCCTTTCTATTTATCTTTTTTTATATTTTCTTCATTTTTTCTCCCTCCTTCTAAAGATATTTTTGTATCAATCGGTTCTCAATGCAATGGCTCACCATCAAATTCTGTAACCTTCTTGACAGCTTCTTTGGTCACTTTGTCTAAATCTGAAAAACATGGAGGATCTTCAAACAAGCTGCTCTTTGATTTTAAAATAGGAGGTTATAAAACTGCTTGTGCATGTGTCATCACTACTAGCAATGAGACTTGAGGATTTATTTCTTATTCTTTTTTACTCACCTTGTGAGTAACTAGGTTTGTAGCTTGAAATTCTTCCCCTTTGACTACTATCAATGTTTGGAATAGAACATAGTTGTATAGTCTTATTCCTTCCGCTACTCGAACATCTTGTATATTTAAAGGATCTGGTTTCTGATTTGGTTCTATTCTTCTATTATCTTACTTTTGCTCCACTTGTTTACTCTCATTCAAAGAAATATATCCTCTTTGAGTCTGCAATCCCGCAAGTGATAGATATATTTGTCTAGACTCTTTTTAATTATAATAGAGATTTGATAGTTTCATCTCTCTCTGATTCTCCCATGGTCTCTATTGACCTTGCATATTTTCTTCAGCATGTTGTTGAGGATTCACTATAGGATTCAATAACAATATAACCTTATTAGATTGCTTACATTCATCCAAAGCATGGTTCCCTCCAAAATTACTACATCCAAACTATTGGCCCTTTGACCAACACTGTCCAAACATGCGTCACCTTCCACAAAATTGATGGTATTTCTTTCGTGGTTTATTTCCTCCTAATCTTTGTGGCCCGCTTTAATAACTACCTTGTCTAAAATTTGTATTCAATTGTCTGCTATATCTAGGAGGTTTTTAAAAATTCTTATAATCTTGCCTACAAATAATTGGTGGCGGTTCAACTCTACAAAACTAAAAAGAATGGCCACTCTGCTTGCAATTTGTACACCACATTCTTTAAATATGGCCTTTGGATTCTATCCAAGGTGGTGGTAGATTAGGGTCTTGATTCCTTGTCACACATGCCATTTACTCAGTCAAGGTCTGCATTTGCTTCAAAATAGCTTCTTAAAATCCTTCCTGCTTTGTCAGTATCCTCTTCTCCATATCTTCTACCTTTTCTTTTAAATTTGGAGCAAATAAGATCAATAGAGGAGCTGGTTCTTGTATCGCTAGTGGCACAAGTGACTACCTGAATCTAGCTATTAAAAGATTGGAATTAGAATCTTGTTGACTTTGCTCCAATTCCATCATATGCGGCTTGATAGGAATAAATTATAGAATTGCCTCATCTTTCCTCCTCTATAGCTGCTCGTAATTTTTTTTTTCTATGGCATCTATTTTTTTTTGTTGCTCTCTTAGCTTCTTTTAAAGTCTTAGGATTTTATTCCAATACACTTTTAATTATAGACTCTTGAAAAAATCCTTGAATAAAAAATTGCTTCAAAATATCATCATTGAATATATTTTCTACAAATCGGATGCAAACTAGCTCAAATCTTTATATATAAGAGGATACATCTTCCTCTCGACCTTACTTCATTATTGATACTACTTTCAACACTATATTTTGTTCTACCTCTTGTTGAAAATGATTTAGAAACTTCCCTTGTAGTTGTGGCTACTCTACAAAGTTTTCTTTCACGTAATTATGGTACCATTCATATGCCTCTCTATGTAACGTAGTGGAAAATCAGACCAAATAGTAACTTGGGTTGGTGATTAATAAAGTGGTTAAAATTTTGATGTATTGCTCTATGTGCAAAGATGGATCTTTGATTTTTGTGCCATAAAACATTAGTAGATGTACAAAGATGCTTGTTGCACCTAAGTCTCTTGGCACCATAGTGGATAAGCCTCATGGTATCACCAACGGATTAATTGGTGGTCTTTGAGCCATTTCTTGAAGAATTGTCTCTACCATAGGTTCCGTATTAATTGATTTTTCTAAAGGTTGTTTGTTATCTACTACCTCAAAGGTTGAAAAGGAATCTAACTTTAATCCTCTATTAGAACTTCCCAATGATGGTTCTTTATCCCATTGCCGTACTGAAATTGCTTACAGTATATAAAATCCACTCAAAATGCATAATATGTTTATAGATTTAGATATGTGTTAGAATGGTTAGTAAAATAAATTAAAGGGATTGATAGAAGAAACTTTATTTTATTTTTACTTGTTTTGATTATGATATTTAAAAATTATAAGATCTAAATGATTAGTATGAAGCCTTGAGAGAAGGTGGGAGCTTAAGGATGAAAATATAAGCTAGTAGGAGGCTAATTGGGAGGAATGAAATTAAGGCATGGTCGGATGAAGGCAAGGAATGGAAAACTTAATCCCTATTGGTCGAATACCATGCCCAATGGGCTTTGAGGAGGCTGCCCGAGACCTTAACAAGGGTTTCGGCGACTTCAAGGAAGGCATTAGGAAATCGGAAGTTAGGGTTGTAAAGTTTAGGATTTTGGGTACAATTTGTGTACAAAAATTAGAGGATTTGGACCTAAAGTAAAGAAGTTATAGCCATTTGAAGATAAGGTGTCAATATGAGACATACTGTCACTCTTTTGAGGATTGAAAGAGTTGTATGAAAGCTTTTGGAGATTGAAAGGTGCGGCTAGAGAGGGAATTCCAAACTCTACGCCTAATGTGGAAGAATTACTACATTTGGAGTATTAAAGGAGTTATTGGGAGTCAAAGACAGAAGATCGAATTCCAAGGCAGTAAGTAGGCCGTTTTGTTGATAGTGATGGAGTTTGTCATATCTTGAGTTTCTGGACGAATTTTTGTCTCAAAATTTCCAAGAAGCTGTATGATTATGCTAAAAAGCTATATGTCAAAGTTTCATAGCATTTGAACTTTTAGATTGTGAGATATGAAGAATTTAGTACATAGGTGTTTGTAAACAAGGGTTTAAAGCTACTGCTAGAGTTTTGGCAATATCTAAAGATTGATAATGAATCAATGGTTGAAATTTGTGGTGATAGTTGTAAACAATATATCAGTACTTCATGTAAATTTGGAGTAGATTTGGACGGTTGGATTGAAAGTTATGGGTCATTGAAGTTCAGGAAAAATTCCCCTCCTACGGGGGAATGAGGGTTTAGAATATTTTGTTATGTTTTGAGTGGTTTGTAGAAATTAGGCTTATGTATTGGGTGTAATAGCCGTATGAAGATCTCTTTTATATAAAATTGGGGGTTTTTATTATACTTGGAACTTGATTGAGTAATTAGTGGCAGCCAGAAGCCCAGCGCTTTTTTGAGGCAGATTCTCTCTACCCCGACACCGTTGTCCTTGATTACTCCCTTCAATTACCACTTCAAATTCAGCTGTCATTGTAGTGATCATCTCTTGGAGTTCTACGTGGTCTTTCCTTTCTATTGTCCTACTGATTTTTCCTAAAATTCTTCTGACTTTACCTTGTCTTTCTAAACCTTTCTTCAAGCCCCATTTCTTGATATTATTTATAGCTAGGATCAACTCTAGTTTCTTTAATCAAATTTGAGTGTTCATTTAATCACTTCTAGCAAGCCTCACACCATTCACCACATATTGCCACAATCCTTCTTTCCATTTTTAATTTCTATTAACCTAGGTGAGAAATTTAAGGAGATTATTTAAGAAAAACCTATAAGCCTACTTCAGTTTATAATCTCTCTAGTAAGAAGAGTAGACAACAAAAAAACCATGTCCAAATCAGGCTAGAATATCACCTCCGTGCCTTTTTCTTTCTATTGATATATAAACAAATTTCATGTGGAATTGACCATCACCAAGCATGGAAATGGAACTTGAGGAATTCTCCTCCCATTCTAATTTGATACCTAACTAAGGAATTATCTATTATATGAGCAACGACAATAAATATATTACAAAAAGCTTGAATTTTTTTTCATTCAACCAATTGATAAGAATGTACCTCAAGCCATCTCTATATCCCTGCAAGTTAGTTTTTTCACTCATGAGCCCTACACGGATTTTAATTCTAATCCTCCACTAGAAATGGTGTGGTAGAAAAGGTTATAAGATATTGTATCTAATTGCCTAAGATCAGTCTAAAAATACACCCTTCACCATGCTTCTTCCTTCACAAATCCAACTTCGCAATCAATGCCCTCCAATATTCTGCAGCACTATAATCCTCCTCCACAATGGCTGCCACTAAGCCAAAAGTGACAAACAAAATTAACAAACACAATTAAACCTAGCTTTTAATTCTAAATCCTAAAATCAAGGGTCTCCCAGCAAACGCACCATTTTATGTAAGCAAGACCTCACCACCTTCATTGCATTTGTAACCGGGTGAATCAATCTTTCCCACATAAAAAAATTTGTGAATCATCAAATTAATTCATTAGTTATTTCAGAATAAAAGAATATATTTAGAGTGCTAAAACTAAAATTGTAAAGTAAAGATGTGTTTAAATGATGCTAAATGAAGGAGAATAATATTAATGAGAAAGAAATAGGATCTTAGTAAGTCTTGAAACAATTATCTTAGTTAATTTAGTATTTTTCTTAATTATAAGAATTAGCATTTAATTATTGAGACCAATGTCTATATTATCCTTCTATCTTTATATACCACTTATTAAATATATATACAAATATTACTTAATAAGTAGAAGAAGCATGAGAAAGAAATTTCATGTCTTTTTAGTTATTTATGTAAAAAATAGAATTTTTAGTTGATTTAAATTTATTTTATTATTATTAAAAATCATTGAGATAGAATAAAATAGTTGTAAATAGATATTATTATTTTAGAAATATTATAGGAATTTTAAGAATTTATTTAGAATTTTTTAGAATTTTTTAGAAGAATTTTCAAGACTTTGATAAAAATGAGTTTTATCACCTTGGAAGCCATTATGAAGAATCAGAGTAAGATTTGAAGGCCATGAAAGGTTCATAGGCTAATATGGTATTTTTAAATACCATAGTGATGTCAAAATTATAAAAAAATGAGTTTTACTAGTAGAAAATAGGAGGACCAGCAACTAGTATAGTCCTTGTAGGAAATGAGGTGCACAAGTCCCATATGGGTTGTGGCACCTTGGATGTAGGTAGAAGGATAAGACTAAGGCCTCATGGCCCCTCTAGGACACCCTTATACACTACTTGCAAGCCTTGGTGAGGTATGAACTCATGATCTTTTAAAGAAGTTATTCTTGAGAAAAAAAATTTCTACTTAATTTTTTTATTATTTATCTTTTATCTTTGCATTATCATAACTTATTCATAGTAACTTGGATTCATATGTTTTTTATACCATTGGAAAGATAAAAAGCTTATCTATTTAAAAATATAATTTTTATTTTTAATTTTTAATTTTTTACTAAATAAAAATATAATAAACAAATTATGATGTAGTTTTGAATTGTATACTTGCTTGATATCATTTACTTCCCTTATTTTGTAGTTGTTATTTTTATTGTACTTGCTATTTGCTTCCTTCATTCCATACCACCAATTACAAATAACTCTTAAATGAGGCCATCTTGTAATTTGGATTGAGAGGTGAAAATTTATTCTTAAAAAATTCTAATATGTTTCTCTTTTATTCCTTAAGTTGCTCATTCAGTGCTTTAGTTTCCTTCTTCAGCTATAAACTCCTTTGCCACAAACTTCTCCTCTATTACTTCCATTTTTTTTTTTTTTTTTTTTTTTTTTTTTTATTTCAAATATATTCCTCCTTATTAGATATTCTTTGCTAGTCTTTATTGTGAATATCTCTCCATATTCATGACTATTCTTTATCTTTGTGAATACCTCCATACTCTATTGTTGCTACCGCACTTGCTAGAAATCTTGAAGATGATACATGAAAAATTATACCAATTAAATTAGATACATCCATTTTCTCATGATTTTTATCCTTGCTTCTTTGTTAGATCATGCGCTTCAGCTTGAAAACCATGTCTAGATGGTTCCTTGATTTTTTAGTTGATTATTCAATAAATCAGATCTAAAACATTACTCTCATAATTTTTAGACCACTTTTTCAACTTTTTTAGAGGCAGCATTTGCAGCTCATATTTGCCCTAAGCCATCACAATAATCTGCATTGATCAATTGCTAATAAGTCTATTCTTGAGTTCCACTCCTTTACGGAATCGACATTCCATGTTGTACCTCCAAATTCCAAGAAAGTTGCCTCCACCTACTTGGTGAGCACTAGCAACCAACCACACCCACAAATTTATAATATTGTCTAGTGGCACCCGTCAAATCTTAACAAAGATCCTGAGCAATCCAAACTTCGATGCCATGATTCACCAAGCACCCATCCAATTCGTTTCAGTGCACGTTGTCATACTGTAATTGTTTATAGTATGTAAAATCCACTCAAAATGCATAATATGTTTATAGGTTTAGATATGTGTTAGAATGGTTAATAAAGTAAATTAAAGGGTGTTAGTATAAGAAACTTTATTTTAGATTTTTATTTAATTTGGTTATAGGATTTAAATTATATAGAACCTAAATGTTTAGTATCAAGCCTTGAGAGAAAGTAGGAGCCTAAGGATGAAAATTTAAGCTAGTAAGAAGTTAATTGGGAGGGATGAAATCAAGGCATGGTTGGATGAAGGAAAGGAATAGGAAACTTCATCCCTATTGGTCGAATACCATGCCCAATGGACTTTAAGGAGACTGCTTGTGACCTAAACAAGGGTTTTGGCAACTTCAAAGAGATCATTAGAAAATCAAAGACTAGAATTAGAAAGCTTGTTTTTTGGGCTACAATTTTGGTATAAAAATTGAGGGATTTGGAGTTTTAATTAGGGAGGAGTAGGTGCTTAAAGTTGAGGTGAACAAATTGTACCTACTATCACTCTTTTGAGGATTGGAGGCGTTGTGTGTGAGCTTTTGGAGATTGGCAAATGCAACTAGAGAAGTGATTTCAAGTTCTACACCTAATGTAGAAGAATTTTTATATTTAGAGTTCTAAAGAAGGAAATATTAGGAGTCAAAGACAGCAGATTGAATTCAAAGGCAGTAAATAGGCCATTTTGTTGATAGTGATGGAGTTTGTCATATCTTAAGTTTTTGGATAAATTTTTGTCTCAAACTTTCTAAGAAGATGTATTATTATGCTAAAAAGCTATAAATCAAAGTTTCATAGTATTTAAACTTTTGATTTGTGAGATATGAAGAATTTAGTCCACAGGTATTTGTAAACAAGGGTTTGAAGCTATTGCTAGGATTTTAGCAATATCTAAAGATCGGTAATGAATCGATGGTTGAAATTTGTGATAGTAGTTGTGGAAAATACATTAGTAATTTATGTAAATTTGAGGTGGATTTGGACAGTTGGATCAAAAGTTATGAATTATTGAAGTTTGGAAAAAATTCCCTCCCTATAGAGGAATGAGGGTTTAGAATATTTCTTATGTTTTGAGTGGTTTGATGAAATAAGACTTGTGTATTGGATGTAAAAGCCCTATGAAGGAGACTTTATATAAAATTTGGGGGTTTTTATTATACTTGGATCTTGGTTGAGTAATTAATAGGCAGTCAGAAGCCCAGTGCTTTTTTGAGGCAAATTCTCTCTACTACGACAACGTTGTTGTGTTGCAGCACGTTTATATAGTGAAAGGTATAGATAAGAGTAATTTATATTTAATACTTGATTATCTTAGTTCAATAGGAACTTAAGATACTTAAGAAAAGGATTATGGAAGCCTCTTAGATTATTTTCTTGTTTTAATAGCTGACAGATAAAAGTTAGTTGTTAAAGTTTTCTTCTAGGCTATACAAACTCTATTACTAATTTTGAAAAGTCATAAGTTAATTAGAATAGGATAGAAAAGAAAAATAGTTATTATGGTTAATATTAGGATTAAGTTGAGGATAGGATTTAATTTTAAAATCCTTAAAATTAGTTGAATTGATATCCAAGGAAAGACCGGATATGAGACATGGTCAAAATCAGACCTCCAAGGACAAAAACAACTGCCGAAGGCAAGGAACGGAGACATTTGAAGATCGGTGATTAGAATTGGATAGCTAGCTTAAAATGGGTTCTAGGAGCATTTAGCTTGCGACCATAAGGTTTTGGAGGACTTAGCAATCGCTATTCAAAATCAAGGTTTGTATTGGTGATTTGGATTTTTACATAAGACAATGATGGCTTGCATTGTTGAGTGATTCGTAAAATTTGTTAAGCATCTACAGTTCAAAATTTGATATTGTCTGGATTGTTAGATGTGCTAAGTGTAAACAAAAATTTGTGTTAATCTAGCAATGAAATCAGGAGATATTTGAGTTTTGATACAAAGGGTTGTCAGAAGTTGGCAATTTAGGGTTGGATAGAGATTCTACAATAACTAAAGATCCACTAATTGGATTAACGTAATTTTTGATATGCTAATAGAAAACTTTTAGGTTGAGCTACACACCAAGTTTGAGCTGAAGTTAATAGTGAAAGAAGGAGAAATCACCACTAGAGTTTTTGCATCAATCTTCAAGTTGGCGGCTGAGTGTCAATAGTGCGCTTTTTGGGCGTTTTCTTGCAATCTGTAAGTTGGATTGGGCTAAATTTTTTTGAGCATGTAAAAGGCTTATATTAACATGTGTGTACAAAATTTTACACTAAGTGGACGGTTCGATTAAAAATTATAGCTTGTCAAATCTCATTGATTAGATTTAGGGCTATAAATAAAAATAAAAATTACTTAATTATAAAGGAAACGAGGTAATTGGGATATATGTAAGGTTGATTTTACTAAGAGGAGTTTTTTTAAACACTTTTGAATTGAAGCTCGAATTATATTCCTTATACATAGGTGAAACCTATTAGGGTTTCTTAAGTATTTACAAACAGTATTTTACCTTCTACAACCAAGTGCCCAGTGCATTTCCGAACGAGACAACACGTAATACGGCAACGTCACCTACATCACCATCCAATTTTGCTGCTAACGTAAACATGATCCTCTTATCTTTTAACTTCATAGAGCCGATATATATAAAGATACAAAGAAATATAAATAAAAATATAAATACATTATATCATATCAAATCCACAATCCAAAAGCTTTTCCAATCTACTTCTAACAATAGAAGTTGCCTTTGACTTCTACCTAAAACTTATCTGCCTTCTCAGTTTTCCAATACCATATCTTTGATCTATTGTAACATAAAGTGGCAAATCATGAGAAGCTCCCATCCAAAAGCTTGACAAATCTGAAACAACAGTCACTCTCAATAGCACCACATCCTATCCTACAAGTTGTCACCTTTCAAAATTATACTTGTATCAAAACAATCCAAATCCACCTCAAGTATCAATTTGGCCAACCAACCTCGCCTCTTCTATTGCCTACAAGCTCGACGTTGTCGGGGTAGAGAGAATTTGCCTTAAGAAAGCGCTGGGCTTCTAGCTGTCACTAATTTCTCAATCAAGCTTCAAAAATGACAAAAACTCATAGTTTATATATATATATTTTTCCCTTTTGAGAAATTACATCAAATACATAAGCCTCAAGTAACTAACAACATCCAAAGTATGATAAAATCCTCTAAAACCTTATATATCTTTATGTGGAAATTTTCCCAAATTTCAACATCTCATATCTCCTGATCCGACCGTCCAAACATGGTACAATTTTACGTGAAGTACTCATAAATTTTTATCAACCTCTACAACAATTTTCAACCGCAAATTCATTGCCGATCTTGAGATATCTTGAAAACCCTAACAGTCGCTTCAAACCCTTGTCTTTATACACCCGCATACAAATTTCTTCATATCTCACAAACTATAAGCTCAAATTCCATGAAATTTGTATGTATAGCTTCTTAACACAAAATTTCACATTCTCCAAGAAGTTTGAACCAAAATTTTTTCTGAAAACTCAAGTTATGGTTCAAAGCATAACTATTAACAACACGGTGTGCTTACTGCCTTGGAATTGGATGTGCTGTCTTCAACTCTTCATATCTCCTTTGTCTAAACTCAAAACTTAAGAATTCCTTCGTAATAGACGTAGATCTTGAAATCACCTTTCCAACTGCACCGTCCGATCTCCAAAAGCCTCCGTACAACTCCGCGAAATCCCAAAAGAGTGACAATATGTATGAAATCCACTCTTTAACTTTGAACAAGTATAACTTCTTCACCCTAACTCCAAATCGCCTAAAATTTCCTCTCAAACTATACCCAAAACCCTAAACTTTACAACCTTACCTCTGAAATTGCAAATCCCCTTTTTGAAGTTGCCGAAAACCCCTGTTAAGGTCGCGGGCAGCCTCCTCAAAGCCCATTGGGCATGGTATTCGACCAATAGGGATGAAGTTCCCTATTCCTTGCCTTCATCCGACCATGGCTTGATTTCATCCCTCCCAATTAGCCTCTTACTAGCTTAATTTTTCATCCTTAAGTCCCCACCTTCTCTCAAGGCTTCATACTAAATATTTAGATCTTATAATTTTTAAATACCATAACTAAAATAAGTAAAATAAAATAGAATAAAGTTTCTTCTATCAACCATTTTTAATTTAACTTACTAACCATTCTAACACACATCTAGATTCATAAACATATAATATATTTTAACTAGTTTTTACATACTGTAAGTAATTACAATACGACAACGTTTCTTATTGGCTTGCAAACTTCACATCTCATTCAATCTCCGATGGCGCCATGGTCGGCAATTGTTGGGATCCATCACTTTGTCAACCACTTGATAATCCTTGATGGTGCAAGTCAACACCTTAGTCAATCTTGATAGAGTTTGTGTTGGTTCTCAGCCGATAGGCTAGAATGGCAAGAATCAAGTTTTTTATTTTAAACAAAAATAAGACTAGACTTACCTTTGTTTTTTTATTTTTTATTTTTTATTTTTTTCTTTCTAATTTTAAATCTTGAATTTTTTTTTAAAAAAATTTAAATTTTTTAAAATTGAACTAATATAAGAAAATAAATTTTTGGCTCACAATATGCATCACATGTTGATAAAGATATTAGATTTAAAAATCCTTGACCAATAGTAAGATAGAAGTGATAAAATAAATATTAATTAAAAAAAATTAAATTATTATATAAAAAATATTACCTTAAATAAGTTGCTAATGGTCAAAAGGTTGGTTCTTGGAATATAGAAGGGCCATCTTATAGATGAGCCAAGAGATCAAGGACCAAGAAACAAGATCAAGAGGATAAAAGATCTATTAGAAAATATTCAAAGATTAAATAAGAATATAAAAAATATATTAAAAAATATCTTTATGATACATGAGATATATTTGGTATATCTTTTTATGAATGTGAAAGTCAAAGGATGAAAGTTATCCATTAAGACAACAACCACTACCTATACGTAAGGATGTTGGAAGTGAAAGTAATCTTATTCTATACTTCTCTTTGTATACAATTCTTATTGATGCTAAATATTGGAACTTCTAATTTTTATTTTTTTAATAGAAGGCAATTTATTTAAGATAAATAACTTCTATGAGAATTACTTAAAATTGTCTTTAGATGACTTTAGTATAAGTTTTGTAAGAAGTGTTTTGTGAAGTGATAGGCCTTCAAATGCCTAACTTTGTTTTGTCATTATTTTTTTGCAAAAGAATAATATGGCCTTTTATAATGCTATATGGAAGTCATCATTTAATTAAAATATGGTTAATCATAGAAATATAGTCATTACTAATAATGTACCAAAAGTTCTAAAAAAATTCAATACTTACTTTGTCAATGTTAAAAGCTTTGCCTTTAGTAATTTTTTTGATAATTTCTTTAATTTTATACATACTAAATGGCTTAGATAAATCTTCATTCATATTTGGAATTGAAACATAAATTCAATTAGAAGGTAATCCAATAGCACAATAAAACATAAATCCAATAGCACAATATCACCTTGTATTTTATATTCATGAACTTGATTTTTTTAGAGAAAAATAGAACTTAAATAAAACCTTGACAATCTTGCAAAGATCCTTACATCATCTTTTTTATTGTTCCAAGAATACTTTAAAGAGAATTTTTATTTAAAAGCATAAATTAAATAAAAATAAGAATAGAAATAATTTCAAGAATTTTTCTTACACTTGCAAAATATTCTACCATAGAAGGATAATTTGTCCCTTATCTTCTTAACCATATTCTAATTTCTACCAAAGATAAAAGAAATATTAAAAAAAATGTATATATTCTAAGTTCTCCTATAGTTGATATCTTTTTTGACTTTTGTTTGATATATAGATGTTGACAATTCTAATAGACTCTAGAAGGATGTTCTTAAATATGATCCATAATATTTTATTATACATAAGAGCATCCATATTACTGATTAAGTGTTTAAGCATTAGAAAGATAAGTATATAATTTTTCCTATATTCGCACCATCTAAATTATTTATGTATCTAAGGATTACTTTTAGGCTATAATAAATTATTTAAATCTTGAATCCTAGAATTAAATAATTTATATTCTTGGAAAAAATTATTTTATATTTTAAAGGAATATTCTAAATATAGTTTTATAGATTTAATATTTTTAAAGGATCATTGATACCTTTCACATTATAAGATAAAATCTTTAATTTCATCAAATATTAATTAAAAAAGAATCACCACAAGATTCTTTGATTATTAATTTTTTGCCTAGAAGATCTAATATATATGTGGTCTTACAAATAAGATTGTTTTGTATCTATCATTCTTAAGCTTGAAAAAATTGCATAAATAAGGTCTCTAAAATTGTATGCTATATCTTTCAATATATTTAATTCAATATTAAAAAGATTAAAATCAAGTAATTAGTTTGAAAGAGCATTCATCTAATTATAAAGAGGGGATTTAGTACCTTCTAGTATATTAAGATAGAATTAAAAGATATTATTGTCATCTTTATAAGAATAAGAATCAAATCTTTTATTGCACCTTATTATGTTAAAAGCCTTTAATTTTGACAATATTTGGAGGTTATATATAATATTTAATAAAATTAGTATTTCTTTTATATTATCTTTTATATATACCACCATTAATCTTAATTGAAAAGATGACATAAATTTTGATAATAAATCATACCTTAGTTAATTAAAATAAACATAGAGGAAGAGAGGAATAGAGATTTGAAATCTTGTATTGAATTAAAATAATTATTAAGGAATTTTGACTAAAATGAATCTAAATATGGAGCTACTAATCTTTAAATAAGTTGGACTAGGAGATTTGTGAGCCTAATATCAAAAGGTTGAATTCTACTTTTTGACTAGTACGAGATATAATAGATGCTTCTAAAGTGATATCCTTTGTAATTATATTGCCAAGGCATTTGATTTTTGTAGAGCTCTTAGAATTGATTTCTATAAGAGATTAGTAGATTGGTGTGTTGCATTCCTTAAAGTCCATTGATTTAATACTTGCAAGTACTAATGGAATGATCAAATTCCATTGACTTGACTATTATGATAGTAGTGCAAGTTTGGATTATTGATGGTTTGGACCTCACAAGCTTAATCCATATTATACTTGTATAAATTAATATTTTAAGTTCCATAGGCCCACCTTTAATATAACTAATTATTATTTAGTATATGTGCAATTTGGATCCTATTGGCCAAATTATTATTATGTCACTCTGATATCTTTGGCCTCCATCATATCCTTGATCTGTCATCCTACTTAGGTATCAATATCTTGAATCTAGGCTTGGTAGAGGAATTTAAGATGTGGCTGCTTGGATAGTATTATTTGGAAGATTGGCCATGATCTTAGAATCTAGCCATATCAACTCTTGGAATAATGAAGAAGAATGTGTGATCACTTGAGTTTGACTTGGGAGATTGTTGTATCATGAAAATATAATAGAAGAAGGTTTTAAAAGATTTTAGAAGATTTTACTTAGTTTTAGAAGGTTCTAAAAGATTCTATTTGATCTTAAAGAATTCTAAAAGATTTTATTTAGTCTTAAAAGATTTTAGAAAGTTTTAGAAGATTTCTAATGATTTTGAGAAGATCCTAGTATATCCTAGTAGATTTCTAATAGGTTTTGGAAGGTTTTAAAAGATTTTAAAAAATCTTAGATGGTCATAAAAAGATCTTAGGCTTGCTTCACCTCTTGCATCAAAGAAGAGCTTCATAGCATCTATTATCTATAGGAATCAAGATTCAAAGAATTCTTACAATCAATAATACAATCTTTATGGCTCAATTTAAATCTTTTAGTCTTGTTCTAGTGTCTTGTCAATAATTGAATCTCAACAACAAAAAAATCAAGAATTAGCCTTCTAAAAAAATTTGATGGAATTTATTCAAAGTTTTGTGGCTTTATAAATCAAACACAATTTATTACTTTATTCAAATTTTAACAATATTTTATAAAAGTATTTTGTGCTAGTCTAATTAAAATCTTATTCTTAGATCAAGGTTTGTCTTTATTTGCTCTATTGTTTGAAAATTTCTATATTATGTAACTTTGAAGCATTTTTTGTAACATTTGTGGATGCATTTCATAGACATGATAAGATTTATTCTTGAAAAAACTAAAATCCAAGCCCTTTAATAAAGAATATATTTTATATCTATTTTATATTCAAAATTTTTATAATTACCATGTGATATCAATTAGAATGAAGACATATTGATAAGTCAATTTTATTAGAGATTACAAGATAATATAAAGGATCTATTATTGTCTATGTTTAATTTTTAAACTTTTAATGAAGCCATTAGTCTAGCAATGAAATGTAATAAGTGGCTATTTTAATATTGATAAGAAATACATCCACTACGTGTACCATGACTTTACACCAATTATTTGGCATTTTTTATATCTCCTAATCTTAATGAACATTTGGAAGTAGAAGATATATAAATTGATGCAGTTTGCTTCAAATCTATTTTTGAGCAAGAGAAGAAGCATTAAAAAGAATATGGTTTGTATTTGTATTATGGAAAACTTAGCTTCAAGATTAATAATTGCTACAAAAAGTATTGATGTATATATCAAATGAAGAGTGCAGCCACATCACTAAATGCTTTGCAAGAAAATAAAAGCATCTTATCACAATAAAGATTGTTGTTATATTGTAATTCCTTATAGTATATAAAAACTAATTAAAATATATAATATATTCATAAGTTCCAATATGTGTAAAAATGGTTAGTAAAGTATTTAAAGAAATTTATGTAAAAAATTTTATTTTCATTATTTTTACTTATTTTGATTATGGCTTTTAAATTATATAGAATCTAAATATTTAATATAAAGTCTTGTAAGAATATTAAGACCCAAAGATGAAAAACTAAACTACTAAGAGACTTATTTAGAAAGATGAAGGCAAAGTATAGATGAATAAAGGCAAGAGGTAAAGATCTTCATTCTTATTGGTCGATGGTCATATCCAATAGGCTTTGAATAGGTTGTTTGAAACAAGAAGAAGGATTTTGGCATCTTTAGAAAGGGCATTTGAAAATCAAAAGCTAGGATTAAAAAGATTATTTTTTGTACTATAATTTTAGTATAAAAATCAAAAGATTTGAAATTTTTATGAGGGAAGAGTAGGTGCTTGAAATTAAGGTATACAAATCATATCTACTATCATTCTTTTGAGGATATAAGGAATTGTACAAAAGCTTTTGGAGATTGGGAGGTGCAACTAGAGAGGTGATTTTAAAATCTATATTTGAAATAAAAGAATTATTATATTTAAAGTCTTGAAAGAGATATTAGAAGTCAAAGATAATAGATTGAATTTTGAGGTAGTAAGTAGACCATTTTATTGATAGTGATGATTTTTATCATATCTTAAGTTTTTGGATGAATTTTTATTTAAAAATTTCAAAGAAGGTGAATAATTATGTTAAAAAGCTATACATCAAAGTTTCTTAGCATTTGAACATTTAATTTGTGAGACATAAAGAATTTAATATGTAAGTATTTGTAGATAAGAATTTAAAGCTATTATTAGGATTTTAGTGATATTTAAAGATTGATAATGAATCAATGGTTGAAATTTGTTATAATAGTTATTAAGAATATATTAGTACTTCATATAAAATTTGAATTTTTTTAAATTGTCTGATTTGGAGATATGTATTATTGAAATTCAAAAAAATCTTTTTAAGATTAATGAAGGATTTAATGTATTTTGCCACATTTTAGAAATTCTAAAGAATTTGAGACTTAAGTACTTAATGTAATAGCCTTTTTTAGAAAAAACTTAATATAAATATAGAATTTTTATCTATCTTGATACATGATTGAAAAATTAGTGGCAACCAAAAGCCTAGCACTTTCTAAAAGTAAATTCTTTCTATCCCAACGCCGTGCAGGTGGATTCTTCTATTCCACAAATCAAAAAAAAAATCTTATATTATTATCTAATCCTTCTTGTTGCTTTATAATATCAATATGCTTAGATACAAAAAAATTCAAAATCCTTACTTTAATAGATTTAGAATCTTTTATTTGTTTTGTTAACTTAAATTTTTTAAAAATCTATAAAAATTTTATAGTCAAGAAATCCAAGGCCATTCATGTATAGGTCATAGATGGTTAATACTTATCCTCTGAAAATGTTATTCATGAAATTTGTCCATTAGAAGTAACATCAAAAAATCATAGTAGTTAGGTTGTATTTAATATCATTAAGTTTCCATCTAATCCTCTTATTTTAAAACTTTTTTAACTAAAAAGGTATAATTCCTAAAGATGGTATTTTTTTTGTTGTTTATGCAATTCTTTTGTTGTTTATGCAATTTGAAACAACAAGTATTCTAACAATTCTTTTAAAAAATACAAAGATTTAGAAAATAAATTTTGAAAAGAAAAATGGAGATATCTTACTAAAATATTATTTATATGACTAAATTATTAATCTTTAAGATGGTATACAACTATTTTTTAGTCCAATTTATAGTATGTAAAAACCAATCAAAATATATAATATGTTCATAAGTTCTAGTATGTATTAGAATAGTTAATAAAGTAATTTAAAAGAGTTGATATAAGAAATTTTATTTTGGTTTATTTTTCCTAATTTGATAGTAGTATTTAAATTATATGGA
The DNA here is from genome assembly GCA_036785485.1 of Physcomitrellopsis africana. NCBI lineage: Eukaryota > Viridiplantae > Streptophyta > Bryopsida > Funariales > Funariaceae > Physcomitrellopsis > Physcomitrellopsis africana. The sequence continues at coordinate 578,929 of JAWRVF010000044.1, forward strand.
ACTTAGATGTTTAATATGAAACTTTGAAAAGAAATTTGGAGCCTAAAGATTGAAATCCAAGCTACTAAGATGTTCATTTGGAGAGATGAAAGAAAGATATGGATGGATGATGGCAAAGAATAGAGGACTTCATTTCCATTAGTCAATGGTCATGTCCTATGGGCTTTCAATGGATTATCTATAGCCATTTCAAGGATTTGGATAACTTTAAAAAATATATTTAAAAAGAAATAGTAAGAATTATATAGTTTAGATTTTAGATAATAATTTACATATAAAAATTAAAAGATTTAGAATTGAAGTGAAAGAGATATAGCCGTTGAAGTTAAGGTATGGATTTATTATTCTTTTGAAAATATAAAGAGTTGTATAAGAGTTTCTAGAGATTAGAAGATGCAATTGGATAGATGATTTTAAAACCTATATCTTACATAAAAAAATCATTATATTTGGAATTTGGATGAAGGAGATATTAGGAGTTGAAGATAGCAAATTCAATTCCAAGGCAATAAGTAGACCATTTTGTTGATAGTGATGATTTCCGCCATATCTTAAACTTATGGATAAGTTTTTGTTTAAAAATTTCTAAGAAGGAAAATTATTATATTGAAAAGCTACATACCAATTTTTGTGGCATTTGAACATTCAATTTGTGAGATATGAAAGATTTTACTCATAAATATTAGTAAACAAGGATTTGAAGTTGTAATTAGAATTTTGGCAATATTTTAAGATCTCCATCAAATCTACAATTGAAATTTAGTGTGATATTTTTTAAAAATATATTAATACTTTATATAAAATTTGAAACCATTTGGGCAATTTAATTGAGAAATCTGAGTTGTTGAGATTTGAAAAAAATCCCTATTAAAGATACATAAGGTTTATAATATTTTATCACATATTTGGATGTTTTTGTCTATTGAAGACTCATATATTTGATGTAATTGCTTCTATAGAAATAATTTTTATATAAATTTGAGATTTTTTTTATCTTAAAATTTAATTGAGCAATTAATGACAATCAAAAGCCCAATGCTTTCTTAAGACAAATTCTCTTTATCTTGACATTATAGCCTCAACAAAGTAACAATAAAAAATCACTATCCTTTGCCATTGATATTTATACTCTTTGATCAATTGGATCAATCTAAGATCTATATCAAAATAGATTTTTATAAAGCTTATTATCTGATATAAATAAATAAAAAATGACAAATGAAAGATTACTTTTTATACAAGGTATAGATAGTTTGAATAAAATATCATATCTTTTGGCCTTACAAATGTGCCAATTAGTAACATATTTAGTCTTAGATGATGTTCATAGTTGGCATAGAAAGGCTTTTATTAAATAGAAGTATAAATAATATTATTGTAAGTAAAATTAATAAGTGGCTAATAAGAAGTACAATCATCTTGTTAATAGTTGGTTGTATATCTTAAATATTGCTCTAGAATTTGATTGACTTGCTCCATATAGCTATCAATTTGCAAGTAGAATATTGAAGATAACTTAATACTTTCTTAAAAGATTTTAAATAGTAATTTTTAAAACTTGGATATAAATTGGGATCTTCAATTTGATATAATATCATTTGGCAATCTATAATATTGATAGACATTATCAATAAAGAATTTGGCCATTTCTTCACTTGTAATTGTCTTTTTTCAAAGAAAAAAATGTACCACCTTAATAAACTAATCAACAATCATAAATATGATATCAAAAAAATTAGACAATAGAAGATTTATAATAAAATCTATAGAAATAAAAGACTAAGGTTGCCTTGAAACAAGTAATAGTTAAAGAAGTCTATATGAATAATGTTAAGGATTCTTTGATTTGGAACATATATCACATGACAATACAAATTTTTTGACAATATTCCACATCTTAGTCCATCAAAAATCTTGAAAAAGAAGTTTCAATGTCTTGTTGAATCTAAAATATCCAACAATAGGAAAGTCATGATGTACTTGTAAAACACAAAGGCGCATTGATTCCTTAAGAATATATAGAATTTTTTTTAAATAAAAGAAAATATTTTTAAACTTAAATATATTATAATCATCTTAAATATTACTAGCATGTTGTTTAATGTCAAAGACAAGAGGATTTGTAGTCAATATTGTACAAACTTGATCAAGAAGTGAAGAATCCATTGGAATTGATATAGTGGTTGTTTAAAGATATAATTGCTTAGGTTATAAGAGTGTTATTTGTTGTTAGTTGTTGATTGTTTCTTTTGGTATAAGGTATAATCACTTGGATAAAGCATCTGACAACCTTTTTTATTTTATCAATCAATATATGATGTTGAAGTCAAAATAAGATAGAGACATATTCCACTAAGCTTGGCAACGATTTAAAACTTAAGCCAATATGAAATATTTATGATTCTTGTAATTTATAAATACAATCATTGGGTATAAAGCACCTTCAAGCAAATAATATCATTCTTCAAAAGAATCCAAAATAATAAAGAGTTCTTTATTATAGATTTTATAACTGATCTTGATAACTAGAAATTTTTTTAAATAAAATATAATTGGATCAATTTTTATATAGATCTTTATTTTATCTAATTATTTAAGGAATCTTAATATCAATGGCAATAGAAAATGATTTTTTTATTGTTTCTTTATTTAAATCTCACTAATCAATGCATATTCTTAAGGATCTATTTTTTTTTATTTATAAAAAATATAGATATTTCAATAGGTGATTTTCAATGTCAAATGAAATTTTTAAAAAGATTTTTATTAATGTATTCTCATAAGGTTGTTAACTCTGTTTATAAAAGATTGTATAATTGGTCCAAATAGTGGTTGAATTCTTTTTTGTAATTCTATGGTATAATCATATAATCAATGTTCTAATAGCATACTTTTATTTTTATTTTCAAAAACATCCTTGAAGTCTTAGTATTGAATTGAAATATCTTGTAAAACTAATTCAATTAAATTTCTTATTGAAGTAGCATACATTACAAATATAATATTATTCTTTATTTTTTACATAGAAATAGTAGCTCTAACAAATAAAGGTATAATATGTTTCTTCTTTTGATATTTTGGTCTTGAAGAAATTTTACATAAATTCCAATCAATATCAAGATTATATAATTCAAAGATTTAAAGTCTAATGACAATAGGATTTGTGAGATATTAAATAATATTGAAGATAATATGTAATATTTAATCTCCTAATACCACTTGCAATGATTGTATTTCTTCAATAACATTCTCTAATACAAGTATTCATCCATCAATGACTTTAACATGTGCAAGATGAATCTTTTTCATTAATACTAAATCATACTTAGTTACAAAATTTTTATCCATAAAACATATTGAGGCTCTAGTATCCAAAAAGACTTTAACAAAAATCTCACAACTTAGAATTTTTATATATACAAAAAATATAAAATAATATGTAGGATTTGAAAGTAGAAAGAGATTTGTTTTTGGTAGTTAGAATTTGGTGGTGTCCAATCACATGGTTCCTACTATGACTAAATGTCTTTATTTTTTGATTTAGCTAATTTTAAAATTGATATCACACTTTTTGTCTTGAATCTTTTAAACTTATTTAGATAATTTATAACTTTGTAATTAGGCTTTTTATAATATAAACATAAATTTTCTTATTGACATCTATTTTTTTCTATTTGTGTTAGTGGCTTAAATTGAGTTGTATTAATCTATAGGTTTAAGATCTATTGAATGCTTTTCTAATATTCTAAAAGAAATGGCAATTGTAATGTAATAATTATTATGAGAAACTTAACATCTTTCTTATTGCAATTCAAATAGGTGATTTTTGCAAGTAATAGCTTGAAATATGAGTTCTTTTATATTATCAATTCAAGGCATGCAATCAATAAATTTTTCATATTTTTTCTTGAATTATATCAAAACCAAGTCATAAAGATCTTACTGTTTCAATTAAGGACATATATAAGCTATTAAAATTTTACAACATAAATTACAATTGAACATGATCCTTGTCGCAAGTTTTATATCTTCCTTTTTGCTACCTTTTTTTTCCATTGTCTCCAAATATATCTATAAATCTCTCCATAAAAGCCTTTAGATTATATAATATTGGAATTTTTTTTAATAATGGAACAAATTATAAATAAATGTTATTTAATTAAAAAAATACCTATAAAAAAAACTTGAATGAATCCATCTAGATAATAAAAAAGATATAAACATAAATAAAGCCATACTTGTTGTACAAAGCTTTGGAAATTGAATCTTGTTCTATCAAACTTGTTTGATATATTAGCCTTTGGTTCTTTTATAATAATCTTTGAAATATCTGTAGATGTCATATATAGCACATGTCTAGTACTTACTTCTCTCAATCAAATAATTTCTTATCAGAAATTATAAATCTCATGTCTATTTTTTTTAGATATTAAATTAATCTAAGATTTTTTACTTGGATTACAAAGAAATATAATCTCCTCTCTTAAATTATTTATAAAAGCTCAAAGATCTATAAGAATTATTATTCTATTTTTCACTTGTAAAGATGTATCATCCATGATTTATATTAGTAAAATAGATAGATGAGATTTTAAGAAAAAAAGAAGAAATTGATATATTTTTTAAAAAATTGTAGTTCTATCTTTAATTAAAATTAGCTTAAAAAATGAAATAATATTAAACTATATCAATTTAGAAGAAGGTAATCGACAACCTCTAAAATGCTTCAATGCTTTTAAGAAGAGACATAATCTACACTCTATCAAAAAGGCAAAGATCTAAAATTGATATGAACAATCTTGACAAATTGTTACGGATCAAATTAAAGAACTTATGCAAGACTATAATAAGATAATAAAATACATGAATTTTATTACAAAGTAATGAAATACAAGAATAAAAACAAGATTAGAAGGTCCAAATAAATATGGTCCAAATAAATATGTGGTATTGTCATAAATAGGATCAGATGACAAATTCTACCTAATAGCTTTCTATTCCAAGAAATTTTCAACAATAAAGATCAATTATAAAATCTATAATAAAGAACTTATAATTAAAGATTCTTTTTAAGAATAGTATCATTATTTAGAAAGTGCTTCTAGTCTAGTCACTGTATGTATAAATCATAAGAATCTTAAATACTTCATATCACCACATATGTTGAATTATTGTTACGCTCATTGGAACATGTCTTTATTAAGATTCAAATTCATTATCACTTATTGATTAAGAAAATAATAAGGTCTATCTGATGTTCTTTCTAAATATTCTTATTTTATATCAAAAGAAAAAAATATAACTTTTGATCAATAAAAGATGATCTTATTGAAGCCAAAATAATTTCATCTTAGAGCAATGAAATCAACATTTATTGTTGATTCAAATTTTTTTAAGCAAGTTTAATCAAAAATATCTTTAGACCCTCTTGTTCAAGATATTAAAAATAATTAATTTAAATCTTATAATACTTCTAAATTCAAATTCAAGAATAATCTATTCTATTTTAAAAGATACTTGTATGTTCCAGAAGGTGAAGTACAACTATATGCTCTTGAAGTTTGTCATTATTTTCTTACAGTAAGATATTTTGAATACAATAAGACTTTAAAACTAATTTTAAGAGATTTTTTGTGGCCTCAAATATGAAAGGCAGTTAAAAAATTTGTACAATCATGTAATATATATTTAAGATAAAAAATTCCTTATTATTAATTTTATAAACTTCTTCAACCACTACCTAAATTGAAACAACCATGGTCTTCTGTTTCTATAGATTTTATCATAGATCTATTAATTTCAAGTTCATATGATTCTATATTTGTGATTGTAGATTGTTTCACCAAAATGGTATATTTTATACCATATACAAAATCTATCACAAGTGAAGAAACAACTAAATTCTTCTTTGATAACATCTATTGCTATCATAGATTAAAAAAGGATATTATACCAAATAGAAGGATGCAATTTGTATCAAAATTTTTAAAAATTCTTTTCCAAATATTGAAGGTAGCTAAAAAACTATCTTTGGCCTTCCACCTTATGAGGGTAAATTTTCACCCTTCAACCTAAGTTATAAGGTGGCCTCACTTAAGAATTACTTATAATTGGTGGTGTAAAGTGAAGAAGCAAATAACAAGTACAATAAGAATAACAACCATAAAACAAGAGAAGTATAGGATATCAAGTAAGTACACAATTCAAAATTTCATCATAGTTTATTCACTATATCTTCAGCTAGTAAAAAATAAAAATAAAAAATAAAAATTATATTTTTATTTAGATAATTTTTTTAATCTTTCTAATGGTATAAAAAATATATAAATCCAAGTTATTATGAATAAGTTATGATAATCCAAAGATAGAAGATAAATAATAAAAAAATAAAGTAGAATTTTTTTATCTCAAGGATAACTTGTTTAAGAGATCATGAGTTTGAACCTCACCAAGGCTCACAAGTAATGTATAAGGATATTCTAGAGGGGCCATGAGGCCTTAGTCTTATCCTCCTACCTACATCCAAGGTGCCACAACCCATATGGGACTTATGTACCTTCTTTCTTACAAGGACTATACTAGCTATTGGTCCTCCTATTTTCTACTAATAAAACTTATTTTTTTGTAATTTTGACTTCATTATAATATTTAAAAATATCCAATTAGCCTAAAAATCTTGTATGGCCTTCAAATCTTAGTCCAACTCTTCATAATGGCTTCCAAGGTGGTAAAACTTATTTTTACCAAAGTTTTAAAAATTCTTCTAAAAATTCCTAAAAAATTCCTAAAAAATTCTAAATAAGTTCTAAATAATTTCTATATTAATTTTAAAATGATAATTTCAATTTTAAACTATTTTATTCTATCTTTGTGATTTTTATTAATAATAAAATTAATTTAAATCAACTAAAAATTCTATTTTTTATATAAATAACTAAAAAGACATGAGGTTTATTTTTCATGCTTCTTCTACCTACTAAGTAATATTTATATATTTTTAATAAGTAGTACATAGAGATAGAAGGCCAATGTAGACATTGGTCTCAATAATTAAATGTTAATTCTTATAATTAAGAAAATTACTAAATCAACTAAGATAATTGTGTCCAAGACTTATTAGGATCTTATTTCTTTCTCTTTAATACTATTCTCCTTCATTTAGCATCATCTAAACACATCTTCACTTTTTAATTGTAGTTTTGGCACTCTAAATATATTCTTTTATTCTAAAATAACTAATGAGTCAATTTGATGATTCATACATGGCGACTATCTGGAACGACTTGCAAAAGAGAAAGACCTAAAATTTGACCTCTTAGAATGCTATTGAAAAAATAGAAGAATTATCTATAGGAGTTTTAACCATTATCTAAGAGAAGAATGAATGAATTATTATATATATGTATATATATATATATATATATATATATATATATATATAAATCACACTCTATATTCTTTAAATCTATTTTCAGAAGTTTTAATAGAGAAATCTTTTCCATTCAGTATTTACAACCAAATTGAATTATTTGGAAAGATTTCTTTAATTATATAAGGACCCAACCATAAGACATCAAATTTTCTTGAAAAATCTAATCTCCTAGCATCTTGTAAAAGAACCAATATGCCAGCTCTAAGAATTCTGATCTTGTGTCATTTGTCAAAGGTAATTTTTTTTTCTTTGTATAGCCTCTGTGTGTTGAGCACTCTGTCTTCTGGCCTTATCTAGACTTTCTAGATGTTTCAATCTATCCATCAAAGATTATTTAGTTGACAATCTTTTTATCAAGGCAATTCGAAGAGAAGGGATTTCAAATTCAATTAATAAAATGGCTTCTATGCCATAAACTAGGAAAAATGAAGTGGCTTGAGTGGTCACTTTAAACGTGGTTCTATAAGTCTATAAAGCTACAGGAAGCTTGGTGTCTCAATCCCGTTTAAAAGTCATTATGGTTTTTCTAAGGATATTAATCAAAGTTTGATTCACCTTCTCCGTTTGTCCATTGGTTTGAGGGTAATAAGAAGTAGTCTTCTTATGATTAATTTTCAACCATGAGGTCAAGTCTTCTATCTCTTCATTTAAAAAATGCTTGCTCCTATCACTAATAGGATTTTTGGACATCCAAACCTACTGATAATTTGCTCATAAAGAAACTTGGCTGCTTCCTTAGCATTATTGGTCTTCATTGCCTGTGCCTCAGCCCACTTGATAAGATACTTGATTGCTATAACTATGTATTTCATTCTACTAATAGAATTAGGATAAACTTCTCCAATATAATCTATTCTCTATTTTTCAAATGGGACTAATGGTAAGGATATATAAAGAGGTAAGCTAATTCGAAGGTCATTTTTAGTAAATCTTTGATATGCATCACATGTTTTAATATAAATATGGATGTCTTGAAATAAAGTAGGCTAATAGTAGCCAATTCTAAATATCTTTTGTCTTGTCAATGCTCCCAAAAAATGACCTCTACATGCACTATCATGGCATGCCAATAAAATTGTAGGAATTTCTTTTTCTATCATATATCTTCTTAATATTCCATCTATTCCATGTTGATATAATTTATTCCCAATTATAATAAAATATCTATTATTAATTTAGATCTTTTAACGTTCTATTTTAGATAAATGAAAAGATAAAGTTTGGATGGTTAAAAATTTGATAATCAACTCATACCAAGTGGGGGTGGTTGAAACAACAAATAGACTTTCATTTATTAAAATATCATCAATTGGATCTTTGTCCATGTATTCTGACAACCTAGATAAATGATCGGCTTGCATGTGCATCTTTCCTAGCTTGTGTTCTACCATATAATTAAATTCTTCTAATAGAAGCATTCATCTTGTCAATCTATCATTCAATTTTATCTTATTGATAAGATATTTGATTGCCATGTGGTCTACAAAAAATACTATTGGATTTAAAAGGAGGTAGTATTTAAATTTTTTGATAGAAAAAACCATGGAAAAACATTCTCATTTCATGGTAGTATAAATCATCTCCGCAGGATTTAATTATTTACTTGTAAAGGCTATAGGATAATTCTTGCCTCCTCCTCCACTTGCTTGACACAAGATACTTCCTATCACCATGGATGAAGCATCACAAAGCACATGGAAAGATAATGACCAATTTGGTGGTCTTAAAATAGGATAGGTGCTAAGCTTTACTTTAAAAATATCAAATGCTTCTTGACATTTGTCACTCCACTCAAACTTCACATCTTTCTGATGAAGTCTAATATTAGGCATAAAGATGGTAGTATAGTCATGTATCACTTCCCAATACCATCCAATATTCTCCAAGGTTCTTTGTACCTCTTTGATTGTTGGAGGAGATTTTAATTCCATAATGATCTTGACCTTCTTTAGATCTGGTTCCCTATCATTTTTTGAGACTATATATCCAAGTAGGACTCTTCTTTTAACTGCTAAGAATATTTTGTTATAGTTTAAAGCAATCCTAGCTCTTCTACATCTTAGAAGATAAGACTTTACACAATCATGATATATTTTCTTAGAAGACTGGATATTAAAATCATCAACAAACACTGTCATTGATTTATGTAGCAAGTCTGAAAAGGTATATGATATTGTTCTTTGAAATGCTGAAGGAGCATTGCAAAGTCTAAAAAGCATAATCACATAGATGAAGGTGCCCCAAGGTGTAGTAAAGGCTATTTTGTGGTGATCCTTTGGAGTTACAAAAATTTGATTATAACTTGAATATTCATCCATAAATGTATATAATTCATGTTCAGCCACTTCTTCTAGGATGGTGTTTATAAAGGAGAGGAGAAAGTGATCTTTTTGGATGCACTTATTAAGCTTTCTATAATCTATGTACATTCAAAGTTTCTTATTTTTTTTCTTAACTAATATCATTGGTGAGATCCAATCCATAATCTCCACATCTTGAATAAATCCAATTTAGAAGAGTTTTTTTAATTCGGCTTTTACAAATAATTATAAGTTGAGATTCATTTTTTTTTTTTTTTTTTTGTCTCATGGGAATTGAATTAAGAAGGAGTGGAATACAATGTTGGGTTACTTCCATAGGTATGTCCTTGAGGTCTTTGTAAGACCAAGCAAATATCTCTATGTCTATAATTAATGATTTATAACTTAAAAATTCATCTTCTATCAATTGAATTCCAACTTTGATTAATTTTAGATCTTCTTTCTCTAAAGAGACATCCATCAACTTGTAATCAAGGTTATATACATGAGATTGCTCTATAGGTCCTCTATACCAATCATTTGGTATTTGCAGATAGTTGATCACATCATTTCCGACTGTAAGACCATTGAAAGTTTGTTTAAATTATAAAGATGGAATAAAGTTGTCTTCCTCTATTAATTCTAACTCATAAACTTGAATGCCATCAAAGTTCACTTCAAAGTCATCTTTATACTTAATATCATCTACCAAGATTGCTAAATCTACTTCTTTTTCATAATTTTGCCAAGTAATAAAATCATCTATGAAATTAACACTTACAATCTTATCTTCGCTTGAAGTAAGATGTTTTTCCAACCACTGAGTGGACTCTCTATCATCTTTCCAATCATATAGTCTAAGGCCTATACATCCTAATGGAATTGATTGGACCATACTTGAATGAATCCCCTTACTTGTTACTAAATCAACAAATCTAACCTTCTTTTTGAACTCCTTCTCAGGTTGGAAATTCAAAATCTCATCTTCTAAAGAATAAAATGAGATTTGGACTGAAGACAATCTTTGAGATTGAATAAGGATTTTAATCAAGTTTTTTGGTGGCACATAGATAATATGGGGCTTCTTACCTCTCCAATCAATTTTTATATTAGCTGTTCTTAACCAAGATCTACTTAAAAGTAATGGATATGAATTTTTGCTAGGATATATATGAATCACGTGAAAAGTAAGAAAATATTCTTTACCTTCCATCATCATCCTACAACCACTAATTTGTCCAAGATGTGTGTCTTGGCTTTGATTAGCCATATTAATCACAAATAGAAAAGGACCAGTGATACTAAATCCTAATTTTTCTATAGTTTTCACTGGCATAATATTCAAACCACTATCTCCATCTATAATTGTATAGGATATGATTTTATCTATTATAGATACTTCTAGTTCAATTGCCTTCACCTCTTGTGCTATTTGAATTGCTTTAATATGAACTAAGATTTTTTATTTTAGATTGTTGCCATCTTTTAATAATAAGGCTTATTTTGAAGCTCTTTTTTATTAAAGAAGAAACCTCCAATAACTAAGCAATTTTGTTATTTATCTTAATTTCTTTAAAATCCTCCCATAAATCATATGACTTAACTTGATCCTTGCCTTTAAGTTGAATTAAAGGATTAGATTTAAGATTGGAAATTTTAGGTCCTTCCCATTGTTCCTTAAAAAAAAATTCCTCTATCTCAGCATTTTTTTTTAAGTTCCTTGGCAATCTATTCAAGTTGGATTTAAGGACTTGAGATAATTCTTCAAAATTTCTAATATTAGCTATTATCTCTCTAATAGCTTTATTTAAATCTAAAAAATAATGAGAATCTTCTGAATTATTTTCTCTACTAATTGAAGTAAGAGGAGGAAGACTAAAATACCTAGATTTTATCATAACTGCCAAGGTTGACATCATAAATGGTATTTGTATCTTAGATTAGAGCAATTCATACATAATCAAATTTGACTCAGGAAGTACAGGCTGAACTATTATAGGGGAGGTAGAAACTTGTTTTCCAATCATTCTATCATTGGTTTGGTTTACAAACCTTATATCTTGAGAGCCTTGACCTTCATATTGTTGGCCATATTGAGAGTAACCATCATGTAGGGGAATGAATCTTTAATTAGTATTTAAATTTGAGAGAAGATGTTGGTTTTGATGATTTTTGCTATGATCATAAAATAGATTTGAAGATTTTAAAGTATTGTCAGAATTTTGATTTCTTGCCCCCCTTAAATGATCTTGAATTTGTTGATAATAATTTTCTTATAGAAAATTTAATAGAACTACATTATTAATTTGCCTACACATGCTTATACGGTGGTTTCTTCTACAATTTCTACAAAAAATTCTATTTTCTATCCAACAACTACCAAATGGGTGTCTTTTGCCACAAAGGTGATGTACTTTCTACCTTGATCTTGGCTACTTTTTAAAACCTTGATTACAATAATCATAGCTTTATGGATGAAAATTAGATCCTACATTATCTTGGTTTCTATGAGGGGGGATGTAAGATGGTTGCTATCCAAGATTATATTAATAATTTTTTAGATCTGAATAAAATTAATTAGTATGTCCTGATTGATTGCATTGAATACACCACAATCTTGAAGTATACCTACCAAATTCTATGGGAGATGGGACTTGGTTTGAATTTTGGCCTTTGATTAACAAGGTCATTTTTTCTTGCATGCTTTTTATTTATTGTATGAGCTCGCTCTGAAATCCTCTTTGGCTTTGAAAGACTTCATTTTTAAATTCTTCCTTCTACCTATTTTTATCCTTTAGATATGTCAATTTTGAGAGATTAGGTGGTAATCTTTCTTCTAACGATATATGATAATAGATTATAGGTTGGAATTGATTTTCCATAATTCCATAAGGGTGTTCTTAAGACTTATCTATATTTTAAACATAGATTGGTATAAAACTTGGAATTTTATGGTATTCTTTCTTCCACATCATTTCTTATTGTTTGTCAATGTCTTCAATCACTCATGCTATTCTTTTGGCATCTTCTAAGTTTTTTGGCCTTCTTTTGAAGATTTCTCTAATCATATCCTCTTTGTTGAATCCTTAGATAAAAAAATGGATGAGAGTATCATCTATGAAAAGAGTTTCTACAAATTGATTCACTACTAATTCAAATTGCCAAATGTATTTGTTAATCTCCTCTCCTTTTCCTTATCTCAAGGAAAAAAAGACTGTGACGGCATTATTTTGTCTTACTTCTGATCTAAACTTCTCTAAGAATGCTCTCATGAATATGTCCCAATTTTTAAAGGTTTGGAGAGAATGGTTTTTATACCATTTATAAGCTCCATCCTTTAACATGCTTGAAAACTTCACAAGATAATATCGAAGATTAGTTATTAAATATATTATGAGAAGTTTCATGAATCTCTCTATATATACTGTTGGATTGTCATCCCTAGTTTCTTTAAAGATTAGGAGATTGTGAGATATGGGAGCTGTTTGTAATCCCTCTAAAATTACAATTGACAAATCCCTTGGCTGGAATAAGGGATTTATGGATATAGGATTAGAAGAGGCTTCCTTGTCACAATCCATTGAAAGAAAAGTAGGTCTCGATTCTTTTTCTTCTTGATCTACTTCTCTAATAAGATTAAAGGATTTTAAGTCTACTCTACCTTTTTCTACTACTTGGTTAGGATTTAATTCCAATGGATTGAATACAAATATGTCTTGTGATATTATAGGTGTGTCTTTGTTGTCCAATCGTTGGACCTCAATTTCTCTAAATTTTGGAGTGGAATTTTTAAAGAATTTTTTTGGATTATTTATAGATGGAATTAGTTTAGGTTGTCTAGATTTAGTAGAATGATGCATCTAACATGACTATGGATATAACATTCACCTAGATTCATAATTTTAACATACCAATTCTTAAAAAAATTAATTTAAAAAGTATTTTTGCCGTCCACCTACAATCCACTGAAAATATCTTCTAATAGGGAAGGGAAACAAAACAAAAGCAAGTAAAGAAAGAATGATTGCTTGAGTATCACCTCAAGTAATACTTTTTCAAATTTTACTTATTATACAATATGATCCTATATGAGAGTGGCCCTAACCAATAATAATATGAAAAAAAATTCTGTACTAGGACGATAGGGAGTCCGAGTTCTTTCTTTTTTTTATTTCTTCACACAAAATTTATTATGAAATTATCTACTACAATGGTTAACAACAAAGATTACACTACAAAAAAAAAATTTGCAATCAATTCACACCACCTTGAATGAGAACTCACCTTGTTGCATCTCTAACCAACCTGACATTCATTAATGAAGGCCAATAAATATTTAATATCTTCCTACACGATTCGAGCTAAATGTTCTAGTAAAGATTAGGATATAAAATTAATAGATTAATAGTTCTATCTACCCCCTACATCCATGTCTATAAGAGAAATTGAAGACTTATCTCTCTCGCATCTTCTTCCTAGATTCTATCCTCTAATTCCTAATTCCTGCTCTTTGCTTTTATGTGTATCCGTTAAACTTAAAAGAATTGAAATAAATTCACAAGAGCTAGGGAACTTACTTGAAACCTAGCTTCTTAGTGCTACTTCTTATATTGTTTCCTTTACTCCTCAATCCACAACTTGTATTAGTTTAATGAAATGAAAGCTCAACCAAATTACTTAATTGAAGATTTATCTTAGAAGTATGGCATCTTGAGTGATTGTTCTTCTCTTCTTCTTCTTCTTTTTCTATTGTAAGTAAAGTAACTTGTCTAATCTACTATTTGAGAACTTTTTCTATCCTATACCTTTGAAGAGATGGAATATGGTAAGTGGAGAGGTTATTAAATCCATCTACCACTAGAGAAAGATTGCCCACAAGAAGATTTACAAAGATAAAATAAAAGATTGATTATTTGAGTAATCAATCCTTTATCCCTTGTAAAAATATGGAATATGAGAGGTAGAGAGGGTGATTAAATCCCTCAACCACTAGAGATGGGCCCTCAACAAGAAATTCATAAAGAAGGAAGTGATGAAATCTTTAAAGATGAGCTCCACTCCAAAAATCGCCACAATTTAAATATTAATGAAAGATCAACAAAAATTATATTACTTTGAACTTATCCTTTAAGTATTTCTATTCAAAACAAATTCAATCAGAAATAGTCAATAGACACTAAAAAATGCCTTTTTAAACAAGGAGTACACAAAACTACCAAGACAATGAATCCCCTTCTAATCAAAAACTTCACTAAAAATTCAATTTCGGTCCAAATCAAACATGTGATAACTATTTAGAAAGCTAACAATAAGGTAAAAAACCTCACTAAAATTCAAAGTCACATAAAAAACACTATAAAACTGATTGATAAAAACCCGAGAGCATATCACCCTCTATTTAATTTAATTTAATTTTTATTTATTTATTTATTTATTACAGATGATAAAAGATTTATTTAAAATAATAATGAAGAAAGGTAGAAAATTTACTAATGGTGAAGGATAGGATTGAAATGCTCACTCAAAAAGTCCACAAAAGGAATCAACCACTATTAATTCACTCTACTATCACCCACATAATTAGAAGCACCACCTCCCAGCAAACGCACTAAAATGTGAGGATAAATTTTCACCCTTCAACCCAAGTTACAAGATGGCCTCACTTAAGAGTTATTTGTAATTGGTGGTGTGAAGTGAAGGAGCAAATAACAAGTACAACAAGAATAACAACCACAAAATAAGAGAAGTATGGGATATCAAGCAAGTTCACAATTCAAAACTATATCATAGTTTGTTCATTATGTTTTCATCTAGTAGAAAGTAAAAATAAAAAATAAAAAATATATTTTTATTTAGATAATTTTTTTAACTTTTTAATGGTATAAAAAATATATAAATTCGAGTTACTATGAATAAGTTATGATAATCCAAAGATAGAAGATAAATAATAGAAAAATTAAGTGGAAAAGCTTTATCTCAAGGATAATTTGCTTAAGAGATCATGAGTTCAAACCTCACCAAGGCTCACAAATAGTGTATAAAGATGTCTTAGATGGGCTACAAGGCTTTAGTCTTATCCTCCTACCTACATCCAAGGTGCCACAATCTACATGGAACTTGTACACCTTTCTTCCTACAAGGACTATATTAGTTGCTAGTCCTCCTATTTTCTACAAGTAAAACTCATTTTTTTGTAATCTTGACTTCACCATGGTGTTCAAAAATACCCAATTAGCCTAGGAACCTTGTATGGCCTTCAAATCTTATTTCAATTCTTCATAATGGCTCCCAAGGTGATAAAACTTATTTTTACCAAAGTTTTAAAAATTCTTCTAAAAATTCCTAAATAAATTATAAATAAATTATAAAAATTCCTATAATACTTCTAAAGTAATAATTTCAATTTTAAACTATTTTATTTTACCTTTGTGATTTTTGATAATAATAAAATCAATTTTAATCAACTAAACATTCTATTTTCTACATAAATAACTAAAAAGACATGAGATTTATTTCTCATGCTTCTTCTACCTATTAAGTAATATTTATATATTTTCAATAAATAGTATATAGAGATAGAAGGCCAATATAGACATTAGTCTCAATAATTAAATACTAATTCTTATAATTAAAAAAATTATTGAATCAACTAAGATAATTGCCTCCAAGACTTATTAGGATCCTATTTTTTTCTCACTAATACTATTTTCCTTTATTTAGCATCATCTAAACATATTTTTACTTTACAATTATAATTTTGGCACTCTAAATGTATTCTTTTATCCTAAAACAACTAATGAATCAATATGATGATTCACACATCTTCAAATTCATATACAAATAGAATATGTAAATCAAATTTTGAAGTAGTATTTGAGGTATACTATTAATTATCATCAAAATGATTGGACAATTCTTTTGGCATTGGTAGAGTTTGCTTACAATAATTTGATACATTCTTCTATTTAGCAAATATCTTTTTTTGCCAATTATAATTATCATCTATAACTTAATATTTTTAATTTTTCAAAAGCTTATAATCTTACGGTAGAAGACTTGATAAATTGATTTTTAGAACTATATGCAATAATGAAGTTATAATTAAAAGAAATTTAAGAATGATAAAAAACCAATATAGATGTCTATTATAAGAAACAATCTCAATTTTATATTGGTGACAAGGTATGATTACAATGTCGTAATATTGAGACTATTTTTCTGTACGACAAGCTGGATTATTGTAGGCTTATATTATTTTTAATTTATGAACAAGTCAATTTAATTGCTTATTGATTAAACCTATCAAAGTCTATAAAGATCCATCTTGTATTCTGCGCATCTCTACTTGAGCTATATAAGGCAACAAATATACAAGGAAGAAAACAAATACTACCACCTCTTAGAAGAATCCTCTTAGATTTGAAGCAACACCAAAATAGATTAGAATATCTTATACATTAGCATAAATATGATATTAATAAATGAATATGAAAGTTATCTAAGAATCTAACAAATACATCAATCAAAGTCATTGCATTTCATCAATGACATCTATCAAAATTAAAATAAAGAGACAAAAAAATTTTGCTATAAAACAAAGTAGATTCAATAAAAATCTTATTTTATATTATACTATTAATTTTTTATTTCTTTGGATTTTTTAGTGCTAAGAAGATGGAAAATCAACTAACAAATTTAACTTAAGAGCTATTATTTGCTGAATTATCGGATGAAATATCATAACTATCACAACCTTCAAGATGACAAAATAAAAATGAAGATCCTCAAGAATGACATGTTCTTCTTTGAACTGATAACAAGATACAACATTTTTGATATCCCAACTTTAGAAAAGATTCTTAGTGTTTGGTAATACTTTTAGAGGTAGGAACTACTTTTGATGGTATTTCAAATATTTTATTTGAAGAAAGTTATAAAGGCTCCAATAATGATCAAATATCAAGATAGTCCTTCCACCCTAGTATGAGACACTATCAATGGCTAAGAGGACCTGTCAACTAATTTTGAAAAGAACAAAGATCAGAACATGTGACGAATATAATATGATACATCTCAAATTTCTTCAATATATAATCACTATTCCTTGTAGAACTCATTATTAGAAAAGGGGGTAATGTCACGGATATAAGATCTACTCTAATAGTTATTTAGATAATATAGATAGATAGAAATAAATAAAAATAGATTAATCAAATAATATCTTGTAGAAAAGCTTCTCAGAAGCTTCATAGATGCGGTTTCATCTTTATATATGTCTATAGGTGATTGATAGATTAAAAACTTGGCCAACAAGTTAGCCATGTGTTGCACATACTAGTAGCTTGTGGAATAAGTTAATTATATGGTATACATGTAGGAAACTTGTCTTCTAAGTTTGACATGTATTTTATAAATTGGACACGTATTAGAGGT
The DNA here is from genome assembly GCA_036785485.1 of Physcomitrellopsis africana. Classification (NCBI taxonomy): domain Eukaryota; kingdom Viridiplantae; phylum Streptophyta; class Bryopsida; order Funariales; family Funariaceae; genus Physcomitrellopsis; species Physcomitrellopsis africana. The sequence continues at coordinate 597,094 of JAWRVF010000044.1, forward strand.
CTTATAGAATATTGCCACATAATTTTTAGATAAATAATACATATAGAGACAAGAATGAAGTCTTCTTTATTCTTGTTAATTTATTTCTTATTTTTAGTCTAATTTAAGAATCTTTATATTTTATAATCTTTGATAATAGCCATTCTAATTTTTTCTTGAATATATATATATATATATATATATATATATATATATATATATATATTTTTTTTTTTATTATTTTTTTATACAGATTTCATTGGTTTATGCATCTTCTTTTAGTTCATGTTCTTAATACTTCTTTATTTTTTTAATGTGAAGAAATTCTAAAAACCTTCTCTTATAACTTCCTATATTGCTTGGAAATTGAACAACTTGGAAAACCTCCTCTAACAGCTTTTTGGAACCTTTTACAACCTTCTATAATCTTTTAAATTCTTTTAGGACGTTTTAAGAAGTTCCAAGACCTACTAGAATCTTTTAAAATCTTCCCTAGATGGATGTCTATGACAATTCCATATCATATGTATTGGCTTCAAGACCGAGATTGTTGAGTTTCCAATGGTATTGTTGTTGATATTTAGATCTAGGACTTATGGGCAATCTAATGTATTTGTATTATTATTCCAATCATGAATACCAACTTGTGGCCATGCTTTAGAAATACAAATTTGTATTAGACTTTGTATAAAATATAAAATTGATAATGGAATTCCAACTTTAGCTATTATAGAGTGGGGAAGATTGGCTCATGTGATTGAGATCCTTGGTAGAGGTAAAATCAACTACAAATCAATAGATAAACAATTTTATGGCAATCAAAGAAGATGCTCTTGTTAACCTTGTGTTGTTTCTTTAACAAATACACTTTGCCTTCTTCTAAAGTTGGACCTTACATTGAAGTAATCGCTTTGGCATTATTATTTGTCTTTAAATTTTTTTCTAAAATTTTATCATGGCCTTTCAATATCTTAACTAACAAGTGCTTTAAAGACTTGATAGCCAAATAAGCTTCTTAATAAACTATAGAGTCTAGTGAGGATATAGTTCTATCTAAATTTATAATAAAGTCTTCTCTAGTATAATAAGAATCAAGTAGATTGCTAGTAGGAATTTTAACTTCATTTTGTTATTTTGGAGCTATAAGATATAGAAAAATATTGTCAATGTTGGCTTCAAACAATGGTGTAGATTTCTTAACATATTATTGCTAAATAATCTTTTATTGGACTTCATTTGTTCTTATGCTTTATTAAAATAAATTTTAAAAAGAGCTTAACTTACTATAGAAATCTTTAAATTTTAATCTTGTTCCATCAAACTTTTTCAACATACTAATCTTTGGCTTTATATAATGCTTTTGCTTAATATTATTAATTAATTAATTAATTAAAAAAATAGAAGAAAATTTGATATTTGTTTAAGTATCTAAATATTAGAAAAAAATTGAATTAATCTTTAATATTTTTTTACTTTAGTTCTTAGTAATTTATATACATACACTAGTTTTTATAATACACTTAAATATCTTATTTTTAAATTTATTATATAATTTCTAATAGTAATATATATTTTTAATGCAAAAAAAAAATCTAGATGAAAAACTTAAAATATATTATAAAAAATTAAATTCTTAAATAAATAATAAATTATTAAGATTGAATAACTTATTTTTTTGTCAAATTTTCTACAATATAAGAAATCTTAGTCAAAAAAATATTAAGAACTCTATATTGACAATTTTATATAAATAAAGTACAAACACAATTTTTTTATACACAATTGAAGTTTGAAACTTTCAAACAAAGACTTGGTGAGCACTAGGATGGTATTAGAGTCTTTCAAAGAGATACAAGATGCATTATAGTATGACAAAAAAAAAAAAAAATCCTTTAATAAAAAAATCATGACTATTATATTCATTTTTTTATAAATATGTTAAAAAAATTTAATTATAATAGATAAAATAGATTAAACAAATTTATGGTACAAATTATTAAGATAGATGTAAAGATATGTAGAGTAAAAAAGGTATATTGTAATAAATATGGCAATCAAATTCTATGGTTTATAATATATTATTATTTATATAAAAGAGTTAATTTTAAAATATTATTTTTTATTATTGAATTTAAAATAAAAATATTATATTTTTATAAAGATGTAAAAAAATTAAATAATATTTAAAATATAAAATTTAAGTATATAATTAAAAATATATAAGATATAAATAATTTTTTAAAGTAATACATATGGAATTTAAATTTTTTTATATTTTTAATAATATAATATATTATAATATGCCATTATTATAAAAATATACTATTATAAGAAAAAAACTTACTTTTCAATCTAAATCATACAATGGCTTTAATTAAAAATTATTTTTAACTAGTGGTGAGATTAAGAAGAATGATTAAAGAAGAAACAAAAAGAAATAAATAAAAGAAGAATAATAGTAGAAATAAACAACCAAAACAAGATACAAACTATTTATTGGATTTAAAATTAATTAGTGGTAAAAGATATAAAAAAATAATAATAATATTTTACTTCACAATAATATCAAAAATATATAAACTGGAATTATTACAACAAAATTATGATAAATCAAGTAATAACAGTTAAAAAGCTAAATATAAAATAATTATAATTTCTCTCTAAGATAACTTGTTGAAGTGGTCAAGGATTTGAGCCTCACTAAGACTCATAAATAGTATAAAAGATGTTCTAAAGAAGCTTCAATGGCTTAGTTGTATCTTCTTATCTACTTTGAAGGTGCTACGATCCAATTAAGACTAGTGCACCTAAATTTCTATTAGCAATTAAATATATTAGTTTCTTATAATTATACTATTTTTTTAGTTTTTTTAAATTATGAAACTGACTTTACTATGGTATTTAAAAAAACATCCAATTAGCTCAAGAGCCTTATAAGATTTTCAAATCTTGCTTCAATTCTTCAAATTGGCTTCTATAAGTTGATAAATTATTTTTATAAAAATCCTTAAAATAAATTTTAAAAATTACTAAAATATTCTAGATAAATTTTATCTATTCTTTTAATATTTTTAAAATAAAAAATTAAAATAAATCTATTTTAATTAACCTTGTTAAATTTTTATAATTATTTATGACTTTCTAATTCCTAAAATAACTTTCTAATTACTAATACATAATACATTACAAAGTCTGATTGTTGTCAAAACCTATATTGACAAAAATAACTACAAAAAATCAACATGTTGGTATATATATGTGACACTTGTTTCATTATATGTGTCTAAATTAATAAAATGAATACACAATGTTATTCTTATTTTTAAAATAATTGAATTAGACACACAATTATAAATATATTATAACATGTTACTCCATATATCCAAGAAATATTTTAAAAAAACTTTAAGATTTATATTAGGAATTATTTTTAAGATATTCTTTTATTTTATTTTTTTATATAAGTAAATTGAAAGGCAATAGAATCAATATAAAACTAATACTTATGAAAATTCTATTATAAAGATTATATATGTAATTGAATATCTATTATGGTAGATTTTAACAAAGTAGCATTAATGAGCATATTGCATGTCATTTTTTGTTGAATAAATTCTAGGATGTTGGTTGAATTAATGTTATAAGGAACATTAAATTATTAAAAATTACAATATTTTCTTGTAAGCTTACTATAATTTTAAGAACATGTTGTCTAATTTGCACTGCTTTGATTAGATGATGTTCTATGAAAATGGAAGGAACTTGATCCCTTGTGTATGAATATGTTGCAAGTAATATGTTTTAAACTCATAAAAAAGAAAACACATGAGTTTGCAGTGATTGTCTAAGTCTAAGTAACATTTTATTATGTGATTTTAAAAATTTTAAAATCATTATGGTAGATAAAGAAAAGCAGAGACAAAAGAAACCAAATAGTTTTGTGAGTTAAATGGTGGTTACAAATACTATACGTAGATTAAAAAGAAAGAAATGTTGCTATTCGACAAGCTACTATTTCTTAACATTTCTAATGATTCCCAATCATTAATTACAACAATGCATCATGCATCCATTCAATACCTTGTCTTTAAAAAGCGATTCTATGCTTGTCAACGACATCATCATAATAACATTTTGGAAAAGTCATAACAATCGCACTTTGACTTCACACAAAAACCAAAAGACTTTAACTCCAGTCAATTAAGACTTCATGTCAAAACAACGAACATCAACGGAGAATCCTAAAACGGATGAACGAAAAGAAGTTCATATCGCACCATCCGTTTAAAGTAGCAGAATTCATCGATTGCGGGCACCACCACCGAACATACAAACCTCAGCACATAAATGCGCTTTCGAGACAACGAATAGACTTCGTCGACGAAAGCATGGAAAACTAACGAACCTCGTCGACGAACTCATAGAAAACGAACGAAAATCGTCGACGAAAAAGCGAACGGGAGAGTTCGTTTGCGGTGAGGATGCAGCGGAGAGAGAGGTTTGGTGCGGCGATGGTGAGCGAGGGACGGAGGAAGGGAGGGTCTCCGAGGCACGGCCACCGCGATTCCGAATTGTCAGGGCATGGGCTAGTTGCGCACCACTCTAATAAATTCCAATACAAGTTGACTTTCACATGTAGGCGGGTACCCACGTCACAACCGAAGAAATCTAGCCACGCCACTCTCGTCGGAGCTTCCACGGCGTCGGTCCCTCCATTCCCTCCGAGATTCATCTTCTCTCGTGTGTCAGGAGGCGCGTAATCCCTGCCCCACACATGTTGCTTCCAACGTCCAATTACAGCTACTTGACGTGGCTTGCGCTCCTTTTTTGGGCCCCCGGATCCCTGCTTGTTGTCCCATGGTTAGATCTTCCGCGTTGGAACGGTAAAGTGGCGCAGAAGTGGGGGTATGTGTCTAGCTGGCAGGGGTACTTAAGGGAAGTCAAACGTAGCGAGGATATCTGTGAGAAGCGGTTGTGGGTTTGCAGGTGCCTCACTTGCTCTAATCAGGTGCTCTAGGGTTTTTCGAGGAGATTGTGCAGGTGTGGACTGAACCATGGTGATATCCAGTCGCGCTGTCGTCATGCCGCTGCTGGTTTGCTTCGTCGTGGTGACGCTTGTCCTGGCGGACGTCGCCGCTGTGCCCGACCACCAGCAGGCGCAGGCGATGCCGGACATTACAGGTAATTAGGTGGTATGTCATTTTATTTTGCGAGGTTGAATCTGTGTGGTAGTCTCATGTATTGAACTTCATGCTCCCTGGATGCGTGACCTGGGTGTGATGGTTGCCGTACCCCATGTATGACGACGTGAAGGAACAGTTTGTTTGTTTTTGATTACTGTCTGGAAGCGTCGGCTATAGTTGTTACGGACTAGTTTTGAGCGTGTTGACCTCCGGATGTGTGTGCAGGTGATGCACAGGCGTTTTACCTTCGAGGCACCACCGCGACCGAGAAAGTAGCTAGGGAAGCCACGGCCATGCAGACAAGGGAAAGCTTGGAATCCTTTGCACGCCGTGAACTGAACGACTATGGGTCAAACCCAGCGACGTCCAATCCGAACACCTGCAGGCAGCAGAAACCCTGCAGACCGTGATGATCGCCTCATATTTCGCAACTGTATGCCTCAACTCCGTTCTGATTAGGTTTTCGGGTTCGAAACTGAGCAACCAGGCCCTAGACATCTTTACAAATATGTGAACCTTGAGTAGCAAGTATAGCCACATTGTTGATTCCGTGAGAGAGGAGACTCCGAATTGGCTGGATGCCTCGGGTGGCCAACTGCTCTCTGATCAGTGAATGAAGCAAAGGGTTCATCGATGGGCACCATGCAACGCAAATCTTGTACAGTAAACTCATTTATCGCCTTGATACTTGTGTTGTGAATGAGTGTTGTGTTGTGAATGAATGTTACGCTGAACTATAATGGATAATGTAAGTGATCTGGTCTGGGATGAATCAAATGAAATATCCATGCAGTTTGGGGTCTAAGTCCCATGCACTATGTGGAGGAGATGAGGCGAAGCGCCGCCAGAATGTACTCAGCGTCTGTGGCCGAACTTGGAGGTTGATTGTGCCATCGCTTGCACTGAAGTCTACAGTTCTTAGTTCTTAGTAAAGCGGTGTTCAATTGTCTGGAGCAATTACTTTTCGTAATTGTTCAATGATATGCTTGTGAGAAGACCCTACACTTCAATATATAGACGTGGCTACAAGTGGAAAGATCTCATTGACGTCAATAAAGACTTGTATATGATTGGAATCTATACATGATTGTTGAAATTGATAGGAAAAACATCAGTGGAAAAAAAATGTGGGAGTACTTACTGTTGGTATTTTTGACACCCAAAATTTACTCATCTTATCTAATCGATGAACCCTTTGCTTCAGTCACTGATCAACAATCTCGATAACATTCTCTAACTATAGACACAAACAGTCTTGTCATGTCCATGTCTGAAACATGTGAATAAACAAATACAGTGACTAACAAAATCTAAAATAATTGATGATGGTTTTCCCTTCCCAGCTGTATGCTGATTATTATTTAAAAAAAATTTAATTGACACTAGACATGCGCCTATTAAAGATGTCTATCTTCAAAAAACTAAAATTTGCTCAGAACATTTCCAAATCAATTATATAGCATTTTATTGATTTTATTTTAAAATAAGGAACCAAAACACCTTACAAACTTGGTTTGAATAAAACTTGAACAAGTCATAACATTTGAAAGGGCTATTTTCTTCTTTGTGAGAACCAAATTGTAGTTTAGGATTTAGGACACATTACACAAACTATATATTTGTTCTAGAAGATATGGTGACAACCTTAACATGCTATCTTGTTTAATTGACATCAATTAAGATAAAACATTTAAACCAAGATCTTTATTAACTAAATTTTAAATTATATATAATTAATCATGTTTCATCCATATATATATATATATAAATGATAGTTAACATACATAATAAATTATTAGTATTATTTATTTATAATAGCATAATTGATATATTAATATTACACATCATATAAAATTTTTATTACAAATAATTATAAGAACATGCAAGTAAATTAAAGATTCTTTAACATTTTTTGTAAAAATATTTTATGTTATGTTACAACTATATCTTCTATTTTAAATAAATTTCTAATATATTTTTTTTATATAATTATTTAACTTTATTTTATTTTCATATAATATTAATTTTTATTTTTAATGATTATTTCTAAATATATACTTTTTGATCAGGTTTTAGATATATTTTTCTTGGAGTTTATTTATTTATTTAAAAAAAATTAAATCACTTTATTTCTTGTGTATATATATTTATGTTTTTTTAAGCACCTTTTTTAATTTGCTAGTGCTTAATGAAATTGTTATACAAATATCCTTAATTAAGGTACAAGTTATGTTTTACTACATGTACATTAATAATTATAACACTATTTCATTATTTCTTTCTATTTGTTAATCTTCTTACATACTTTTTCATTATATTGTGCAATTAATACTTAATTTTTTTTTTTATAGATTTCCATTTAAATAATAATAATCAAATTAAGTATTTGTTATATCTTATAATTATTTAAATAATAAATAAAATAAATTTTGATTCTTTTTAATAAATATCAAAAAAATATTCCAACTAAAATATAAAACTAAATTTAATTGTTTACAATTATGTTTTTGATTATTCTTTTAGCAAATATATTGATATAAAATTTGATAATATCATCTAATTCAAGCCCTCATGTTTTTTTTTCACCTATGCATAAACAAACATATCAACAAACCTTTACTATTTACTATTTGATAAAGTTTATTAGCAAACTATAGGTGAATGTAAGAAAAAATGACTTTTATTTTTACAATCACATGTGCTTACAGTGTAAAATCTACAATATGATTGCCCAAAACACTTTTTGCACTTTGTTTCTTTACTCTACTTTTTGGTCAAATAACAGCATATATGGACGATTGTTTCAGAAACTAAACATCTATGGCAGCTTTCCAATTCTGCTGCCGAATACTCAATATAATCCCCTGGAGGAGGTAGAAGCTCACTCACTAGGATACAATAGCGTGTATCTGAAACTGAATCAACTTATATTATGCATATTTGCAACCGACTTCAATTTCTGGCTAACTAACTCGTGAAACATTGCAGGACAAGGATCACCTCTTCGTACAGGACAGCTTCAATGGGCTTGCGTCATCAGATACAACTGCTAGGAATCAGCATAAATAGGTCAGATGTGTATGAATATAGAACCATTCTACAGGAATATTCTCAAGTTGTCATTGATAAGGTGAGGTGGGTGGTGTTCTGTGTGCTTCATTCAACTAACTCCACGTTGATGGGGTTTTACTGTGTTCTGGCGATTTCAGGATTTGAATGAGCCCTTCAGGGATACGCTATTCATGTGCTGTCTATCACTTATCAGTAACATACGGCTTGTGTCATGCTAGATAAACGACAACCCTGCGAGGTTGCGTGCATGGCTTCTCTCCTGGCTTGAGTGGGCAGCTGAGAAAACTTTGGGATCAGCAACTTCTGCTGATGTCATATCCTTTCTCTGTGCATGAGTCCTTGGCTTGAGAAAAGTAGCAATCGTCAATGACAACAGATAATGAAGGAAAGAAAAACAAAAAACCCCAACTGGCATGCAAATTTCAGTCGACAAACTGACTACACACACGTGCATACAGCAGCAGCATCTTCTTTAATAAAGGACAGAGACCTGGTGCGAAACAAAAGCTAGACGATCTGATCTATATCGCACTGCTTTATAACCCTCGGGGGAAGATCACAATGTGCACACAGTACCGAGTCTGCATGGCTGTCCTCGTTGTTGTGTCGCTTTCTCACGAATGCTGAAACTTTAGGTGGAAGATCCTCGTCTACTTCACTCTCCTGTTGTTTTCTAAAATTAGATATCCATGGAGTTTCCTATCTTTTCAGGCTGTACCGCTGCAGTACTGACAGCGCACCAGAGGGCGGCCAACATGGAGTAGGAATAGTTAGTTGAGCTGAGAGAATTGATACAAGCCCCTCATCATCGCAGACCGAAGTGCGTGGAAATAAGTTAGTTTTCATTGTCAATCTCGATTAAACTTGACAGTGAATGTGCGTGACTTTAATCGCAAGTCCTCCAGATCAGTTAAGATTCGGTACTCCTCGCCTCTACTGCGCACAAGTTTCAAACCGAGAATCTGTCATCTTCGCGTCAGGGTTTCAATGGGTAATGCACGGGAAAGCACTTGGCAGGAATCCAGGCTTCGAAGGTCTGTCACTCTTTTCATAACTCTTGCTACATGCTGCCCGCAACCATTTGTATGTGTTCTACTTCTTGTCAATCTTGTCCATCAGTTGCGTTCCGGTCACTGTTCCCACAATCATGTTTAGTTCATTTCTTACCAAGCGATCCGGCTAGAGATTGAGCAAGCAAAGCTTATAGGCAGGTTTTGCCTTGTGCACTCATTGAACGTCCTCAGATACGGTGTAGGGACCCACATTGATAAATTACCGTGAAGCATGACCATAGCTGTGACATGCACAGTAAAACGATGTGCTTGTGATGCATACCAAGAACGACGACAGCATCAATGTTGCTATCCCCAAGCCCTTTTTTCCTTCTGGAAACTTGGATTCTTCTCTTCATTGGAAATTTACAAGACATTTACAAGTGTCATTAGCAAGTCTTGAATCAAGACTAGAATACAAGTAAGATATTGATAAGATTAAGGATGGCCTCAATCTTACCTTCATATATATTAGTTACAAATAAGATCTTGTAAAAGCTTCTTAGAGAGTGCAAGGCTTATCACCTAAGTATTAAGTTGTAAGTTGCTTCTAATGTACCTTCCTAAAGGTAGAAAAATTATGGAACAAGTTTTGAATAGCCATGTGGCATATCCAAAAAAAATCTAAATATCTAATTTGAATTTAAATAACTTCTTTGAAGCTTTTTAAGAAAGATATTATCTTTTCAACATATTTCCACTTACTTCTACTTATTTTTATTTACTTCTATATAGTTAAGTAATATAGGCATCTATTACATTATCACCTCTTCTAAGCAATAAGTTCCATAAGTTCCACAAGAAGCAATCAAATTGCTACATAAGTTGATGAAGTATAAAATCTATTGAATGATATTAGCAACAAAGCCTAATCTGTATTTAAGACAAAAGTGGTTGATATGTCGCTTCAACTATTAATAATATCCTATTTAAAGATAAAAAGATCATATTATTATTTGATCATTGTTGAAGCCTTCATAACTATCTTCAAACAACACATTCTATATTCTATGAAGTCTAATATCCACCTCCAGTAGTATAACTAAGTATTGAATATTTCTTCCAAGATCATGGTATCAAATACATTATGTCTTGCCATTTAGAGATCTTTATCTTGGTCTTGATATTACAATGAAATAACCACAACTTGTCACTAATTTTGAATAGAGGTTGTTTTTTCCTGAAAACATCAATATTTATTTTTTATTTTTTGTTCTTAAGTCTCTTTTAGCTATATCTTCATTATTGTATGAAGTTCTATTATTTTTTGTGTTAAATCTTCTATTATTAGATTTTTAATTTTTAAAAGTTAAAAATATCAAATTATAGATAATACTCATAATTGGTAAAAAATAGAATTTTTTGAATAAAAAAATATATCATATTATTATATAAAAATTCTACTAGTAACAAGAGAGTTTTCCAATTGACTTGGTGATAATTGATGATACACCAAAAATATTATTCTAATACTTGATTCATACATTGTATTTATCTATCAATTTGAAGATGAAAAAATAAAGATAATTTTATATCAACTTTCAATATATTAAAGAGTGTCTTTTAAAATCTTGATATAAACTAAAATCCTTCATTAGATATAATATCATTTAGAAATCTATGATATTAATAGATATTGTCAAAGAAAAGTTTAATGGTTTCTTCAATTATAATAATTTTCTTATAAGATGCAAAATATACCATTTTGGTTAAAAAATCCACCATCACAAAAATAAAGTTATAAAAATTTTAATTTAAAAGATATATAATGAAATCTATTAAAACAAATGACCAAGGTTGCTTTGGAATAGATAGAGGTTGAAGAAGTCTATAGAGTCAATAACATAGAGTCTTTGCTTTAGAATAAGTATCATAAGATTAAACAAATATTTTGACCTCTTTTCATATTTGATTTTATAAAAATTCTCTTAAAATAAGCTCTAAAGTTTTATTATATTAAAAATATCTTATTTTTAAAAAATCATGTTATATTTGAAGTGCACATAATTATACTTAATCTTATGGAATATATAAACATCTTTTTATAAAAAAGAAGATTATTTTTAAACTAGAATTTACTAAAGCCATCATGAAATTTCTTTTTATTATCAAGAATGAAAGAATTTGGTAATATATTTTAATAAACTTTATGAAAAAAAGTAATTTCAACTAAAATTTTTGATTTTATGATTTGAAGATGTATTTATTTTGATTTTTTAAAAATAATTATTTATTAATCACATGTTACATCTTCTTTTTTGAGTACAAAATAAGAACCTTTAGATAAGACATATGACAAGTCTTATTGTTTTCTAAAACAATATATAATATCAAATACAAATTGTGACAAAGACATGCTCCAACATACTTGGCAACAATTTAAGAAGCATGTTGATATAAAATATTTAGGATTCTTATTATTGATATAAATTTTGATTATATGAATAATGCCTTTTAGATAGTAACACTATTCTTAGAATGAATCTATAATATCAAGTTATTTATTATAAATCTTATAATTAATTTCAATTGCTAAATTTTTTTTACAATAAAAGATAATAGAGTAAAGTCTATCATTTGCATCCATTTTAATAAAACTATACCTAATGCAAAGTTCTTTAGTCTTTCTAGATAGAGAATAAATTATCCCTCTTTTTAAAAATACAATAGTACTTTAAAGGTTGCAGATTTTTTTCTTCTAGACCAATATTGTTCTTAATTTTTTGTATTTATTTTTTCTTATTTCAATTTTATGGTAGAAAGTAAAGAATTCAATATAGCAAATTCTAAAAAAGTGAAGTTGGATTTAATTTCAAATGCTCTTAAAGCCTTGAGAGTCAAGACAAAGATTTTATTTAAGCAAAATGAAGAACTTTATATAATCATATATAATAATCAAAAAACAAAATATTACCACAAGTCATCTTAGAAATTCTATTATAAAGATTTTTTTTACTAAAAAATATATGTATTTAAGATAGCAATTCAATGTCAATAATAAATGAATCAAGGATTAGCCTTCCAAAGAAATTTGATGGAATTTATTCAAAATTTTGTTGCTTTATAAACCAAGTATAACTTATTATTTAATTCCACCTTGAGTGATATTTCATTGAAGCATCTTGCATTAATAAGGTTAAAACCTTGTTCTTAGGTCAAATTTTATCTTAATTTGTTCTATTGATTAAGAAGAATTCTTTCATATTATATAATTTTGAAAGAATTTTAGTGCCATTTGAAAAAGCATTTGAAGAATATGATAAGATTCATTTTGCCAAAATCAAAATTTAAGTACTTTGATATAGAACATGTTCTACATTTTTTTATACTTTTGAATTTTAGAAATTAATATATGATATCAATTGGAATAAAGATGCTATTGTAGTGTGGTTTGGCTACTATGTAAAAATAATGTATATATATTTAATATATAATTTATTATGAGATTTAGTGAGAGCTATATCAACGAATTTTTACTAAATGTAAAATGTAGTCGAATTATTATTTTGGAAGGACTGTGTTTAAAAGGGCTATTATTGAGATTTATACAACCTCATTTTTTTTTTTATAGTAATTTTTGAAGTTGATTTTATATTGATAATAACTTTATATATTTTAAATCACCTTTGTTAGACATTAGTGACCTTTAAAATCTTAATTTATTTATTTTATTTGATATTTATAATATATACTATATAAATCTTATTAAAAAAAAAATTGAAAAGAAATCTTAGAATCAAAAAGAATAATTAGGCCATCTATGTGGTTGAATAGAGATGGATGATAGAAATGTCTATTCCTATTGGCCAAAAGTCATGCCCAATGTACTTCAAAGAGGCTATTTAAGACCTTATTAGGAATTAGGATTACTCTTTTAGAATCATTTGAACTTCAAAGATTAAAATCAGCAAGTTTAGGTCTTTGAATATGATTTTGGTACAAAAATTGAGTGATTTGGAATTTTTGTGAAAAAAATATGGGTGCTCAAAGTCAAGATATTGATTTTATAGCAACTATTATTCTTTGGAGTATAATGCATGATTACAAAAAATAATCACAGATCAACAACCTAGATTGGATAGAATATTTTTTTGGCTATATTTTTATATATATAATTCAATGAATTTTAAATTAGAATGAAGAAAATATTAGGAGTTAAAATTAGTGCTTGTAATCTAAGGGCAGTAAGTAATCCACTTAATTAGTAGTTATATTTTAAGCTATAACTTAAAAGATTTGATGATATTTTGATTTAAATTTTTTAAAAAAATATACTTTTATGTTAAAAAGTTGTATACAAAGTTTTGTGGCATATAAATTTTGGATTTTTTAGATATAAAGAAAATAATGCTCAAATATCTATAAATTAGGATTTTAAGCACTTGTTAGGATTTTTGAGATGTCAAACACATGGAAGTGAATCTAAAATTGATTTTTTTTGTTATAAAGTTCAAGGATATAAGCTACACTTTCAAAATATTTGATAAAAATTGAATAGTTGAATCAAGTGATATATGATCTTAAAGTTTAAGAAGAAAATAATTTTTTACAAGTAAATAAGATATTGAAGGGTTTTATTACAATTTAGGCATTTTATGCAAATTAAAGGAGTTTTTTGGAAGTCAAGACTTTATGAAGGTATAAAAGATAGATATATGAAGCTATGATAAAATTTTAATATAAAGATGAGTTTTTAAAAGGAAATTATGTATTTTCTTTAAAATTATTGAAAATTAAACTTATCAAAAATTGATTAATTATAATTTGGCATAGAAAAGAGTATTAAGGATTTTTTAGATGCTATAAAAAAATCTTATATATAAATCTATTTAAATATAAAAGATTCTTATTAATAAATATATATATATATATATATATATGTTTAATATTATTATATTATATTTATTTATTTTTATTAAGAATAAATCACTTATTAGAGCTTGGCCAATAAGTTATAAATAAACTCTCTACAACTAGATATCTGATATATTTTCAAATCAACAATCATGCCATACAATAAGAGCTAATAATTTTTTGGAGTAGAATGCAATTAGGTGCAATCTCTCTTCATTTTTAAGTTGGAATAAGACTTCTTCCAATGTAAAGTTAAATGTATCAATTTCTAAAAAAAATGACTCAAAATAATTTGTATAAATTAAGATAGAAACTATGATGAATATTATCTTTAAGAATTCAAAGGTTTTTCAATTTTTAAACTTCATTTGAGCTTATTTTTATATATTAATTGTATAAATAGAACAACTATCTAAGAATAATTTTTAATAAAAATCCTATAAAAGTTTACAAATCTAAGAAAGTATTGGATTTCACATATCAATTTTAAAATTGTCTAGTTGTTAATGGTCTTGATCTTCTTTGGATCCATTATTAAGCCTTCATTTGAGATGATATAGCTAAGAAATTTCACTTGAAACTTATAAAATATGTATTTTTTAAATTTGGAGTACAATCTAATATCTCATAATTTTTATAAAATAAGATAGGTATATCATTTATGTTCTTCTAAAATCTTGGAATAAATTAAGATGTTATTAAAGTAATATATAATAAAATCATTAAAAAATTTATAAAATATATTATTTATTAAATGTTAGAAAATAATTGGAATATTTGTAACATCAAAATACATGATATTATATTCAAAATATCCATATCTTATATAAAAAGTAATTTTTTATTTATCCTCTTTTTTGATATATAGTAAATTATAACCTTTATAAAAATCTATTTTGATATAGATCTTAGTTTGATCCAAATGATCAAAGAGCCCAAATATCAATGGCAAAGGATAATAATTTTTTATTGTCACTTTATTGAGGCTATGGTAGTTGATACATATTTTTAAAGATCCATCTTTTTTCTTTACAAAAAGTATAGGTGCATGAGCATGAAATTTTGAATATCAAATAAAATTCTTTGCTAAATTCTTACTAATATATTTTCTCAATGTTATAAGCTCTTTGTATGATAAGTTATAAATTGGACCAAAAGATGGTTGTGCGCCATCTTAAAGATCAATAGTATAGTCATATGGATAATATTCTAGCAAAGTATCTCTATTATTCTTTTTAAGTACATCTTGGAAAATATTGTCGTGAAGTAAATATATCCATATATAGAAACCTTGCTTAACTTTCTTTTCTTTAAAATTTTATTAAGTTCTTTCTTTCTTCTTACTAATCTAGATTTTTATATAGTGTTGAGAAAATTTTCTCACTTTCTTTCTTTTTCTTTGGCTAAATTTTTACTTTATCTTTAATCTTAAATTTAACTTTGATTTAGCCTTGAAACTTCTTTTATTTCTTTTAGCTTTTTTCCAATCTTAGATTTTAGTAGATTCAGGATTATATTTGTATATATAAAGAGTTTTGACTTTGAGGTTGAATTTAGGATTTTATTAAGGATAAATAGAGGTTTGGATGTCAATAGTCAGTTGCCATTAATAGTGCTGACTTGGAGGATTAGATTTGGTGTTTTTATAACTTTAAACTATTAGCTGTTGACTTGGACTTTGAAGATCTTGGCTATGACTTCTTTGACGAGCTCGGGAGAAAAAGAGGATGGAATTTTTTGGCAAGTCTAAGGAAGTATTCACAGAGAGCTTCTTCTTGGCATGAGTTTTGGTGGTAGAAACACATGATTCGGAGCTTAGATGAGAGAGTTATGCTTATTTGAACTTAGACTATTAATATGATACCTACTATCACTTTTTTGGATATATTAGGAGTTTTAAGATATTAGCAGGAAATCAAGAAGTTAGATTAGAAACTAGACTTCAAGCTAAACATTTTACGTCTAAGAATTGACAAAAATGAGTCTAGAATGAGTGAGATATGGCTAGTTAAAACCAACAAACTAAACTAGGATTTTGAAGAAGTTAGATAAATAGAAGGATTTGCTTTAAGCTAGAACTTGAATTTCAAGATGAATTTGAAGCTCATTTTTTGTGTACATATCACTTATGCTATAAATAATCTATGCCTAAAATCTCATATCAATTGAAACTTTGATTAGAGAGAAGTAGCAAATTTTATTCTCGGGCATCTAGGATTTTGACTTTTGAAAGTACCTAATAAGGATTTGGTGATACCAGTTGATTAACAACAAATTTAAATTGAAAATTTTGCGTGATGATGATCATAGATGTAAATTTTATGCTCCCAAATTTTGGACTTATTTGAATGGCAAGATCTCAAAATATGAATTTTCAGGTTTCTAATTTGGATTTGACTTTTAAAAGTACTTGTCAAGGATTTGGTAATACCAGTCGTTTGGCAATGAATTTGGAGCGAAATTTTTGTGAGATGATAATCAAAGATGTAAGTTTTATGTGTTCAAATTTTGAGCTTATTTGAATAATTAGATCTCAAAATATGAATTTTTAAGTTTTCAATTTGGTTTTGGCTTTTAAAATCACCTTCTAATACTTTGGTGATATCTAACAATTGGTAATGAATTCATAGCTCAAAAATTTTGTGACAATGATCAAAGGTATGAAATTTGTATTTCCAAATTTTGAGCTTATTAAAACAGCTAGATCTAAAAATATAAATTTTCAAGTTTCCGGTTTGGTTTTGACTTATAAAATTACTTGCTAATATTTTGATGATATCTAGTGATCGGTAATGAATTCATAGTTGAGAATTTTTGTGAAAATGACTAAAGAAGTGAATTTTTTATTTTCAAAGTTTGAACTTATTTCAATAGTTGGATCTTGATTTATAAATTTTTAAGCTTCTAGTTTGTTGGTTTATTACACACATGGTTTTGTAACTACAAAAAGAGAAATTTATGAAGGTTTGTGCATATTGGATCCAACTTGATTATAAAGAGGGATCTTGCATCTATCCAAAGCAGACTTTTGCCAGGATAATATTATATTTTTTTAAAAGGATATTAGAATATTTGTTGTTTCAAATGTTGGAGTTGCATAAATAATAAAAGAAGTGTTATTTTTGATTGCTCTCATAAAAATTCTAGCTCCAATAAAAAAAAGCTTTATGGTTTTAGATCTAAGAGGTGTATAGTGTTTTCTATCAAATTTAATAATAATAAGTTGTGATATTCTAAGGAATTTTATTTTAAAAAATATCCAATCTATATAGACATTATACCTTTTAAACCAAAAGAGTCCTAAAATAATGGAATAGAAGATAGTAGTAAAAATTTCTTAAAGTATTTTAATAAAATTATAATAATAAAAAATTATAATTAGTAAATTGATTAAAACTTATGCTTTTGAA
The DNA here is from genome assembly GCA_036785485.1 of Physcomitrellopsis africana. Lineage (NCBI taxonomy): Eukaryota > Viridiplantae > Streptophyta > Bryopsida > Funariales > Funariaceae > Physcomitrellopsis > Physcomitrellopsis africana. The sequence continues at coordinate 614,644 of JAWRVF010000044.1, forward strand.
TTTAGATTTGGATATATGAATAGTCAATCTTAGAATAAAATGGTATTTTAAATACATGGGTGGTATTAGTTTTATTAAAAAGATAGTCTATTCTTAGTTATAGGCGAATTCAGTCCTAAAATTGGACTTAGGCTTAGGATCATTTTGGACCGTTGATCCTAATTAGGATTTTATAATTTAAGGATGGGGATGTAGCCGCCACCCTTGGACCACCTTGCACTTGGTTAAAAGGAGCTTGGGTGGCCACTCTTGCTCTCTTTCATCTTTTTGTGGCAAAGTCCTTCAAAAATTTCCCGCAAAATATGGATTCTTATTTCTTAAGTTGGGTTGTATTTCAATCATGCATAACTTCTAATAAAAGTAGAGTTAGGATTTAAATTTTTAGGAGGTCATAGATCTTAAAGTTACCTTTTCAAGAGGTCTAAGCACGCTTGAATCCAATTAAATACAAAGCAGTGGCGGCTATTTTAATAACATGGAGGTTTGTTGCTCTTCGACTTGAAGTTGTGACTTTGAAGGACGAGATCTAAAGCATTAAGAAGCTTTTTGAAGTTTGGTTTTTGAAAAGCTAAGGTTTGTTTACAAGAAATCAAGGATAAGGTAGTGGCAATTATTTTAATGAAGTGAAGTCTGCTATTGAAAAAATTCAGAGCACCAACTTTGAAGAGCTATATCTTTCAAATCAAAGTGAGTTAGGAGCTGAAATTTTAAATAGTGATAGATCTTGAAGTTATCTTTCTAAGAGATCTAAGCACATTCAAATCCAATCAAGGACAAGGTAATAGCAATTGTTTTAGTAAAGAGGAACTGATTCCTTAGATCGGAAGTATCACTAGATTATGTTTTTATTTATTTTTATTTTTATTTTTTGTACAATTGCTTGTGATTTCTTTCTAGCACATTATTGAATGATTTTGATGCTTGTTATCAAATACTTGAGTTAATTTCCCTTCATTATCATACTTCTTTATTTTTTATTTTTTCTTGAAAGTCTTCTATTGTATTTTTTTACTTCCATGTTTTATTTTTAATACCAATTAAAGTTTGTATTTTTACTTTTAATTTTTCATATTTTTTACTTTTATATATATCTTTTAATTTTTAACTTTTATTTTTTTACTTGTCATTTTTATTTCTATCTTTTATATTTTATTTTTTACTATTTATCTTTTATTTTTTATTTTTATCTTAGTTCTTTTATCTTTTTCATCCATCTATAATATTAATAGTGCATTGTTTGGAAGACATTTAGGTAATAGTACCACAAACACTAACAACAAAAAAAAATCATAAAAAATCTAAAAATACTAATTTTTTTAATTCAATCAAATAAAAACATAAAAAGTCTTATGGTGAGCATTTTGGCTCACGTAATGGTGCACTTTTTGAGAGTCCAATCTTATAAGTCTCAGCATTGCTTGGAAGGTGATGCTTAATTTTTTTATATTTTATAAGTATTTGTGTAGTGGTACTGATTATTGATGCAAATTGCATATGAGAAACAATTGTAGTGCAATTGGAGCTTGGAGTGAAGAGGTGGAATATTGACATTGGCTTATTTCATGGTACATCTACCTTTTGTGATTGAATCCATACATATTTAAATCAAAGAATCAATTCATTCTCACCTTCTTGCAAAATCAAGTTTAAATCTCATGATGCCAATAGTTGTGGCAGGATGAATGAGAGTGAGATATAAGTCCGACATCAAGGAGGTTAGCACATGGCCCTTGGTGAACTTCCTTCATTCTTTGTACTTGGAACTAACTAGAAGGCTAAGGGGTAGAATGCTCTTGCCCTTCCACACAATTGCAAAATTGCAATGAGCCCTTTTGTCAATAGAAGAGACCTAGGTGACCGGATATGGGACAAGGTCGAGCCTCTTGTAAGCCAAAAAGTTCACCACAAAACTTTTTATGTTTTTATTTGATTGAATTAAAAAATTTAGTAGTTTTAGATTTTTTATGATTTTTTATGGTTTTTTTATGATTTTTTTTTTTTTTTTTTAGTATTTGTGGTATTATTATATAAATGTCTTCCAAATAATATACTATTTGGAAGATATTTATATAATAATAGTATTATAGATGGATGAAAAAGATAAAAGAACCAAGATAAAAATAAAAGATAAAAGATAAATAATAAAAAATAAAATATAAAAAATAGAAATAACAATGATAAATAAAAAATAAAAGATAAAAGATAAAAGATGAATATAAAAATAATAAATATGAAAAGATAAAAGTTAAAAGTACAAACTTTAATTGGTGGTAGAAGTGAAATGTGGAAGTAAAAAAATACAATAAAAGACTTTCAAGTAAAAATAAAAAATAAAGAAATAGGATAATGAAGGGAAAGTAACTCAAGAAGTATTTGATAACTATTACAGATATACTTTAAGCCACTACTAGAACTTTTTGTAGTCTTTTAGAATCTTCTAAAGCTTTTTAGAATCTTTTAGAATATTTTAGAACCTTTTAGAATCTTCCTCAACCTTCCAAGACCTCTCGTAGATTTTTTAGAGTCTTCTAAAATTTTCTTCAAACTTCTAGAATATTCTAAGATACTCTTAGGATCCTCTAAAATCTTCTTCAATCTTCTAAGATCCCCCGTAGACTTTTTAGAGTCTTCCAGAATCTTCCTCAAGCTTCTAGAATATTCTAAGATATTCTTAGAAGGTCCAATAGAACATAAGGCCTCATAGTATAAATAAGAGGCAAGACCGAGGGAGGTTCTCGGGCTCACAACATGCCCGAGCAATCCAGCTTGCCTTATTCTCGAGCTTAATCCAGCTTATTCTCGATCTAGTTCTCGTTTGTCCATCCAATTTTTGTTCTCGGGTTATTCTTGCCTCGATTTTCTCCTGGGCTTCGCTTAACTGCTAACTTGCGCCTTTGACAGTTTGGCAAGATTGCTCATAATCATATCAGAGCTTAGATTTCTTGATAGAGAATAGATTACCTCTCTTTAAGATATTATTGCGTTCTAGAGGAGTGGGGACTATCCCCCTCTAGACTGATATGTTTACTTGTTGTAGTTGATTTTTCTTTGGAAAGAATGGATTACTTCTTTCTTAAGTTATATCACTATATTTTAGAGGTTGTGGATTATCCTCCTTTAAACTAACTGTCTCAAAGTATTCCTTTTAGTATAAAAAATACTAACGACTTATTGATTTTTTTTTTTTTAAGATGGAAATAGATCAGGTTAATAGAGGTGCATCCTCACAAACAGAAAATAGAGTAGTAACACTTATAGATCTTCGAGCCCTATTGGATATAGTACGAGAAGAAATGACATTCTTTCGCAATCCAAGAAAAGAATCATAAATGGAGCAAGTATCTATCTGAAGAAACTAAGCGAGAGATTTATAACTTACAATAAGAGATTATTCGATTAAGAGAAGCAAGCGGTAAACAAGCTATGCACACAACTTCTCTAGAAGTTGCAAGGATTGTCATAAAAGAGCCAAAAGCTACTATGTCTGACAAGTTTGATGGAACAAGATCCAACTTTTGAGGGTTTGTACAACAAGTACGATTTTATTTACGACTATATCCATCTCGTTATCCAGATGGATTGACTCAAGTTGCTTTTGTGGATATTCTTTTATCATGAAGTGCTCGATTATGATTTGCGCTACTATTGGAAAAGAATTCTCCAATCTTGTACAATTTAGAAGCTTTTATGGAAAGATTTACTATTGAATTTGGAGACAGTGATTGAAAAAGAGTGGCAAAGAGGAAGATCCAAAATCTACGAGAAGGGCAACATTCAGCTGTAATTTATGCCGCAGAATTTCAACAACTTACTTGTGATCTTGATTGGAATGATAAGGCTTTTATGACTCGATTTTGTTATGGCCTAAAAGATGATATAAAGAATTTATTGATCACGATGCCAAGAGTTGAAAGCTTAGAGGAACTCATAGCTCAAGCTATTACTTATGACAATCACTTATTTGAACTACGACAAGAAAAGGATCAATATTTCAAGAATATTTATCAAAAAGACGATCACAATCACATCTCAATGCCTCTCACAGTCATTAATATATTTCAAATAACGCAGTATTGATAATGACCATCTGCCATTAACAATTAAATTTAATGACAAGATAAGAGAATAATAAGATCCAATCCATATAAACAATTATCATCCAAAATAAGTCTGTATAATTTCAGTTTATCGAGAGCAATGGTCCAAATTTAGTAATAAAAATGAAGACGTCTGAATCATTAATATTCCCCATGGCGCTAATACCTTCAAATCTAGTACCCAAAAAGCCTTTACTTCCGAATCCAACATCTTTTTTAATACTTCTTGTATATATAAGAACCTTGAAACAAGAAATTTCTGCTAAAGCCCTTTTAGATATTAGAGCCTCAACATGCTTCATGGATAAGGATTTTGCAAATAAACACAATCTACTACTTGTGAAGAAGATCCATCCTGCATCAGTTGAAGTCATTGATGGACAAAACCTTGCATCAGGAGATGTTGTCGAAGAAAACCAACCGTTGGAAGTGATACTAGGAGATCAAGTATCACAAATTGTTTTCAACATCATTAGATGTCCGACAAATCCTATTGTCATTGGACTTCCTTGGTTTGAGCTACATAATCCTGATATTGATTGGAGTATGCGGAAGATTTTCTCAAGATCCACACATCAAAAGAAGAAACATGGTACTGCTCTATTTCTTAAAGCTAAAGCATATATGCAAGCAGTAAAAAAAAGAGATGCATTTGCATTGTATGCTATTCCAATGAAAGATCAAATGGAGCAACTAAAACAAGAAATTCCTAATCAATATCGCAACCTGAAAGATGTATTTGAAAAGAAAAAAGCAGACATATTATCCAAACATCGTCCTTATGATTGTGCAATGGAATTACAAGATAGAGCTCAACCTCCATTTGGTCCCATTTTCAATCTATCACAAACGGAGCTTACAGCCTTATGAAAATATATTGATGAAAATTTAGCTAAGAATTTTATTCAACATTCAAAATCGCCTGTTGGAGCTCCTATATTATTTGTGAAAAAAAAAGATGGTTCCTTACATATGTGTGTTGACTATCGAGGTTTGAACAAGATAACTATAAAAAATCGCTATCCATTACCATTAATCTCAGGATTATTGGAATAATTAGGACAAGCAAAGATTTTTACTAAGATTGATTTGAGGCGATACACCTGGCCAGATTAAGCGAAGAGGTCAACGGAAGACAACATTCGCCATGCTATCAGCATAACGTTATGAGGGCGGTGCGGAATGAACGCATCTGTAATCTCCAATGACTTGCGCCAATGATATCTTACAATGATACTTAGATGACTTTGTAGTCATCTACTTGGATGATATCTTGATCTTTTCTAAGAATGAAAAAGAGCATGAATATCATGTACGGAAGATATTAACGAAACTACGAGAAAGTGGATTATATGCCAAATTAGAGAAATGCTCTTCCAATTCAATCCATCAATTCAATTTTGTATAAGTACATTTAAAAATACTTCCACGGATCCAAAGATCAAACCGTTATAGAGCGAAACAACCAGCTATCATCAGAGATGTACAAAAGTTTTTAGACGGCAAATTTCTACAAAATTCATTAAAGATTATTCCAAGATTACGGTTCCAATAACGGATACAAGTAAAGACAAATTTATTCGTAATATATGACTTATATACGAAAGCTAAAAGAATCTTTTATCTCTATTCCTACTGTCTACGAAAACTAACAAAACCATTTATTCTGAACGGATGTCAGATTTTATCAGATTTATACTCTTCAACCGGTGATGGTGGTCAACTACATCCAGTAGCATTCCACTCTCAAAAATTTTTAGCTACAAAGATTAATTACGAGATCTATGACAAAGAATTATTGGCAATTGTTGATGCTTTTGAAGAATGGCGCCATTTGTTGGAAAGAGCTCAACACAAGATTATGATATATACCAACCGCTAAAACTTAGAATATTTTATGAGTGCTCGAGTTCTAAATCGTCGACAAGCACGATGGAACATGTCATTATTTCAATTTGATTTTGTAATTACATATCATCCAAAAAAACTTTAAGGAAAACCAGATGCCTTTTCTTGACGATCATATCTTGTACCAAGAATAGGAGACATTGTATTGGATCAACAAAAATCAATCATGTTGAAGCCTTCCAATTTGCAGTTAAAGACATTGACGATATCTACCTATACAGATACAACTCTCAAGATGGAAATTCAGAAAGCAATAAAGACAGATCCATTTATAAAGAACATCCAACAATGTTTAAAAAATACACATGTAGAAGAAGACAATAATTTCAAATTAGAAGATGGATTGTTATACTTTAAGAATCTCCTATATGTTCCTCCAAGACCTACAAGACTTCAAATCCTTCAAGCTCGATATGACCTTCTAGCAGCTGGATACTTTGGCTTCAATAAGACCTTGGAATTGATATCAAGAGACTATTGATGGTCTCAAATGTGGAAATTGGTGAAAGAGTTCATCCAATCATGCAAAATTTGTGTGCGAATAAAGATTCCAAGACACCAACCATATGGACTTCTGCAACCCCTTCCACTTCCTAAGGGCCTATAGCAATCGTTATCTATGGACTTCATTACAGACCTCCCAATTTCGAATAGAAAAGATTCAATTTTTGTAGTGGTAGATTGTCTTACCAAGATAGCACACTTTATCCTGTGCAACAAGATTATTTCCGGGGAGGAAACAGCCAAGCTTTTTATTCATAATATTTATCAAATATATGGCCTTCCAATTGATATTATTTCAGATCGAGGACCATAATTTGTATCAAACTTTTGGAGAGGATTATTTTAACTTTTAAAGGTCAAGATCAACCTCTCATCTACTTATCATCGTCAAACTGATGGTCAAACAAAACTAGTGAATCAGATCTTGGAACAATATCTTCGTTGCAGTATAAATTACCAACAAGATGATTGGACGGACTTTCTACCATTGGCTGAGGTTGCATACAATAACTCCGAACATTCTTCAATAAAACAAACTCCATTCTTCTCAAACTATGGATACCACCTTAGAACAGATCCATTCCAAATTGAAGATGTGTAAAGCCCTGCTGTAGAAAATCAAGCTACTTATTTAAAAACCATCCATGAAGAACTGAAGTTCCAATTATAAATAGTTCAAGATTGATATAAAGACTATACAGACATTCATTGTAAGAACTAACTAAATTTCAAAGTAGGAGATCGTATTTGGTTACTTCGACAAAATATACAAATAAATCGACTATTACAAAAATTAGACTATCAAAGATTTGGACCTTTTACAATTCTACACCAAGTAAATCCGGTACATTTTTGTCTCAAACTACCAAGTAGCATGCACATTCATCTAGTCTTTCATGTCTCGCTTTTAGAAACCTATTATAAATCAAATATTGCTGGAAGAACTATTCCACCACCAACTCTAGTTGAAGTCAATCAAGAGATTGAATACGAGGTGGATGAAATATTGGATTCACGTATAAGATATGGATGATTGGAATACTTCATCTATTGGAAGGGCTATGGAGTTAGCGAAAGAACATGGGAACCCTCAAATAACCTTAAGAATGCACCTAAGAAGGTTCGCCAATTCCATCAATAATATCCTAAAAAACCTAGATTCAATGTCATTGAAGATTTTGTGGACAATAATATTTCTTGGCTTCTAAATGACGCTTCCTATCAACAACAAAAGACCACTATAAAAAGGGAAGAGCCATGCCAAGACTTGTACTTGTATTTTCCTAAAATAGAATAGATCTTGCTAGAAGCTTATTAGTTATCATGTCAAATCTTTGCATTTCAAGGAAATTATAGGAACAAGAGTCAGAAGACTCTTCTGGCATATAAGCAACTGGGGAATCATTACAACTTTCACAATGTGCTAGGTTTGAAGAACATGGACAAGATGAAGAAAGAGTATCCCAACGTCAAATAAGGCCACGCTTGGAGTCTTTGGAGATACGACTTCATTACAAAAATCTTGATTCAAATACCCGAGCTTTGATAATACTCCTTGAAGTTGGAAGGGTGATTCCAGGTGGATCAGAAATTATGTTCAGAGGATGTTTTGAAGGTCACAACGAAGAACAAATTCTTGGATAGGTTATATCTGGAGGTCATCAACGCCATCTCAAGGATCCTGTTGAACCGATAACTAACACACAAAAGATGGAATATATTGCTTTTCTATTTCGACGAATTCTAGAATTTTCATGCATATGATTTGATTATCAAATTGCTTCGGCTCCTCATAAAACTTGTCGCTAGAAGGAAAGATGATGTCACAGACATACTTTAAGCCACTATTAGAACTTTTTGTAGTCTTCTAGAACCTTCTATAGCTTTTTAGAATCTTTTAGAATCTTCTATAACCTTCTAGAATCTTCTTCAATCTTCCAAGACCTCTTGTAGATTTTTTAGAGTCTTCCAAAATCTTCTTCAAACTTTTAGAATATTCTAAGATACTCTTAGGACCCTCTAGAATCTTCTTCAATCTTCCAAGACCTCCCGTAGACTTTTTAGAGTCTTCCAAAATCTTCTTCAAGCTTCTAGAGTATTCTAAGATACTCTTAGAAGGTCCAATAGGACATAAGGCATCATAGTATAAATAAGAGGCAAGACTAAGGAGCACCTCAGTCTTGCCAATACAAGTCTTGGAGTAATCCAAAGTGTTGCCTTCTTCTTGATATTAATCCAGTTTCTTATTCTTGATCTAGTTCTTATTCTTGTCCATCCAGTTCTTTGTTCTTGAAGTTATTCTGGTTCTGATTTCTTCTCCTTAATTCTTGCTAACCTGCTAACTTGCATTCTTGACAATAACAAGTATCAAAATCATTCAATAATATGCTAGAAGGAAATCAAAAGCAATTGTGTAAAAATATAAAAACAAAAACAATGAAAATATAATCTAGTGATGCTTTTGATCTAAGGAATAGACCCCTCTTTACCAAAACAATTATTGTTGCCTTGTCTTTGATTGTATTTGAGTGTGCTTTGATCTTCTAAAAAGATAACTTTAAAATCTATCACCATCCAAAATTTCAGCTTCTAATTCACTATGGTTTGAAAGATGTAGCTCTTCAAAATTGGTACTCCAAATTTTTTCAATACCAGACCTCACTTCACCAAAATAGCCGCCACTGCCTTGTCCTTGATTGCTCGTAAATAAACCTTAGCTTTTTAAAAACCAAACTTTAGAGTTCTTCTTCTTTAATAAGTTTCACCTTCAAATTCTTCTTGACACTTAAGATCTCATCCTTCAAAATCACAACTTCAAGTCAAAGAGGCAATAGATCCCCCTGTCACTAAAATCAATGCCACTACCTTGTCCTTGATTAGGTTCAAGCATGCTTAGACCTCTTGAAAAGATAACTTTAAGATCTATGACCTCTTAAAAATTCAAGTCCTAATTCTACTCTTACTAGAAGTTATGCATGATTGAAATACAATCCAACTTAGAAAATAAGAATCCATATTTTGCGGAGAAATTTTTGAAGGACTTTGCCACAAAAAGATAAAAGAGAGTAAGAGTGGCCACCCAAGCTCCTTTTAACCAAGTGCAAGGTGGTCCAAGGGTGGCAGCTACATCCCCACTCTTAAATTACAAATTCCTAATCAAGATCAAGGGTCCAAAATGATCCTAACTTTAAGTCCAATTTTAGGACTAAATTTGCCTATAACTAAGAATAGACTATTCTTTTAATAAAACCAATACCACCCATGTATTCCAAACAACATTTTATCTTAGGATTGACTATTCATACATCCAAATCTAAGTTCAAAAGTATAAGTTATAATCAATTTATTAATTATAACTTTTGATTATTATAATTTTATTAAAATATTTTAAGAAATTTTTATTATTATCTTTTAATTTAAATTTAGATGAATAATATTAATCTAAATAAACTCATAGTATTTTCTTCAACTAGATGCATTTTAATAGGGTGATTAAAATCATTGATTGCCAAACAATTTTGGCTCATAACAATTAGAAGTCGGTAATTCTAAAAAATTATTGGAATTCATAGAATTCTAATTTTTAGAATTCTACTACTTTTATCAATAGGTTAGGCAAGTATAATTGATTTTAATACTAGATGATTATTCTATTACTAAATTTTGATAATTTATTATATTTTTATCCAAATTTTCTATCAATATATTGGATTTATTTTTTAGAATAATAAGAACATCTATTTGGCAAGAATAATCCATTTAATAAGGATTTTAGCCAGTAATAAATATAAATTAGTCTAAGTTTATCATAACTATTGATTTTTGATTGATTTTGGATAAAAATAAAGAACTGAGCTATTTTGACGACTCACATATGGCGACCATCTAGGACAACTTGAAGAGGCAGAGAACTCAAAATGTGTTTCTGAAGAAGGGCAAGGTATTGGTTCTATTGGGCTTCATGGTCAAATAGTTAATCACCTAATTGAAGAATATAAAGTAAGTAGAATGGCATTTGCTTGAAATAGACTTGGTTTTAATGCATAAGTTAAATTCTTGAACTAAGGTCCTTGCATGTGGATGTGGATTACAACTAAGAAGGGTAATAAGTTTAAGAAAAAACTAATCATGTTATATCCAATTATCTGGAAGGATCCGAAATAACTCTATAGTAAAAAAAAAAATCAAAATATCAAAAAATCAAAAATCAAAACTACCTTCCGTATTCATTGGAGTAAATTTGGATTACATGGAATATAGAAAAAAATGAGAAAAAAAAGTTAGGAACTAAAATCTAATCATTTTTCCTACATAGAGCTAGTGTTAGATCTACAAAAGATTGATTCAACATATTATCCTCCTCCAACAACTTGGATTTGGATTTTAAAGCACAAGTATACGTAGACGTATTCTTTATGTTATAGTAGATGGTCTTTCCTGCTCTAACACTGGCTCAATTGAGAATAGCTTAATTGTCGACAATGAGATTTAAATCCACGTTGTCTTAAACACAACTTATGATATGGCCAACTGAATTACAACATTAGGATATTAAGTTGGAAGTAGAAAATTACATAAAACTATTCATCCATTTTTTATTGATTTGGACCTAAGAATTCATAAATAGCTTATTTTTAATTTTAATTTTTTATATTTCTTTTGAAATTGACTATATATCATAATGGTAGTATACATTAATATAATGCATGCATTTGGCATCCACTAGTTATTAATAAAACCCTATTTGCCTTAGTGGAAGCCAATTTGAATCTATAAAAAATAAGAATTCAAAACCTCCTTCCTTCCTCATCAAAGTAAGTTTGGACTAGGTGGAAGATAAAAAAGTGACGCACATAACAAAGAAAGGAATCTAGATCTATAAATGTACTATTTGATTTGAAAAATTAGACTTTCTATCAACCTAATTTCTTCAATTGGCTATAGAAAGGATTCAAGTTATCTATCTTATGTAAATCAATTGGTGGTTTATTCAAGATTCAAACCTTGAAGGTCTAGTTTAATTTTGGAAAGAAAAATTGATTCTAATCTTATTTATTTATACCTTCTATTCCTTACATTTATTCCTTGTGGTTTTGATTGGAAATACCTCTCCATTTAAGATTTGTAACTATACTAAAGTATTGGAGTAGATTTCTTTGACAAAAAATGGTTCCATCTAAACACCATCAAACTTGGCTGAAAAGTCAAGTTTTCTAGCATCTTGTATCATAACTAACATTCCTGGCTATAGAACATGCTTCTTGTATTTCTTGTCAAAGAAAATCTTTTTGTGCCTCTAGATTACCTCTATATATTGTACACTCATTCTTCTGATCTTGTCTAGACCTTATAATTATTCCAATCGTTCTTTTAAGAATTGATCTATAGCCATTCTCTCATTTATAGCTATCCAAAAGGATTTAACTTCAAATTTGATTAATAAAAATGTTTTCACTTCATTTACTAAGAAAAAAAGAGTGGCCTTTATAGTCACTTTATACATGGTGTGATAAGCCCATTGAGCTATTGATAGCTAAAATATCCTAATCCCTCTTTGAATCTTGAATTGTTTTTTTAAAAATATTAACTAGGATTTGATTGACTCATTTTATGTGGCCATTAGTCTAAGGATGATAAGGGATTGTCAATCTATAGTTGATATTAAATCTCTAGGTTATATCTTCAAATACCATATTCAAAAAATAGATGCTTCTATCATTGATTAGGATTTTAAGACATCCAAACCGTATTATAACTTGCTCAAATAGAAAATTGGCAGCATGAACCGCATTATTAGTTTATACTGCCTTGGCTTTAGCCCATTTGGTTAAATACTCAATAGCAACTATAATGTGTCTTACATCCCTTGAAGAATTAGAATATATCTCTCTAATATAGTCAATTTTCTATTTCTCAAAAGAAATTAAAGGTAGTAATATATAGAGAGGTAATTCCATGTATAATTCATTTTTTACATAACATTGGCAAGCGTCACACCTTTTGGCATAGTCATGTATATCTTGGAATATATTAGACTAATAATAGCTAATTTTTAAAATCTTTTGAATTATCAATCTATCAAAGAAATGACTACCACATGCACTATCATGGCATGTAGTCAAAATAGTTGGAATTTCACTTGCTATTATACAATGTTTGAGAAGTCTATCCACTTCTCTCCAATATAATCAATTGTCAATAATAATAAAATATATATTCTTCACACTGACCTTCTGACATTTATTTTTTAATAACTCAAATAATAATTGCTGAATAATAAAGAATTTTGCAATGTGGTCATACCATGTAGGCTAGATAGAAATGATAAAAATAATTTCATCTACCAACTTGTCATTAATAGAGGTATGGCCTAGCTCCTTCAACAATCTAGAAAGGTGATTAGCGTGATTAGCCTGATTATACATCTTGCTAGGCTTATACTCTATTTTATAGGCAAACTCCTCTAATAATAATATCCACCTAGCTATCCGACTGCTCAAATCTGCCTTGTTGACCAAGTATTTGATTGCCATGTAGTCTGCAAAGAATACAATGGGATTTAATAACAAGTAATGATAAAATTTCTTCAACGAGAACACCATTGCGAAACATTTCCTATCTGTAGTGGTATAATTCTTTTTTGCGGCATTCAATTGCTTATTAGCAAAAACTATAGAATAATCTTTTTATTCACCGCCAGTGGATTGTCACAATGCACTACCTATTGCTACATCTAAAACATCATAGTAGATATGAAAAGGTATGTTCCAATTTGGTGGTTTTAGTATAGAATATGAACTCAACTTCTTCTTTAACCAATCAAAGGTTGCTTGGCATTCATAAGTCCACTCAAACCTTATTGCCTTCCGTTGCAACTTGATAATGGACAAGATTCTTGTGGCATGATTTAGAATCAACTCATGATACCATCCAATGTAGCTTAACGCTCATTCAACTTCATTTATATTTGTAGATGGTGGTGATTTGCCAATAACTTCCACCTTCTCTGGATCAAATTCTCTACTATTTTCAGAAACCACATTGTTATCTTATGGTTTGGCTACCATGTGAAAAAATTATACATATATATTTAATATATAATTTATTATATAGTTAAATAAAAACTATAATAATAGATTTTATTAGTTACAAGATGTGATTAGGTTGTTAATTTAAAAAAAATCTATCTAAAAAGATTATTATTGAGGTTTTTATAATCTTATTTTCTTTTTGATAATAATTTTGAGATTAATTTTATATTAATAATAACTTTTATATATCTTAAGTCACCTTTGTTAGACATTAGTGATTCTTAAGATCTTGTTTGTTTCTTTTATTTGATATTTAGAATATATATTATATAAATCTTATAAGAAAAAGGATTAAAAAGAGATTTTTAATATAAAAGGGAATAGTTAGGCCATCTATGTGGATGAATGGAGATGGATGATAGAAGTCTCTATTCCTATTGGCCAAAAATCATGTCCAATGGGCTTCAAGGAGGTTGCCTAAGGATTTATTAGGAATTAGGGTTTGTTTTTCGAGCAAAGTCAAACATCAGAGGCTAGAGTCAAGAAGTTTTGATTTTTGGATATGGTTTTGGTACAAATCTTGTATGATTTGGACTTTTTATGAAGGAGATATAGGCGCTCAAAGTTAAGGTGTTGAAATTGTATCTATTGTCAGTCTTTTGGACATAACTTACGCATACAAAGAGCAATAGAGGATCCACAATTGGGATTAAAAAGAACACTTTTTTGGCTACACTTTTTATATATAATTTAATGAAATTCAAGCTAGCATTAAAGAGATATTAGGAGTTGAAATTAGTGCTTGTAAGCTAAGGGCAGTAAGTGACCCCATTTGACTAGTGGTTATGTTTTGAGCTATAGCTTAGGCAATTTGATAGGTTTTTAGCTCAAAATTTTTAAACCTATATATATTTATATTATAAGACTATATACAAATATTTTGTGATATTAAGATTTTGGATTTGTAAGATACAAAGAGAATAGTGCTTAAGTGTCTCTGAGCTAAGATTTTAAGCATCTGCTAGCATTTTTAAGATATCAGATGATTGGAAGTAAATATACAATTGATTCTTTGTTATGATGAAACTTGAAAAAATTGTCTACATTCTAAAGAAATTTTTATAAAAACTAAATAATTAGATCAAGAGTTATTGAATTCTAAAGTTTGAAAAGAAATAAGTCTTTGCAGGTGAATAAGGTTTTGTGGCAATTTGAGCCTTTTTGTACAAATCTACTTAAATACAAAAAAAATTATCAATAAAAATTATCTTTTGTAATATGATTGTATTATTTATCCTTTTTATTAATGACAAATCACTTTCTAGAATCTTGCTAATAATTTTCAAGTAAATTCTCCATAGCCAAGTATCTAGTATATTCCAAGATAGAAATTTATGCCATATGACAACGTATCCTAATAACACTCCCTTCTGTACTACCAAATTTTTTTTTTCAGGATTGAAGGCTATCTCCGTCCTTTTGCATTGTTCAAAAGCTTCTCTCAAATATTCTCGATAGTTTTTAACATTGCTTTCTATATTAAAATTATCAATGAAAATAGTCATGGATTTATGCAATAAGTCGAAGAATGCATATGTCAAAGCCCTTTGAAAGACGAAAGAGGCATTACAAAGCCCAAATGGCATCATTAGAAAAATAAAGGTTCTCCAAGGTGTAATAAAGGCCATCTTGTGGTGGTTTTCAAGGGCTATGGCTATTTGATTGTAATCAGAATAACCATCCTTCAAGATATACAATTCATTGCTAGCAATCTTATCTAAAATGCTATTCATAAAAAAAAGTGAAAAATGATCTTTTTTCGTATTTTGATTCAACTTCTTATAATCTATACAGACCCTAAGCTTGCCATTTTTCTTTCTTACTAACACCATAGGAGTTATCCAATCGGTAATTTCCACCAGTTTGATAAAACTAGCTAGGAGTAGCTTCTCCAACTCAACCTTGACTACGAATTGTAACTAAGGATTCATATGATGTTCTTTTTGTCTAACTAGCATAACCTCTGAGATCAAAGGTATTTGGTATTATGCTACCTCTGGCAGTATATCTTTTAAATCTTTATAAGACCATGCAAGTACTTCATGATACTTTATCACTAGGTTCTAATATTTAGCAATTGTGCCTCCATTTTAATATTTCCAATTTATTTTTCTTCTTTAGATATATCCATGTATTTTCAATCTATCTGGTGTATATATGACTGCTCTGGTCAAAGGCATCCATTAAAGATTCAAGGTTCACAAGCTTTTCATTTCCTCTATTAGTCGCTTTGATCGCTTCTCAAGCAACTTTTTTTAAGTGTAAGATTTCAAGTGGACTTTTCATTTGAATTTCCTCTTCTTCTAATACAAGTGGCATATTAGCTTCAGATCTAGTCATAATTACTAAAATTGGTAATTATGACTAGATTCGAGAGATATAGACTGGATTTTAAGAAGGTGAGAATGAATTGATTCTTTGATTCAATTATATATGAATTCAATCACGAAAGGTAGATGTATCATAAAACAAGCTAATGTCAATATTCCACCTCTTCATTCCAAATTCCAATTGGACTACAACAGTTCGTCATATGCAACTTGTATCAACAATCAACACCACTATACAAGTACTTACAAAATACAAAATAATTAAGCGTCACCTTCCAAGCAATGTTAAGACTTATAAGATTGGGCTCTCAACAAATATACCATTATATGAGCCAAAAAGCTCACTATAGGATTTTTTATATTTTTATTTGATTGAATTAAAAAAATTATTATTTTTAGATTTTTTATGGTTTTTTTTTTTTTTTTTTTTTTTTTTTTTTGTTAGCATTTGTCGTACTATTATCTAAATATCTTCCAAATAAAGTACCATTAGTATTATAGATAGATGAAAAAGATAAAAGAATCGAGGTAAAAATAAGAGATAAAAGATAAATAATAAAATTATTAAAAATTATAATTCTACTACTTTTAATAATAGATTAGGCTAGTATAATTGATCTTAGCTCTAGATGATTATTTTATCATTAAATTTAGATAATTTGTTATATTTTTATCTAAATTTTCTATAAATATATCAAGCTTATTTTTTAAAATAATAAGAACATCTATTTGGCAAGAATAATCTATTAAACAAGGATTTTAGCCACCAATAAATATTATTTAGTCTAAGTTTATCCTAACTATTGATTTATAATTGATTTTGGATAAAAACAAAGAACAGAGCCATTTTGACAACTCACATCTCTCTTCCCCTCCAAAATAGTTTATTATGAACCATCAAAATAGCTTAGTTCTTTATTTTTATCCCAAATTTAATCAAAAACTAATAATTATGATAAACTTAGACTAATTAATATTCATTGGTGGCTAAAATCTTTGTTAAATGGATTATTCTTGCTAAATAGATATTCTTACTATTCTAAAAAATAAACTCGATGTATTAGTAGAAAATTGGATAAAAAATTATCTAAACTTAATAACAGGATGACCACCTAAGACTAAAATCAAATATACTATCTTAATCTATTATTAGAAGATAATAGAATTTCAAAATTTAGAATTCTAAGAATTCCGGTAATTTTTGAAAATTATTGGCTTTTAAATGTTATGAGTCAAAATTATTTAGCAATTGGTGATTTTAATCACCATATTAAAATATATTTAATTGAAGAAAATACTATGAATATATTTAGATTATTATTATTCATCTAAGTTAAAATTAGAAGATAGTAATAAAAGTTTCTTGAAGTATTTTAGTAAAATAACAATAGTCAAAAATTATAATTAGCAAATTGATTAGAACTATACTTTTGAAACTTAGATTTGGATATGTGAGTAGCCAATCTTAGGATAAAATTGTATTTTAAATACATTGGTGGTATTATTTTTGCTAAAAAAATAGTCTATTTTTAGTTACAGGTGAATCTAATCTTAAAATTGGACTTGGGCTTAGGATCATTTTGGACCCTTGATCTTCATTAGGGATTTATAGTTTAAGGGTGCGTAGTTTAAGGGATGTGGTTGCCACCCCTAGGTTGCCTTGTTCTTGGTTAAAAAGGGCTTGGGTGGCCATTTTTTCTCTCTCTCATCTTTTGTTGGTGAATCCCTTGCAAAAATTTTCCTTGAAGTGTAATTTCTTCTTTCTAAGTCAGGCTATGTTTTTATCCACACATAACTTTTAGTAAGAATAGAGTTAGGACTTGAATCTTTAGAAGGTTATAGGACTTTTTGTTTGCTTTCCAATGACATATTGCACAGGCCATTTGGATCAAAGACAAGGCAGTGGCGGCCATTTTAATTGCAAGGTATCTGCTGCCCCTTTGGTTTAGAGTAGTGACTTCGGAGGATGAGATCTAGAGTTTTAAGAAGAAATTGAAAGAAAAATTTATTGGAGAAGAAGAAATTTGAAGTTTAGTTTTTTAAAAACTAAATCTTGTTCACAGGCAACGAAAGACGAGGTGGTGGCAGCCGTTTTAGTGAAGGGTGGTCTGTTGTTAGACAATTTCAGAGCACCAACTTTGAGGAATGACATCTTTCAAACCAGAGCGAATTTGGAGCTAAAATTTTGATTGGTAATAGAGCTTGAAGTTACCTTTCTAAGAGATCTAAGTATGCTTGAATCCAATCAAGAACAAGACAACAACAACTGTTTTAGTGAAAGGGGGTTGATTCCTTAGCTCAGAAGCATCACTCGATTAGGTTTTCATTTTTTGTACAATTGTTTGTAATTTCCTCCTAGAACCTTATTGAATGATGTTAATACTTATTAGTAAATACTACTTGAGCTAATTTCCCTTCATTATCCTACTCCATTTTTTTACTTTTACTTGGAAGTTTTCTATTGGAAGTTTTCTATTGGAATTTTTTCTTCCTTGGTTCATTTTTACTATCAATTAAGTTTATACTTTTAATTTTTGCTTTTCTATATTTTTCTTTTATTTTCATCTTTTATCTTTTATCTTTTATTTATCATTTTTACTTTTATCTTTTATCTTTTATTTGTTATTTTTACTTTTATCTTTTATCTTTCATATTTTACTATTAATCTTTAATCTCGTATTTATACCTCAATTCTTTTATTTTTTTATCCATCTATAATACTAATAGTGTATTGTCTGGAAGACACTTAGATGGTAGTACTTCAAATGTTAACAATAAAGAAAATCCATAATAATTCTAAAAAAATACTAATTTTTTCTAATTCAATAAACTAAAAACATAAAAAAAACTTGTGGAGAGTTTTTTAGCTCACATTTATCACCAAAGTAAGAGGCCATGAACTGAAATTTTTTTCTTCTTTTAGATGCTTATATGTTTTGGTGGAATTGATATTGATGAAAATTCAATGGAGTTCAATAGAGCTATAATAGAGTGTTGGGATCATGATAAGAAGGAGCACAAGATGAGGTAAATTTCCTTAACTTCCTTCATGGTAGTAAGACAAAAATTTAAAGGAACCGATTAGAATTCTCAAAAATGCCTAAAATATATAAAACCTAGCTATTCTATCTAATCCCTTTGTAGATTCTCTTTTAAAATCAAAGCATTGTAGTTTTAAACTAAAATTTAAAACCTTAGACTTGTGATTAAAATAAAATTGGCTAGTTAAAATTAGAATTAATCTCTTTTTCATATATGAGGCTAACAAGTGCCAAGTTGGTTGGAGATGCTTATAGGTGAATTAACCATCTTTTTTTTTGCTAAAATTATTAAGAATAAGGACAATTGACCAATAGAAATTCAAATAAGTGTTAATTTAATTGGATAGAATTTAATTAATCATGTATTAGATTGCTTGGTAAAACAACTTAGTGAATTATTTTTCACGGTACATATACTAAAAATAAATAAAAATAAAGTTTTTTATCTAATAAATTGATGTTGTTAACCTAGTAGTGGATAATTTTTCATCTATTAATTTTGAAAGGAAGGAAATAGAGAGAGGGCTCTCTCTTATTTTAAAGATAATTTCTTTTTGAAATTGGTAGAGAAAAGTCACTCCTATCTTAAGTTGTCTCATATAACACTTAGTAAAGGAAGATTAAATATGAGGTGATTTTCATGCTTATATTCCCTCACTACGTGTTGATTACTTGTTTATTTTCCATAAGAGAGAGATTGAGCATCTAAGTGGATTGCAGGTATCTTTGGTAAAGAATCTCTAAAATTTTCAAATCAATATCGTAACTTAATTGCATGTATGTGGATGTGGAATAAATGGAATCATTTGTATTAAGAGTTTTTAAGAGTCTAGATGTGACTTAGGACGCGATTGAGTAAACTAA
This sequence comes from Physcomitrellopsis africana, assembly GCA_036785485.1. Taxonomy (NCBI): domain Eukaryota; kingdom Viridiplantae; phylum Streptophyta; class Bryopsida; order Funariales; family Funariaceae; genus Physcomitrellopsis; species Physcomitrellopsis africana. The sequence goes on from JAWRVF010000044.1 coordinate 634,479, forward strand.
AATTAATACCTCTATTAGATGATATAAATCGTTTAAGCTCTCATCGTGTATCAGTTAGTACAAGAGATAGAATCTTCTCAATTCATCGAACAAACTTAGATTCACTACTTCAACATTCCAACTTTGATATTAGAGAAGGCCATCAATGCATTACTAATTTATTGTAATCTAGTTTAAAACTAATTATTACGACTTTGGATTTACCTATTTTGTGGTAGAAATCCTACTTCACTCCTAAACTGCTTTTAGAAGATGGATTTAAATCTTATCTTCCTATTGACTGGCCTCAAAGTCTGGCTAGTTTACAACCAAACTTAAGTACTACCCAGTTAAGTGATTTTGGCCATACAACTATGGCAGAACTAACTATTAATCTCTTGGTCAGACCAAGGGACCTTCCTATTGTTGTACTTGAAGGTCTAGTGCCAGCTAATGTACCTTCTAACCTATCAAAGTTTTATGGGATCAAATTGGAAGATCCATCATACCATGTAAAATGATATATCAAAACCTTAATTAGTTGCCTAATTACCAATCCAATGTATTATCTTGTAAGGTTTTCCACCACTCTACAAGATGAAGCATATGAATGGTATCAAAACCAACTTAAAAGAACCTTCACCACCTAAGAGAGGCTCCAATGAGAATTTTTTAACAAATTTAGGCCTAAAGTAGGTCAAAGTGCTGCATTACGAGCATTAGTGGCAATCAGATAAAGTAGAGAGGAGGATATCTCTTCCTACATTTGCCGTTTTGAGATAGTATATTCAAGATTTGTATGTGATATACTCAATGATGATACATTGAAGTAATTTTTCATCTAAAGATTTTATAAGACCTTTACTCTTAGAAGAATTTTGAATAGGCACCCCACAACCTTGATAGAAGCTAAGATAGCCGCCAAACAAGTGAAAAGCATAAAAAAAGATGAGTCTATTCCTCTTTTTATTCTTGTTTGTCTTAAAGATGAAAAACTAGAGGTTGTCTCTCTTATTTTTATATCTAGTCATGGTATTTCTTTAGAGACATCAACAAAGGTCTTTTCTACCTCCTTAGCCATGGAGCCACTTCTTCTTTTATCTACCTTACTTGCGCCTATAGAAGATATTAAGCTAGATGCCATGAAGAAAGAATTGCAAAGCAATCAGCAAGGATTCAAAGATGATATCATGAAACAGTTATAAGTATTATCTAAATAGAAGGCATGATTAGCTAGAAATCAAAATTCTAACCTTTTTCTTCTTCTAATTGAATCAAGAAGATATTCTTTAGGCTTATAATACACCTTGTATGGATAGTCAAGGTATACGGTTTAATTTTGCAATACAATACCCTTGCAAAATTAACAGATATAAGGACAATAGATGTACATATTTCCATATAAAAATCAAAACTTTCAGGGCCCTAGTTATGGACAACAAGATTATCAGTTAGCCAATCAAGGTTTTGGAGGTCAATATAGGCAAAGGTACAAGATCCATGCTTTTTGTGGCAAACGACATCCACTTAATCAGTGTTGGATGGAAAACCAAGTAATATACGGCAAATGCAATGGCAACCATCTCAGTGACATATATAACAAATTTGATAGGGTCATTCCCTTACTAATCCGTGTAGGTAATTATATATAATACATGATAATTATAGAGGTGCTAGATAATCTCCTAATAATAATAACTTAAGTCTATCTAATTTGTACTATGACTATGACAACAATAAACAAAATTAAAACCCTTCAATTGGACTTTAGACCAACATTGGATTCATTCTTTTAAATCAAAATTAGAATTGTAGTCAAGTTCTTCAAAACCAACCACATATTAGTCAGGGCTTTCAAGATGTCAAGTTTATAAATTAAACCAATGGTGAAGTGGTAGATCAAGCCCCTACTTCATATATAGTAATCTAGTCTATACCTTCGAAATCTAGTTTTATCAGCCATAGTTTACCTCCTTCCAAGGCGCAAAAGCCACCTATCGCACCAACTTTAGTAATTATGACTAGATCTAAAGCTAATATGCCACTTGTATTAGAAGAAGAAGAAACTCAAATAGAAAGCCCACCTGGGTTTTCAGACTTAGAAAAACTTGCTTGAGAAGCGATCAAAGTGACCAACAGAGGAAATGAAAAGCTTGTGAACCTTGAATCTTTAATAGAGAATTGTTCGACTCCAACTGAGAATATTGAAGCTAGACTTAAGACCAATCTTAATAAAAATACGTGGGAGGGCCTCAGAATCCTTGAATTAGAGATATTACAACTATCTAGAGCCAAAATAAAACATGCAATAGGCTCATATGATTTATGGGCAGATCTAAGCAGTCTAAAGACTAATATTTCTTTGGCACAATTCTTAGTGATCTCACCTATTGCAAGGAAAATATTGAAAATCAAAATGCCTGTAAAATATAGAAAGAAACTAAAGATTAAAGTAATTGCGAAGATGCAATCTAATAAGAAGCCTACAAATGTGAAGGCAGTAGAAATTGAGGTTTTCATTGTGTATAAAATTCTATTTAATACCTTAATATATAGAGGAGCGGTTTAAGTATTATGTCTTTACAAACTATGAAAAAATTAGGCCTTAAAATTACTAGACCCTCACCATTTATCATTAATATGGCAAACCAAAGCCCTACCATTCTAATAGGCCAAATCAAAGATTGTAAGGTGTTAATTAAAGATGAATAATATATCCTCACCTTTCATGTCATCCACATGCATATAACTAAGGATTTATTTTTTTTGTTATTAGATCGTCCATGGTTGAAGGCAATTGATGCAATAATTGATTGAGGTGGCAAAAAGCCCCATATTACATTTGGATCTTAGGATAATTAGACTAAGATTGCTATTAAACTTAGTGACAATAGCTTAAGCTATAATATGGCTTCTTCATTTGATGATGAATCACCAACTTTAAGTTGGAAGAGAAGGAGCAAAACCATTACCCAAGAACGTTCAACCTTGATTGATTTAATATATCAAAATTTGAAACCATTAGGATACCTTTGACCAAGCCTTTATCATTGAATAGATGATGGAGAATTCACTTAATGATTGAATGAACACTCCAATTTTGATTCAAACATTGAAAAGTCAATCAAATTTCTAGAAGGAATTGAACTTGGAGGGGGAGGGAGTTGGAGATGAACGAAGAACTTACCATCAATTTGGAGGTTTTGGAAGAAGAAGGAGCATATGGAGTAACTATAGATGGAATTCTAAAGAAAAAATATAGAGGTTCTTAAGGATAAAAATGATTTAGTTTCAACCGTTTACTTCCAAAAATCTTCATCAAGAATTACCACCAGAGAGGGTGTTACTAATTATTCTCCCATTCCTAGCGATTGGTATAGAGGCTCTAAAGAGCAATCATATGTGTACTAGATAGATTGAAAATATATGGATGTATCCAAAGAGGGAGAAGAAATCAGAAATATTAATGTGGAGGCATAATTAAGCGATGAAGAAACTACTAAGTAAAGGAATCTAGTGATAAAATATCGTGAAGTGCTTCTATGGTCAAAGAAAGATTTAAAGAATATATCGCCAAAGGTAGCCTAATACCAAATATCTTTAATCTTAGCAGCTATGCCAATTAGATAGAAAGAACGTCATATGAATTTAAAATTACATTCGATAGTCAAGGTTGAATTGGAGAAGCTAGTCTAAGCTATTTTTATCAAACTGGTATTGTGTTGTGATATGTTTATATAGTAAAAAGCATAAATAAGAATAATTTCTACTTAATAGTTGATTATCTTAGTTCAATAGGAATTTAAGATATCTAAGAAAATATTTATGAAAGCCTCTTAGATTATTTTCTTGTTTTAATAGCTAATACATAAAAGTTAGATATTAAATTTTCCTTCTAGGTTGTACAAACTCTGTTATTGCTTTTAAAAAGCCATAAGTTAATAAAAATAGGACAGAAAAGATAAATAGTTAATATGATTGATACTAGGATTAAATTGAAGATAGGATTAAGCTTAAAAATCCTTAAAATAAGTAGGATTGATACTTTGGAGTTGACTGTGTATGAATCAGGATCAAAATCAAACCTCTAGTCTTAAGAATAGCCATCAAGGACAGGAGATCGAGATTTTTTGAAAATTGGCAACTAAGATTGAAGAGTTAGCTTCAAGCTTCTTTAAAATACATCAAGCTTGTTTCTATAGAATTTGAGAGGACTTAGCAATCGATATCTAAAGTCAAGGTTTATATTGGAGATTAAGATTTCATACAATAAAGTTAAGACCAGCACTTTCAACTATTGTGTGCAATTGAAGTAACATCTATAGTTGAAAATTTGATAATGTGTGGGTCTTGAATGTGTTAAAATTAAATTAATATATGTAGCAATCTAATAGTGAAATTAAGAGTTATTTGATCTTTAGTACAAAGAGATACCAAAAATTGGCAGTTTTGGGTTACTTAGGGTTTCTATGATATCTAAAGATCTACTAGTCAAATCAAGGTGAAAATTGATAAAATATTAGAAGACTTAAAGGACAAAAAACACACCAAATTTTAACTAATATTAATAGTTAGAAAAGGAGAAATTGCTATTGAAATATCTGCATCAATCTTTAAATCAAAGGCCAAGTGATATTAGTGCGGATTTTGGTTGATTTTTGATAAAATATAAGTTGGATTGGATTGAAAAATTTTGAGCGTATAGAAGATTTTTATTTGTATTTGTATGCAAAATTTTACACTAAGTTGATAGTTAAATTAAAAGCTATAGCTTATTAAATTTTATTGAATAAGATTAGGATTTATAAAGAAAAATCTAGTTGCTTGATTGTGACAAGTAACAAAGCAATTGGAATTTTATATATAGATGAAGTTATCAAAAAAGTTATTTTTAAGTACTTTGTATTGACTTAAGTACTCTTATATTGATATTCAATCATACTCTTTTTATACAAATGAAACTTATTAAGGATTCTTGAATATTTTTGAATTGCAACTTCACCCTCCACAGTCAAGTGCCTAGTGCATTTTCAAACAAGACAACATATCATATAACACTGGTGGAAATTACTAATTGGATATCTCCTATGGTATTAATAAGAAAGAAGAATAGCAAGCTTAGGATTTGTATAAATTACAAGAAATTGAATCAAAAAATGTAAAAAGATCATTTTTTATTTCCTTTTATCAATAGCATTCTAGATGAGGTTGCTGGCCATGAATTATATGTCTTCATAGATGGTTATTTTGGTTACAACCAAATAGCCCTAGCCCCTAAAGATTGCTACAAGATGGCCTATATCGTACTTTGGAGAATCTTTATTTTTCTGGTAATGCCATTTGGACTTTGCAATGCCCCTTCTATCTTTCAAAGGGCTATGACATATACATTCTCGGACTTGTTGCACAAATCCATGAGTATTTTCATAGATGATTTTAGTACACAATCCAATGTTCAGATCTACCTAAAGTATGTGAGAGAAGCTTTTAAACAATGTAAAAGGACAGAGATAGCCCTCAATCCCAAAAAATCTTTTTGGCACTCTAAAAGGGAGTATTATTAGGATACATGGTTTTTAAAAATAATAGAGAATCTAATCCATAGAAGATAGAAGTTATTGTCAAATTATGACCACCTACAAATATGAAGGAAATTGAACGAGTGTTAGGCCATATTGGATGGTATCGTGAATTGATTCCAAATTATGCTACATGAACCTTATCCATTACCAAATTGTAATGGAAGGCAATAAGTTTTGAGTAGACTTATGAATGCCAAGCAGCCTTTGATTGGTTAAAGAAGAAGTTGAGCTCATATTCTATATTAAAACCACCAAATTGGAGCGTATTTTTTTATATCTGCTACAATGTTTTAGACGTAGCAATAGGCAATACATTGTGCCAACCCATTGGCGACGAACAAAAAGATTATCCTATAGCCTTTGCTAATAAGCAATTGAATGCCGTAGAAAAGAATTATACCACCATACATAGGGAATGTTTCTCCATAATATTCTCGGTGAAGAAATTTCATCAATATTTGTTGTTAAATCCCATTGTGTTCTTTGTAGACTACATGGCAATCAAATACTTAGTCAATAAGGTAGATTTGAATAATTGAATAGCTAAGTGGATATTATTATTAGAAGAATTTGACTACAAAGTAGAATATAAGCCTGACAAAATGCATAATCAAGCTGATCACCTTTTTAGATTGTTGAAGGAGCTAGGCCATACCTCCATTAATGACAAGTTGGTAGATAAAATTCTTTTCACCATTTCTACCTAGTCCATATGATATGATTATATTACAAAAAATTTTATTATGTAGCAATTACCATTTGAATTATTAAAAAATGAGTGTCGAAAGGTCAAAGTGAATAATAGATATTTTGTTGTTATTGAGAATTGATTATATTGGAGAAGAGAAGATGGACTTCTCAGATGTTGTATAGTAGCAAGTGAAATTCCAACTATTCTAACTGCATGCTACAATAGTGCATGTAGTGATCATTTCTCCAGTAGATTGATAACTCAAAAGGCTTTAAGAGTTAGCTATTATTAGCCTAATATATTCTAAAATATATATGATCATATTGTCGTATAGTGATACATCCATTAGATAAAAGAAAAAAAAAATAATTATAATATATAGGAGCTCAAATAGAAATATTTGAGCAAATTATCTAAGAATTATAGATAATAGAGAAGAAAGTAAAAAAAAAGTTAAAAGGCTAATATTGCCTTTTTATAGGAGAGGCTTCTACTTACTTTATAGGACCATAAATAAGATAAAATAAAATAAATTAGAAAAATAAGTAATATAGAAATCTTTAGGAAAGAATTAAAGTGAGGTTTTAGAAATTTTTACCTTAAAAATCTTAGAATTGATACCCGGAGAAGAATGGTTATGTGCCTAGATCGGAATCACACCCTGAGGTATAAAACTATGAGCCTACAGCGGGTCGAGGGTCTTTCGGCAAATTGGAGAGTTAGGTGAAAGATCAAACTTGAGAATTCTTATTTGAACATTAATTTGGAATGATTTGAGTTTGTAATAACTTTGTAAGGGCTTTGCAAAGTCAATGTTGATTCGGTGACTCTGATTTTTGTGAAATATTTTAGAATCTACATTTTTGAGTATTTTGTGAGATTGATTGTAGATCTACAAGTAAAATTTTGTGAATTGGTACATACGATTATGCTTATAGGATGATGTAAATTTAAAATTGATCTAACAATTCAATCAAATAGTATTGAAGTTTATATAGGTTGTAATCTCAAAAATTAGGAATTGAGGGTTATTTAGGTTTTCTAAGATTTCTAGCAATCTACTAGTTGGATTAGAGTAAAATTTATATATGTGTATAGAAGACTTAACTTTTTATATGTATGTGAAATTTAGAAGCAATTGAATGATGTAAAAAAGAGATATTAGCACTAGACAATCAATATTAAGGTTGGAGAAGGAGGCCGGCTGACACTTGATTGAACTTTAGGATTGATTTTTTTGTTGGTAAATTTGATCTTCTTCAAATTTCATATACTTGCTGCTAACTTAGTTTTTAAGAGGTTTGTATATTTTTAAGCAAGATCAATAGTTTAGTCAATAGATATTGAGATTTTAAAATATCCTAGGGTTAAAATAAGTTGGTTAGGTTTCAATTAGGATTTTGTTTAGGATTTGGTTAGGATTTGGTTAGGATTTTAGTAGGATTTGATTTAGGATTTGATTTAGGATTTGGTTAGGATTTTAGTAGGATTTGACTTAGGATTTGATCAAGGTTTGTCTAGGATTTGATTTAAGATTTGATTTAGGATTTGATTAGGATTTATTTAAGATTTGATTAGAATTTAATTAGGACTTAATCAGGGTTGATTAGGATTGGTTAGGATTTAGTTAAGATTTTACCAAAATTGATTGGATTTGATTAGGATTTAATTAAGATTTGACCAAGATTGACTAGGATTGTTTAGAATTTGAACAAGATTGATTAGAATTTAATTAAACTTTAATTAGGATTTGATCAGGATTGATTAGGATTTAATTAGACTTTAATTAGGATTTGACCAGAATATTTAAGGTTTGATTAAGATTTAGTTAGGATTTAATTAAGATTTATTTAGAAATTGATTAGAGAGGTTATGACTAATTATTGTTATTTCTTTTTATCTTCTACATCTAGGTACCCGGAGCATTCTTAAGCAAGACTTCATAACATACAACATATTAAATGAATCCAACAAGAAAAGCTTGAGGTAGAAGATAATTGGATTTTTTTGATCTATTTGAATTATCGCAAAGAAGGTATGAGAAACAAAGCATTACAGGCGGTTGTAGACAAATTTGATTAATTTGAAGGGAAGGATATCATGTGATATTATATGAGAGAAATAGAACTGAAGCGTGTTTTTGAAAAAGAGATGGTTCAATTATTCAAATTGGCTATTGCACCAGAAATAAGAAATCATTTGAAGTATATTATAGGACATGCTGGAGGTTCATGGGAGAAATTTTTTCAAATATTGAAGGATGAATATTTTCTAAAAGACAATGATCGAATTACAAAGAAGTCATTTTTTGGATAGATTGAAAGACCTAAGAAGGATCTTCAAGTAATAGAATTATTAAGAGAATTTGAAAGACAATATTCTCATTTATCAAAAAAAAAAGAGGCAATTGTTAGATCCAAGTAAAGTGGAATTTTTTCTTGAAGCAGCTGATAAAGAGTTGCAAGAAAAATTAGAAATATTGCTTGAAGATAAAGAAGAGTAAGAAGGATTGACATCAAATTAGAAAGAAGTAGAAGAGGTAATAAGATTGCTTATAAAAAGAGAAAGGAAAAAGGATAGGGTAGGTATTCAAAGACCATTGCAAATATTTAAGATAAAATTGCCTATCAACCATCCTACATCTATGATTCAACCTTCAATATCTACATCAAAGAAAGAAAAAATGAATATGGATGAGATCATATATGGAATGAGAGATTTACAAATAAAATTTGTAAAACTTGAAGAGAAGAGTCAATTATCAAGGATATCAACAAGACAAAATTCAGGATCAATGGAAGGTATAGTGCATAGGTGCATGTGGTGTGATAGCATAGAACATTCAAGAAGGGAGTGTAAAGAATTTTTAGAGATGCTACGCAAAGGAGTTGTTTTTTTTAAAGATGGTATGATACATTTGAAAGAAAGTGGAGAAAAATTAGAAACAAATTTTGATAAAGCAAGAATGAAGATATTTAGAAGTAATACTTTTAAAATATATACAATCTCAAGTAAGGAAGCATCAACATATTGGGCGGAAGCAAATCAAAGCAAATATTTAAGTATAAATCTTGAACTTCCAAGAGAATCTTATTCTTTGTAGATAAGTGCAATGAATTATGTTGAAAAAGAAAAAATTTATTGCAAATGATTTAAAATGTGTTGGTAATAATATTTGACAAATTATTGGATAGAATAATCCAGTAGATGGATTATCTGTGCATGCTCATATTGCAAGAAGTCAACATGAAGTGTTAATAGAAGAAAAATAAAAAAATGAAAATAATGAAAGGCCATCAAAAAGGACTATAAGAAGAGATAAAGTAAGATAACAAAAAAATCCTATGCATGATGAAGAAGTGGAGAATGTATCTATAAAAAAAAAAAAAAAGACTCTTGCTTATAAATTACAATAAGATATTGAGGCTGCTATAGATTTGAAGAAGATATTAGAAGAACGGATTTTATGAAGAAAGATTGAATTTATAATTGGTGAAATTTTAGGAATTGCAAAGTGTGAATTTCATGAAGTTATTATTGATACAATAAAGAGAAAAGGGCAATCTATAGGAGATATTATCATACCAAATATACAAAGAACAAAGGCAATAAAAAATAGTGTAGATGAAGAAGATGAAATATAAGTTTTAGGAGATGTTTCACGAGTTGGACTTATAAAAGAAGGAAATGGGATTCAACCACCTAGTCATTATTTTTAAAACCATTGGACAAGGGCTACTACAAAAACTTTAGTAAAATTAGAAGATTTGGAAGAACCAATTGTGGCATTAATTGATCATGGTTCTGAGATCAATTTAAATCAAAAGAACTATATAAAAAGAAAAAATGGCCTATTGATATTGAACATGGGTGGATGATAAGATCAACAAATAATTCAAAGGGAGATTTATATGGAGCTTGTCCAAATATCAAAGTGATAATACGAGATGTTATGCATGAATAACATTTTTTTGTACAAGAAATGTCTACATATCCTATTATATTGAAATAACCATATATTACCACGACACAAATGGAGACAAAGGTAATGGATGATGGTTCAGCTTATGCAAGGATAAGAAACCAAGATAGAATGTGAACAATCCAATATTTGACTATTTGTGCCAATCATGAAAGAAATCATGATAAGTTGAGAGAGAAGCCATTATCAAATCAAAATTTTGAAGACCTTGAAAGTTTTTACCATGCACCATTGTAAAGCGAGATTGCAATGGATTAGAGAAAGAAATGTTCTTATTTAGTTTAAAAGAAAAGATATTATCTATTAGACTTATTGAAATGAAATAAGATTGTGTATTATCTTTTAAGACTATTCATAAGATGAAAATGATAGATAAATATTATATTAAAAATATAGAGCAAATCTTAAAAGAAAATGGAGAATTTATTGAAGACAAATTTATTTTAGGAGCATTTGAATAAGTTGGATTTATAGATACTATGAGAGAATTAAATTATTTGTTGCAATATAGATTACAAAGAAAGAATAGAATTATCAATATATGTTCAAAAAAATATTATGATAAAATTCAAAAATCTATAGAAATCTTAAGTCACCAAGAGGTACATGTTGAGATTAGGTATAAATCAGTAGAAATAAAGGTTAAACTAATAGCTTTGCCATTATCATTGGATTGTGAAGAAAGGCTAAAGAAAGCATCTATACAACCAAATTTAAGGGATCCTAGGAGGATAGAGTATGAATTTATAAATGCTACATTAAATGGATTAAAGGTTGGATGTAATAGATTTATGACAAAATATGAAAAAGAATGTTTTAGAAAAATGCTTTCACAATATGGAAAGGCTTTTGTATTTGAAGCACATAAAATTGGATGTATTGATCTAAGTATTGTAGCACTTATGGTTATTTTTACTATTCCTCATGAATCATGGAATTTGTGGCCAATTCTAATATCAAAAGCACATTTATCCAAACTAGTAAATTTATTCAAAGAAAAGATTAAAATGGAGATTTTAAAACCATCTATTACATCTTATTCTAATTGATGGTTTATAATACTAAAGAAAAATAGAACAATGAGGTTTATATAAGACATACAATATGTAAATAAAGTGATTATTAGAAATATGGGTTCAAGTCAAATTGTGGATGAATTTACAAAAGTATTTGTTGAGAAAGCTATCTATTCAATAGAAAATCTTTATTGAAGATATGTTCAATTCCAATTGCCATTACAAAGTAGTGATTTAGTTACTATGAAAATTCTATTGGATTTAGTAAGGATGTGTACATTGCCTCAAGGGGCTATTAATTTAGTAGCTTATATGATGAATACAATGAACAAAGTATTGAGAGATTTTATATCAGAAAAAATTATACCATTTTTAAATAATGTTCCAATTAAAAGATATATAGAAGAAAAAAAAGATGAAATATTGGATCAAAAGGGTTATAGAAGATTTATTACAAATCATATTATCGATTATAAAAAGATTTTATTACGATTGGAAGAGGTACATTTGACCTTATCACATGTGAATTTGGACAACTTTTACTAAAATAAAAGAAAGATATTTGTAAAAAAGCATATACAAAGATATCGTAGATTTTATAAGATCATGTGAGACTTATCAAGTTTATTTTAATATTTGACATCAAGATGAATTATATCCAACTTATCCTCTAGCATTACATTATAAGTGGATAATAGATTTAGTGGCAATGCCTATGGAACTTGGACAAATAAAATATTAGGTACTTGCATGTGAAGATTTATCAAATACGGTTGAAGGTCAAGCAATAAGAACAAAGAGTATTGAAAGTCTATGTTGATTCCTCTTAGAAGACATTGTTTTTCATTATGGTTGTATTGGAAAAATCACTACATATAGTGGTGAATTGGATGCAAAAAAATCAACAAAATTCTTTGATAGAATGGAAATTAACCTTTCTTTGACAACAACATATAATCTAGAAGGTAATGGGAAGAGTAAGCATGGACATTTACCTATTATCAAGACATTAATAAAAGCATGCAATGGCAAAGTATATTAGTGGCCAAGGCTACTACCATGTGCATTATGAACAGATCATACAACTCATAGTATAATAACTAGTTATATGCCTTCTGAGTTAATGTATGGACAAAAGCCAGTTATGCCAATAGAAGAAATAGTGTCTGCATAGAGAATATTGCCTTAGAAGGATGATCTTAAAAGAAAGGATCTTTTAGTAATACGGATTCAACAATTGGAGAGAAGATCTGAAGATATTGAAGTTGCAATTGGAAGATTGAAGGAAGTAAGGGAAAGGTATAAAAAAAGATTTGATAAAATACATTGATTATGGCCTAAAAAAATAGAAGAAGGTGATTGGATAGTAATTTATGAGAACAATTTGAATAATCAACATAATACATTATATTATGATAAAGGTCTATGACAATAGAATATATTCCCTATAAGCGCTTGATAGAATAAAATTAAAGATACCTATAGCAAGCAAGCAAGTCAAGTTATTTAGATAAAGAAAAATATGTATACATTTTGATAAAGAACAAAATCTATTGAGGGATATTGAAACAAAAGAAGAGGGACAATTTGAGGATCAAGAAGTAGACTAAGGTAAAGAATGTCACATATTAATACATTAAAGAAATTTTGGTGCAGGTTGGATGATGTATAAGTTTAGGGAGGGGTGGATGTTGTATAGTGACACAGCCATTAGGTGAAAGAGAAAGGAAATAATTATAATATATAAGAGCTCAAATAGAAATATTTGAGCAAATTATCTAAGAATTATAGATAATAGAAAAGAAAGTAAAAAAAAGTTAAAAGGCTAATATTGCCTTTTTATAAGAGAGGCTTTTATTTACTTTGTAGGACCATAAATAAGATAAAATAAAATAAATTAGAAAAATAAGTAATAAAGACATCTTTAGGGAAGAATTAAGGTGAGGTTTTAGAAATTTTTATCTTAAAAATCTTAGAATTGATATCCAGAGAGGACCGGTTATGTATCTAGGTCAGAATCAGACCATGAGATATAAAACCATGAGCCTATGGCGGATTGAGGGTCTTTTGACAAATTGGAGAGTTAGATGAAAGATCAAACTTGAAGGTTCTTATTTGAGCATTGATTTGGAGTGATTTGAGTTTGTAACACTTTGTAAGGGCTTTGCAAAGTCAAGGTTGATTTGGTGATTCTGATTTTTGTAAAATATTTTAGGATTTACATTTTTGAGCATTTTGTGAGATTGGTTATAGATCTACAAGTGAAATTTTATGGGTTGGTGTATACGGTTGTGCTTATTGGGTGCTATGAATTTGAAATTGATCTAACAATTCAATCAAATATTATTGAAGTTTATGTAGGTTGGAATCTTAGAAACTAGGAATTGAGGGTTATTTAGGTTTTCTAAGATTTCTAGCAATCTACTAGTTGGATTAGAGTGAAATTTATGTATAAGTGTAAAAGAATTAATTTTTTATATGTATGTAAAATTTAGAAGTAATTAAATTATATAATAAAGAGATATTAGCAGTGGATAATCAGTATTAAGGTTAAAAAAAGAGGCTAGCAGATACTTGATTGAACTTTAGGATTGATTTTTTTGTTGGTAAGTTTGATCTTCTTTGAATTTCATGTACTTGCTGCCAACTTAGTTTTTAAGATGTTTGTAAATTTTTAAGCAAGATCAACAGTTTAGTCAATAGATATTGAGATTCTAAAATGTCCTAGGATTGAAATAAGTTGATTAGATTTTGGTTAGGATTTTGTTTAGGATTTGGTTAGGATTTCAATAGGATTTGACTTAAAATTTGATTAGGATTTGTCTAGGATTTGATTTAGGATTTAATTTAGACTTTTGGTTAGGATTTGTTTGGATTTGTTTAGGATTTAATTAGGATTTGTTTAAGATTTGGTTAGGATTTAATTATGATTTGACAAGGATTGAATAAGATTTAGTTAGGATTTGACTAAGATTATTTAGAATTTGTTTAGGATTTGGTTAGGATTTAGTTAGGATTTGACCAAGATTGATTAGAATTGATTAAGATTTGATCAGGATTGATTAGGATTTGATTAGGATTTAGTTAGGATTTGACTAAGGTTGACTACGATTGTTTAGGATTTGACCAGCATTGATTAGGATTTAGTTAGGATTTAATTAGGATTTGATCAAAGTGTTTAGGATTTGATTAGGATTTAATTAGAATTTGATTAAGATTTATTTAGAGATTGATTAAAGAGAGTAGGACTAGTTATTGTTATTTCTTTTTATCTTCTATAACCAGGTGCTTGGAGCATTCTCAAGCAAGACTTCACGACATATGACAATGTCAAATGGTGTGATGTTGTCGTGTTGTGGTTCAGCTACTATGTGAAAAAATTATACATATATATTTGATATACAATTTACTATACAATTAAGTGAAAGCTATAATAGTAGGTTTTATTGGTTATAGAATGTAATTAGGTTGCTACTTTAGAAAGGATCCATTAAAAAGATTATTATTGAAATTTATATAACCTTATTTCTTCTTTTTGATAGTAATTTTGAGATTGATTTTATAATGATAATAACTTTTATATATCTTAAGTCACCTTTGTTAAACATTGGTAATCCTTAAGATCTTGTTTGTTTCTTTTATTTGATATTTAGAACACATATTATGTAAATCTTATAACAAAAAGGATTAGAAATGGATTTCTAGTATAAAAGGGGGTTGTTAGATCATCTATGTGGATGAATGGAGATAGATGATAGAAGTCTCTATTCCTATTGGCCAAAAATCATACCCAATAGACTTCAAGGAGGTTGTCCGAGGCTTTATTAGAGATTAGGGTTTGTTTTTGGAAGGGAGTCAAACATTAGAGGCTAAGGTCAGCAAGTTTGGATTTTTGGATATGGTTTTAGTACAAATCTTGCATGATTTGGACTTTTTATGAAGGAAATATAGGTGCTCAAAGTTAAGGTATCAAAATTATATCTACTATCACTCTTTTAGGCATAACTTGTGCTTACAAAGAGTAATAGAGTATTGGCAACTAGAGTTGGAAAGAAGACTTTTTTGGCAATATTTTTTATGTATGGCTTTATAAAATTCAAGCTAAGATGAAGGAGATATTTGGAATTGAAGTCAATATTTATAAGCTAAGGGTAGTAAGTGACCCTACTTAACTAGTGGTTATGTTTTGAGCTATATCTTAGGCAATTCGATAGAATTTTAGCTCAAAATTTTCAAGAGTATATATGTTTATATCACAAGACTATGTGCAAAAATTTTGTGGTATTAGAATTTTGGATTTGTGAGATATGAGGAATATAATACTCAGGTATCTTTGAGCTAGGATTTTAATCACTTGCTAGGATTTTAAAGATATTGGACAATTAGAAGTGAATTTATGCTTGATTCTTTCTTGTGATGAAACTTAAATAGACTATCTATACTTTAAAGAAAATTTTATAGAAACTAAATAATTGGATCAAGAGTTATTGAGCTCTAAAGTTTAAAATAAAATAAATCCTTACGGATGAATAAGGTTTAGAAAGGTTTTGTAGAAATTTGAATTTTTTTATATAAACCTATTCAAATATAAAAGGTTTTATCAATAAAAATTATCTTTTGGAATATCTTTATATTATTTTTTTTTAATTAAGGACAAATCACTTATTGGATTCTTGCCAATAAGTTTCAAATAAACTCTCTATAGCCAGGTATCCAATATATTTTTAGATAGAAAATCACGCTATCGGCATAGAGAGAGTTTGTCTCAAGAAAGCGCTGGGCTTTTGGTTGCTACTAATTACTCAATTAAGATCCAAGTATAATAAAACCTCCAAATTTATATAAAAGATTTTTTCATATGGCTATTATATCAAATACACAAGTCTTATTTCATCAAACCACTTAAAACATAACAGATGCTCTAAAACCCTCATTCCCCCATATGAAGGGAATTTTTTCTAAAATTCAATAATCTATAACTTTTAATCCAATTGTTTATATCTATTCCAAATTTATATAAAGTATTGTTGTATTCTTTATAATTATCATCACAAATTTCAACCATTGATTTATTACCAATCTTTAGATATCGCCAAAATCCTAGCAATAGCTTAAAATCCTTGTTTACAAACACTTGTGTACTAAATTCTTCATATCTCACAATCTAAAAGTCCAAATGCTATGAAACTTTGATTTATAGCTTTTTAGCACAAAGATTCGTTTTTTTTAAAAGTTTGAGACAAAAATTCTTCTAAAAAATTAAGATATGGCAAATCCCATCACTATCAAAAAAATGGCCTACTTATTGCCTTGGAATTCAATCTATTGTCTTTGACTTCCAATATCTCCTTCTTTAGGACTTCAATTATAGTAATTCTTCTACATCAAGTGTAAAGCTTGAAATCACCTCTCTAGCCGCACCTTTCGATCTCCAAAAGCTCTCATACAATTCCCTCAATCTTCAAAAGAATGACATCAATTCCTTTTAATTTACTTTATTAACCATTCTAACACATATCTAAACCTATAAACATATTATGCATTTTGAGTGGATTTTACATACTATAAGCAATTACAGTATGACATGGCCACCCTTGGGCTACCTTGCACTTGGTTAAAAGGAGCTTGGGTGGCCACTCTTATTTTCTTTCATCTTTTTGTAGCAAATCTTTTGAAAAATTTTCCTTCAAAGTGTGGATTCTTTTTTTCTAGGTCGGGTTGTATTTCAATCATGTATAAGTTCTAGTAAGAGTAGAATTAGGACTTAGATTTTTAGAAAATGATAGATTTTGAAGTTATCTTTTTAGGAGATTTAAGCATATTTAAACCAAATCAAGGACAAGGTAGTGGTGGCTGTTTTAGTGACAGGGGGGTCTGCTACCTCTTTGGCTTGAAGTTGTGACTTTGAAGGACAAGATCTAGAGAGTCAAGAAGGATTTGAGGGTGAAACTTATTAAAAAAGAAGTACTCTAAAGTTTGGTTTTTTAAAAGCTAAGGTTTGTTTACGGGCAATCAAGGACAAGTCAATGGCAATTATTTTAGTGAAGTGAGGTTTGGTACTAGAAAAATTTAGAGTACCAACTTTGAGGAGCTACATCTTTCAAATTAAAGCAAATTAGGAGCTGAAATTATAGATGGTGATAGATTTTAAAGTTATCTTTCCATGAAGTCTAAGCTTGCTTAAATCCAATTAAGGACAAGATAACAGTAGCTGTTTTAATGAAGAGGGGTCTATTCCTTGGATTAAAAGCATTACTAGGTTATTTATTTATTTTTTATTTTTTATTTTTTTACAAAATTACTTGTAATTTCCTTCTAATATATTATTGAATGATTTTGATATTTTTTATCAAATACTTCTTAAGTTGATTTTTTTTCATTATCCTACTTCATTGTTCTTTTTACTATTACTTGAAAGTCTTCTAATGTATTTTTTTACTTCCATGTTTCATTTTTATCACCAATTAAAGTTTGTACTTTTAACTTTTATCTTTTCATATTTTTTTCTTTTATATACATCTTTTATCTTTTATTTTTTATCTTTTTACTTGTCATTTTTATTTCTATCTTTTATATATTGTTTTTTATTATTTATCTTTTATTTCTTATTTTTACCTCAATTCTTTTATCTTTTCCATCCATCTATAATACTAATGGTGCATTATTTGGAATACATTTAGATAATAGTACCACAAATGCAAACAACAAAAAAAAACCATAAAAAATCTAAAAATACTAAATTTTTTAATTCAATCAAATAAAAACATAAAAAGTCTTGTGGTGAGCTTTTTGGCTTACATATAGCAAAAATTAAATGGCTGGATCAAGAGTTATTAGATTTTAAAGTTTAAAAAGAAATCAATCTTTTGTAGGTGAATGAGATATTAAAAGATTTTGTTATAGTTTGAACATTTTGTATAAATTAAAGGATTTTTTTAAAAGCTAAGATTTTTTAGAGGTGGAAAATTAGATATATAGAGCTATAATAAAATTTTGATATAAAAATGAAGTTTTAAAAAGAAATTATGGATTTTCTTAGAATTTATTGAGAATCCAACTTACCAACAATTAATTAGTTATGATTTAATATAAATAGGGATATTAAGGATTTTCTATATACCAAAGAAAAATTTTATGTATAAATTTATTTAAATATAAGAGATAATTATTAATATATATATATAATATTATAGTGGTATTATCCTTTTTATTAAGAATAAATCACTTATTGGAGTCTTATCAATAAATTACAAGTAAATTCTCTACAACTAAGTATCTAATATATTTTTAAATTAAAAATTATAATATATAAAAATAATCCCTATTTTTATTGTACATCATTATTTTTTTGCAAAACATGTGACAGTTTCGTATCTCAAAAAAACTTATGAGGGATAAAATTAATTAATTTCAAGCTTAAAGAAATCTATATCAAAGAAAAAAATCCTAAACTCAAGCTTCTTCTCTTACTTTGTTTCTCTTTAATGTTGTCTTATTATTTATTAATACAACACCATTTCTAAAGCAACAAACCTACTTTTGTGATACTAATTTGTTTTGATATCACCGCTTGCTCCTTTGATATTATTCCACTCCTTTGATATCACTCGCTTTGTTGATACCACTTGCTCTTTTGATATTGCTCCACCTCCTTGATACTACTCCTCTCCCTTGATATTGCTCCACCCCCTTGATACCGCTCCACTTCTTTGATACAATCCCACTCTAATGATAAAGCATTGTTGTATTACGTATTGTCTTGTTTGGGAATGCACCAGGCACTTGGCTGTACGAGGTGAAATTGTAATTCACATATATCCAAGAATCCTTAACATGTTTTATCTATATAAGAAGAATATAATTTGAATAATATTATGAAAATGCTTATGTTAATATAAAGTGCTTAAAAATATTCATCCTAATAAAGATTGTCAAAAATTCATCAAAAATCACATTGATGTCACTTGGCTGCTAACTTAGAAATTAATACAGATATCCCAGCAGCAATTTCTTCTTTTTCAATTATTAGCTTCAGCCAAAAATTGGTAGGTAGTCTATCTTTGAAGTCTTCTAACATTGAGCTAAATTTCACCTTAATTTGACTAATAAATCTTTAGATATTGTAGAAATCCTAAACAACCCTAAACTGCCAATTTTTTATATTTCTTTGTACTAAAGATCACGTAAATTTTGATTCCACCATTAGATTGTTACATATTTTTGTTTAGTCGTAGTACATTCAATCATCCATATACTATCTAATTTCCGATTGTAGATATCACTTAAATTGCATCCAATAGCTAAAAGTACTAGTCTTAATTTTATTGCATAAAAATTGAACTTCTAATACAAACCTTGATTTTAGATATCAATTGCTAAGTCCTCCTAAACCTTATAGAAACCAACCTAATGTCTTTGTAATAAATTTGAAACTAGCTCTCCAATCCTAGTCGTTGATCTCTAAATGACCTAACACCCTATCCTTGGTGGCCATTTTTATAGCTAGAGGTCTGATTTCAATCCTGTTTCATACATGGTCAACTCTCACATATCAATCCAACTATTTCTAAGGATTTTTAAGCTTAATCATATCTTCAATTTAATCCTAATATCAACCATATTAACTATTTATATTCTCTATTCTATTTTTATTAACTTTTGGCTTTTTAAAAGCAATAACAAAGTTTGTACAACCTAGAAGGAAAATTTAATAACTAACTTTTATCTATTAGCTAATAAAACAAGAAAATAATCTAAGAGGCTTTTATAAATATTTTTTTAAATATCTTAAGTTCTTATTGAACCAAGATAATGAAGTATTAAATAGAAATTATTCCTATTCATATTTTTTATTATATAAATATGTTACAACACAATATTCACCCTCTCTAAACTTGCGCATCCTCTAAGATGTGCCAAATAAATTGTATATCATAGTTGGCATCACACCATCTCTTCATGTTTAACACCAAGTTCTTTTTCATCATATTCATTATCTATTTCAATATAATTATCTTCTTTAGAGTCATTGATATCTTCAACCTAATCCTCTGTATTTATTTTTCCATCTTATCTTTTAAAATCTTCACTTACTTTCTAGCAATAGGTATTTTCAACCTTGAACCATCCAATTCTTTCAATGAATATGTGGTATTGTCATGGACTGTTACTACCACATAAGGTCTAAACCATTATTTTAAAAACTTCCGTAAAATACTATATTGATTATCTAAATTGCTATCATAAACAAGTATCCAATCACCTTCTTCAATTGCTCTAGGTCTCAATCAATGTTGTTTATCAAATCAAGCTTTATTCTTTAGCCTTGCCTCTTATAGTTGTTTTAATATTAATTCCACATCTTTTGATCTTTGTTCAAGTTGCCAAATTCTAATAGCTAACAATTCTTCTCTTGTTAATTCATCTTCCCAAGGTAGCATATTCTAAGTTGGCACATGTTCTTCAATTAGCATAATAGGTTTTTGACATGTCATGAGTTCCACTTGCATATATCTTATTACTGAACTATGTGTTATTCAATCAATCGATAATATATAAGGTAGAAGTTGAAGCTATTCTTTTATTCTTCCATTACAAGCTTTAACTAAGGCTTTTATAATAAGTGGATGTCTTTGTTTATTCTTTGTATTCTCTTCTAGATTATAAGCAGTTGTCAATGATAATTTAATTCCACATCTTTTAAAGAATTCATGAGTTTCATGTACATCCAATTCTCTACAATCTACAATGATCTTTCCTATACATCTATAGTGACAAAGAACATCCTCAAGTAAAAATTTGCAGATTCCTTCTGTAGACTTTGTTTTTAATGCCCTGCCATCTACTTGGTTTAATAAATCTTCACGAGCCAAAACTAAATATCTCATTTGCCATAATCCTATTGGCAAACAAAGATGAGTAGTTTGGTATAGAAGGTATTAGATTTTATTTGTTGAGTAGTTTTTGTTGATCTTCTTTGATACCTATTACTTGTTATAGCATTGCAACATTTAATTTTGGCCTCTTCCATAAAATCCTTCTTATAATATGAACTTGTATGTCTTTTTCTTGATTTGTTTGAATTTTTCAATAGACCAATTAGTATATTAGATTAATGTGCTCAAATAATATCCAATATCCAACAACTCTCCTTCATAATTTTCCTCATGAAATGGCTTATCTTCTTTATTTAATTATAAAATCAAATAAAATTTTGTATCCACATTATCAATATCTTTAATCATGTCATCTTTTCTATTATATTTTGCTCGAGATAGCATATCTGCTTCTAGATTGTCTTTTCTTGTAACATGTCTAATCTCTGGATTTAATGACTTGATATAAGCAATCCATCTCAACATTGCAATATCCGATGTTGTACAGTTAATAATCATCCTAAGTAAAGGCAAACAATCTATTTCAATCACCACCATTGCCCCAATTAAGTAATCTTTTTTAGCTTTCATAGCTGAAACAACTCCCTATAATTCCCTTTTTATCTATGAATATGTATGCTGGCAAGTACTTAGAATCTTAGTTCCAAATTGAACTGCAAATCTATATCTATTTGAATCATCTTAACCTACGGTCCATCTAATAGCAATTGGATTAGTATCCATTATAAGAATTATTAGTCTATTATACTTATAATCAACTTTTCTCAACATTGGAGGTGATGTCAATAAATCCTTCAATTTTTATATTACTTTGATATGTTTTTTTTTCCATTTAAACTTATAACCTTTGCATAATAATTTATACAATGGATCTGCTCTGTCAGCATAGTGAAGAATCCAAATATGATAAAATACACATGCACCCAAAAACCTTTGCACCTCTCTTAAAAAACTACAATCTTCTTTCATTCTTCCAAGTACATCAACCTTCGTTGGATCCAATTTCCTTCCATAAAATCCACATAAATGTCCAACAATCACAACTTCTTGTATTCCAAATATATATTTTGTACTTGATAACATAAGATAAATTTCTTTAAGCCAAATTAATATCTTTTTACAATCTTATATATAATCAATAATATACTTACGACACCATCTATCATCTGAAGTTTCATCCTTATCTTCTTCCTTGTATCCTTTTATAAGAACATCATTTAGAAAAGACATAGTCTTTCTAAGAATAAAATCTCTTGATACCCTGTTCATCCCATTCATCATATATGCTATTGAATTGATAGCACCTTGAGGAAGAATACACATCTTAATTAGTCCAAGTAGTGTTCTCATCATTGTTATGTTTCTATTTTCCATTACAAGTTGAAATTGGTCATAGCCTGAATATAAATCATCCATTGAATAGATTGCCCTTCCTGCAAATGCTTCAGCAAATTCATCTACTATTAATCAAATTCTCGCATTCTTGATAATTACTACATTTACTAGTTGCATATCTTGAATAAATCGTAATGATCCATTTTTCTTAGGTACTGTAAACCATTGACTAGAATATAGTGCAAAAGAGGGCTCCAAAATCTTTATCTTTATTTTTTCTTTCAATAATTCTACTTAACTTAGCAAATATGTTTTGATATTGGAATTGGTCTCAAATTCCAAGGTATATGTGGTATAGTGAAAATAACCATAGAGGTTACAATATTTAGATCCACACATCTAATTTTATGAGATTCAAAGGTAAATAATTTATTTCATTTTGCTAACATTTCTTTGAAGTATTCAATTTCTTCTAGCAACAAAGAACCATCAAATCCAATCTTCAATTCTTCAAAAGTCTCTTTTATGAACTTATGTCCAATATTCCTTGGATCTCTTAAGCTTTTTTTCCTTGATATTTTTTCTATTTGTTCTTTAGAATCTTTTGGCAAAGATCTGGTAATAGATTTCACCTTCTTATCTATTGTTTTATATTTTGTTTTAACTATAACCTCTAGTGCTTGAAAAGATTTAAGTATAAATTATATTTTTCTTGAATGAATTTGCACAATCTTATCATCATCTCTTATTCCAATTGATGCAATCATTTCCAAAAAACCATCCAATCCATTTTCTTTATAAACACAAAAAATCCTTTTATCATCATCTAACATTTCCAATTCATATAATTCCATTTTATTTTTCTTTTTTTTTAAATCTATAACTTTTGTATATATAATACTTTTATTTTTAAAAATATCAATAAAACTTGTATCAAAGGCACCTACATCTTGTGAGAGTATCTCCTCTTCTATACCTCTATAATTCTGCTTTATAATGGTATATTTTTCAAAAATCCGTAAATTCTTCAACAATTCTTGGCAATGGATTTTCTCTCAATTTGTCTTGATTGCATTCATGATTTGGAGGCATAGTCAAAAACTGTATTGTCCTTCTTCCATCTTCACTATGAATCCATGTACAAGCTGAATCATCATCAAATATTTTTATTTCTATCCAAATCGTAATAATATATGGTTGTCCTAATATAAGAGGATAAAATGTTGCATCTTGAACAAAGAAATTTTGCTCCACTGCAACATCACTAATCCAAATTTTCACATCCAGATAAGCACCATATAATTCATTTCATATATTATTGACTGTCTATATTATCCATCTATACTCCATATCAATTTTCCATTTTTGCTTCATATAAAGATCCTTAGACATAAGATTAATTTTTAAACCATGGTCAATCAAAGCAACAACTGGCTCATCCATATCTCCAATCTTTACTAATGCCTTTGTAGTTGCTCTAATCCAATACTTTTGAGTATAATGACTTGAAATTTCTTTTTTTTTGTCACTTAGATCATCAAAACGTTGTTGTATTACATATTGTCTTGTTTGAGAATGCACCGGGCACCTAACTGTAGAAGGTAAAGTTGTATTTGTAAATAATCAAGAAACCCTAATAGATTTCACCTATGTATGAGGAATATAATTTGAACTTCAATTCAAAAGTGTTTAAAAACACTCATCTTAGTAACATCAACCATACATATATCCTAAATTCTTTATTTCTTTTATAATTAAGCAATTTTTATTTTTATTTGTAAATCCTAATCCTAATTAGTGAGCTTTGATAAGCTATAACTTTTAATCCAATAATTTGCTTAGTGTGAAATTTTGCACACAAATGTTGGTATAAGCCTTCTACATGCTTAGAAAAATTTAGCCCAATCCAACTTACAGATTGCAAGAAAATGCCCAATCCAACTTACAGATTGCAAGAAAATGCCCAAAAACTGCACAAATGACACTCGGCTGCCAACTTGAAAATTGATGCAGAAATTCTAGTGGTGATTTCTCCTTCGTCCACTATTAACTTCAGCTCAAACTTGGTATGTAGCTTGAACTATAAGTCTTCTATCAACATGCCAAAATTTACATTGATCCAATTGATAGATCTTTAGTTATCATAGAAATCCTATCCACCCCTAAACTGCCAACTACCAACAATCCTTTGTACCAAAGCTCAAATATCTCCTGATTGCATCAATAGATTAATACAAACTTTTGTGTATACTTAGCATACTCAAAAATCTAGATAATATCAAATTTTGAGCCATAGATGCTACATAGATTGCACAAATTGGTCAAGAATGCAAGCCATCTTTGTCTTCTATAAAATCCAAAACACCAATACAAACATTGACTTTGAATAGCGATTGCCTGGTTTTCTAAGACCCTATGGTAACATGCTAAATGTCCTTGGAACAAGCTTCAAGTTGGCTATCCAATCCTAATTGCCGATCTTCAAATGCCTTGATTTCTTGCCTTTGGTGGTCATTTATATGGCTAAAGGTCTGATTTTGACCCTGTCTCATATCTGTTCACCCCTCGGGTATTGATCTAACTTATTTTAAGGGTTTTTAAATATAATCCTATCCTCAACTCAACCTTGGTATCTACCATATTAACATTTTATTTCTCTTATCCTATTTTTATTAACTTATGGCTTTTTTAAAAGCTATGAACTGGTTTATACAACCTAGAAGAAAATTTTAATAACTAATTTTTATCTTTTAGCTATTAGAGCGAGAATTAATCTAAGAGGCTTTTATAAATCTTTTCTTAAGTACCTTAAGTTTCAATAATGACATCATGAAATTCTTTCTTTGCAATATCCAAAATCTCTTTTAATGCAAATTCAACTTTAGCATTAAACACACCTTCTCCAAGTACCTCCTTTAAATTTGTTGCTACTTCAATATCAGAGAGAAGTTTGTAAGTCGTTAACTTATCTTTCTCTCCTAAGTCTTTTGATTTTTTTTTAAATGATATTGAAGCATTTTTTGTTGGTAATTCTTGTAAAGCCATCTCATGAGCCTTATTTCCTCGAATTTGCCTCTTGGAAGATCTTCTCTTGTCTCATTAGAGTCTTCTCTTCTCTTTTCTTCTATCGAGGCTTTATGTTGGCTCTTAGCAATATAGGCATGCATTGATAAAACTTCTATAGGATCCTCTCAATCCATAGTTCCATGATTTATTGCAGCAGTCTTCAATAAAGCTTCTTATGGCATCTTTTTTTTGTACATCGCAGAAAAGGCAAAAGACTAAAGTGCACTTGGTTCAATACTTTTAAAAAAATCTTGGTTGCCTTTGTCATCCATCCTAGTACCATAACTTATAATTTCCATCATTGCAATACTATTTGCTGCCAAATAATCCTTAATCAATCCTTTTATACTTCTTTTACCAAAATTAATTTGGAAAAAATCACCAGTATGTTTCAATGTCACTTTTCCATCTTTCTAAAAAATAATATCTTGTTACACCATTTCATTGAATTCACCACAATCTTTTCAAAAATGAGAATCATCATGATACCAAATACATCTTTGCATATATCCTTGCTTAAAAGTAGCTTTTGAATTCATTGTAGAAGTCTTCTCCTCAAGCCTTGCAAGCTTAATTTAAAGATCTCTCATTCCGCGTATAAGTTTTTTAATTCTCACATCTTCTTTCTTTGATGTAGTTGTTGAAGGTTGGACAATAGATACTATTGATTGTAAAGTAGATACTTGAATTTTAAGTGCTTGCACAATTCTTTGAATACCAATCCTATTCTTTCTTCTTTTTCTTTTTGCAAGCAATCCTATTACATCTTCAATTTCTTTCCATTTTGTTGTCAATCCTTCATCTTCTTCTTTATCCTCAAGAAGAATCTCTAACCTCTCTTGCAATTCTCCATCAGCTACTCGAACAAATAATTCAACCTTGTTTGGTCCCAAGGTTACCTTTTTCACTTTTGATAATCAAGAATACTGCCTCTCAAACTCCTTTAATACTTCAATAGCTTGCAATTTCTTATTAGGACGCTCAATCTATTCTAAAAATGATTTCTTAGTGATCCAATCAGGGTCTTTTAAGAAATATTCATCTCTCAATGCATACAAGAATGTCTCCCAAGAATTTCCCGATTGTTTCATAATTGATTTCACATGTTCTCTTATCTCCAACATCGTAGCAAGTTCAAATAATAAAATCATATCCTTTTCAAAAACTCAATTCAATTCCATTTTCCGTACATAACATCTTAAATATTTAAAAATATCTCTTCCATCAAATTAGTCGATCCTATTAATCATTGTTTGTAAAGCTTTAATTGCCAAAGTTTCTTTGCAATCATTACCTTGTTGCTATTGCATAAATAATGTAAATGCTTAAAACATATTTACAATGTTTGGATCTACATACATGCCTTGTCCACTAGAAGAAAATCCACTTGAAGCTCTATTTGAAGATCGACTTGAAGCACCATCCAAAGTTCCATCAAAAACTCCAAAATCCACCTTGTTACTTTCTTGCCTCATTAATTACAAATAACCAAAATAAAATCTAATACCTTCTATACCAAACTTTTACGTTGGATTTTATGCCATATAATGTGTTATCATATTTGAGAATGCACCGGGTACCTAGCTGTAGAGGGTATAATTACAATTCACATATATCCAAGAATCTTTAATAAGTTTTATCTATATAAAGAGAATATGATTTGAATAACAATATGACAGTGCTTACGTCAATACAAAGTCCTTAAAAGCACTCTTCTTCATAAAGATTGTCAAAAATTCACCAAAAACCATAGTGATGTCACTCGACTGCCAACTTAGAAATTAATATAGATATCCTAGTAGTAATTTCTTCTTTTCCAATCATTAATTTCAGCCAAAAATTAGTAGATAGCCTGCCCTTCAAATCTTCCAACATTGTGCCAAATTTCACTCTAATTTGACTGGTAGATCTATAGATATTGTAGAAACCCTAAATGACCCTAAACTTCCAATTTTTGGTACCTCTTTGTATTAAAGATCACGTAAATTCTGATTGTACTATTAGATTGTCACAAATTTTTATTTAATCTTAGCACATTCAATTATCCACATATTATCTAATTTTTAATTATAGATATCACTTAAATTATAGACAATAGCTGAAAGTACTAGTCCTAACTTTATTGTATAAAAACTTAATCTCTAATACAAACCCTGATTTTAGATAGTATTTACTAAGTCCTTCTAAATCTTATTCAAACCAATCTAATGTCTTTAGAATGAGCTTGAAGCTAGCTCTCCAATTCTAGTTGTTGATCTTCAAATGACCTAACTTCTTGCCCTTGGTGGCTATTTTTGTGGCTAGAGGTCTCATTTCAACCCTGTCTCATACATGGTCAATCCCCGGATATCAATCCAATTTATTCTAAGGATTGTTAAGCTTAATTCTATCCTCAATTTTATCTTAGTATTAACTATATTAATTATTTATATTTTCTATTCTATTTTTATTAACTTATGGCTTTTTAAAAATAATAATAGAATTTATATAATCAAGAAGAAAATTTTAATAATTAATTTTTATTTATTAGCTATTAAAAAAAGAAAATAATCTAAGAAACTTTTATAAATCTTTTTTTAAATATCTTAAGTTCCTATTGAACCAAGATAATTAAGTATTAAATAGAAATTATTCTTATTTATATTTTTTACTATATAAATATATTATAACACGACAGTGTTCCTTCTCTTTAGCGATGTCCCGCTTTTGATTATATTCTTAGCACAGCATAGCAAAGCTGCGTAAGACATCAAAGAAAATGATCCGTCATGATATCTTTTCTTCCCTTCAATTGGAGAGACTCCTATTTGTCCAAAGCAATCATCTCGGTAAGTATTGATGGTAGTTCCCAGGAAGGATTTATATAACACTTCCATTAGACGAGGTAAGACTTTTCTTTTTTCTTTTTTTTGACCAGAATCCTTTCAACTTACCACTCCTCATTATTTTCCTTTATTAAGAGTGTAGGGGATTCAATAAAAAGTTGGGATTGTGATGGCAAAGGATTCAAAGCCATTGGTCAAAGCATACTGACATGGAACATATTATGAATTTTTGGCGACGTATCCAGACGGTAATTGAGGGGGGACATGATCTCCATAATGGTGTATTTCATCTATTTGTTCTTAAGCAATGCTGATGGGCATGCCATTCACAAGTTTTTGAGTCATAGCCAAATCTTATTGCTTACTTTATAAGTTAGAGAGTGTCTTTTGTACTTGTTTGATTTTACCTCCTACTATTGTTGCACTTCCGCAATCAATGCTTGCACCCATTTTTGTACTTTGACTAACCTAGATATAACCGTATCTGTAGCAGATTGCAACAGAGTTTGTACTTGCACAATTAGTAATTCAATTAAATGAGGAGGTACACCATGCATTAACACCAACAGAGGCAACCCTATTGATTTCACTTTCTTTGCTGCTATAGCTAATTGAGCCAATGGTAGGAATTCTACCTAATTGATTTATATAAAAATATAAAATTTTCATAAGTAATCCTTGACCACTTGATTTGCTCGCTCAGTTGCCGCGTCCATTTCTGGATAGTAGACTGTGGATAGACACAACAAGATTTGCAGTATGTTGCACAATTCCTTCCAAAATTTCCGAAATGAATTGCGCTCTTCAATCTGACAAAATGTTGTCAAGGAGTCCATATTGATGATAGAAACGGTCTATGAATACATTGACCAATTTTGACACTTTCCAAGATGTCATTAGAATAAGTTCAACTCCTTTTGAAAATCGATCCATGATTACAAGCAGGTTCTTAAACTTTATACTATATTAATCCTTATTAAGAGGAAGATCTATCACAAAATCTATTCCAATGTTTCTCCAAAGGAGACACAACATCGGAAGCAATTTTAACAACCCTTCCTTTTCGTGCCAGATTCACATATTTCTACATATGTGGCAGTTGTAGACAAATTGTATCATATCCTTGACTATGTCTACTCAATAAACGGATCTCTATAATATTTCAGCCATTGTCGTATGGAGTGAATTTCTATCTGAGAATACATTGGGTACCTGGCTGTGGAGAATTTATTTGAAACTTGTTGACAAGAGTCCAATAAATGGTTTGTTCTTAATAAAAAAGACAAATAATACAAAGATATTATAAAAGATAATTTTTATTGATAAAATCTTTTATATTTAAATAGGTTTATATAAAAAGGTTCAAATTGTCACAAAACCTTTCAAAATCTTATTCACCTGCAAAGACTTATTTCTTTTCAAAATTTAGAGTTCAATAATTCTTGATCCATTTATTTATTTTTTATAAAACTTTCTTTAAAGTATAGATAATATTCTTAAATCTTATTATAAAAAAAAATCAATTATAAATTCATTTTTGATCATCTGATATCTTAAAAACTTTAGCAGGTGCTTAAAATCCTAGCTTAGAGACACTTGAGCACTATTTTCCTCATATCTCACAAATCCTAAATCTTAATACCAGAAAAATTTTGTACATAGTCTTGCGACATAAATATATATAGTCTTAAAAATTTTGAGCTAAAAATCTATCAAATTGCTTAAGATATAGCTCAAAATATAACCATTAATTAAGTGAAGTTACTTATTCTCTTTAGCTTACAAGCACTGACTTCAACTTCCAATATCTCCATCCAAGCTTAGATTTCATTAAGCTATATAAAAAAAAATGTAGCCAAAAAAGTGTCCTTTTCAACTTCAATTTCTGATCTTCTATTACTTATTATACGCACAAGTAATGCCCAAAAGAGCAACAATAGGTACAATTTTGATACCTTAATTTTGAGTGCCTATATCTCCTTCATAAAAGGTCCAAATCATGCAAGATTTGCACCAAAACCATATCCAAAATCCAAAACTTGCTGATCCTAGCCTCTAATGTTTGATTCCCTCCCCTCTAAAGACAAACCCTAATTCCTAATAAATCCTTAGGCAGCCTCCTTGATGCCCATTGGGCATGATTTTTGGCCAATTAGAATAGAGATTTCTATCATCCATCTGTATTCATCTGCATAGATAGCCTAAATATCTCCTTTCATATTAAAAATTCCTTTCTAATCCTTTTTTTTATAAGATTTATTTAATATGTGTTCTAAATACCAAATAAAAGAAGTAAATTAGATCTTAAGGATCACCAATGTCTAATAAAGGTAACTTAAGATATATAAAAGTTGTTATCAATATAAAATCAAGCTCAAAAGCTACTACCAAAAAAAAAAAAAAAATTGTATAAATGTCAATATTAATCTTTTCAGATAGATTTTTCTTAAACCAACAACCTAATCATATTTTGTAATCTATAAAAGTCTATTGATATGGCTTTTATTTACCTATGTAATAAATTTTATATTAAATATATATGTATAATTTTTTTATATGATAGCCAAACTACAACACGACACCATTACATTGTATCCTAGATATCCTATCTATTTGGAACTGTGAACATTATTAATCAATTAAATCCATAGGGATTTGTGATTTGGTATCCATAGGCAGTCCTTGAAATAGAGGCATCTATCTTGGATCAAACATTCTGTAATTGATATGGCTGGCCGCAAGAATTTCCATTGTCATTGTCCTTTCTGTACTTGATCAGTCTATTTCTATAATTGCACATTTTTGGCCCATGCTCGCTCCCACACATCCGTTGTCTTCATAGTGGCCAATTTTGAAAGGAGTTGTACTTCTCTCTCCTTAACACATGGTGTCATATAGTGTAAATTTCTATTTGGGAATACACTAGGTACCTGGCTGTGAAGAGTTTACTTGAAACTTGATGGTAAAAATCCAATAAGTGATTTATTCATAATAAAAAGGATAAATAATATAAAAATCTTACAAAAGAAAAATTATATATATAAACCCTCTTGTATTCAAGTAGGTTTATATAAAAAGGGTTCAAATTTCCGCAAAAATCCTTCAAAACTTTATTCATCTGCGAGGACTTATTTCTTGCTAAACTTTAGAGTTCAATAATTCTTGATTCAACTATTTAGTTTCTATAAAATTTACTTTAAAGTATAAAAAATCCTCTTAACTTTCACCATAAGAAAGAATCAACCATAAATTCATTTTTGATCGTCCGATATCTCAAAATCTCTAGCAGGTACATAAAATCCTATTTCAGAGACACCCGAGCACTATTTTCCTTATATCTCACAAATCCAAAATCCTAATGCCACAAAATTTTTGCACATAATCTTGTGACATAAACATATACACTTCTAAAAATTTTGAGCCAAAAATCTATCAAATTGCCTAAAATTAGTAGGGTCACTAATTAAGTAGGGTCACTTATTACCCTTAGCTTATAAGCACTGACTTCAATCCTCAATTTCTCCTTCACTATAGCTTGGATTTTATCAAGCCATATATAAAAAATATAGTTGTGAAAGTGCTCTCTCTGATCCAAGTTGCCAATCCTTGATTTCTCTCTGTATGCGCGATTTATATCCAATAGAGTGACAATAGATCCAAAATCAACACCTTAACTTTGAATGCCTATAACTTCTTCATAAAAAGTCCAAATCATGTAAGATTTGCACCAAAATCAGATCCAAAAATCCAAACTTACTGACCCTAGCGTCCAATATTCCACTACTCTCAAAAAACAAATCCTAACTCCTAATAAACCCTCGACCAGCCTCCTTAAAGCCCATCAGGCATGATTTTTGGCCAATTAGAATAGAGATTTCTATCATCCACCTCTATTCATCCACATGGATGGCCAAACTATCCTTTTTACACTAAAAATCCTTTTCTAACCCTTCTACTTATAATATTTACATACTTTGTACTTTAAGCACCAAAAAAAAGAAATAAATTAAGATATTAAGGGTCACCAATGTCTAACAAAGGTGACTTAAGATATATATAAGTTATTGTCAATATAAATCAACCTCAAAATCACTACTAAAAAGAAAATAAGGTTGTATAAATCTCATTAATAGCCCTATTAAGTAGATTCCTTCTAGATTAATAACCTAATCATATCTTATAACCAATGAAATCCATTATTATAGCTTTCATTTAATTACATAATAAATTATATATCAAATATATATATTTATAATTTTTTCACATGGTAGCCAAACCACAATACGACAACGGATTGTTTGGTCTTGGGATGTCTTGAGCTCTATGCAAAAGCGTATCAGCTACAATATTGTTCTATCCTAGTTGATATTCAAACTTGAGGAAAAATCCCAAAAGAAGTTTGTTTTAACATCCTTGGTGCTTATTGAGCAACCTCTTTGTGATAAAGTATTCTAGTGATTTATGATCAATGAGGACAAAAGTTCTTCCATTGACATTATGTTATTCTGTATCCCATTGTTCTAAGCATCAGACAATTGCCAATAATTCCTTGTTGTAAATGAGGTAATTAGCCTCGGAGGGCAACATCTTCTTAGAGAAGAATGCACATAGCTTCTTGATTCCATCCATTATCTACAACAATATTCTACCAATGGTCCAAGTAAAAGCATTTATTTTCAAAATTATCTCGCAATTTGGATCGAATTATACTAGAATGGTTGATTTAATAAATTCCTTCTTAATGAAGTTGAAGGACTCTTATTCATTGCTATCCCAATGGAATTAGATCCTTTTTTGTATGAGTTGCATTAGGGGATTTGCCATCTTAGAAAACTAGAAAATAAAGTGCCGATAAAAGTTTGTAAAATCTAAAAGCATTGTACTTCTTTTATAAAGTATGGTGGTTGCTAATCCATGATCGTTTGGATTTTTTTGGAATCCATAAAAAAGCTTTGATTGGCTTGAATGATGAAATTGAGGTACTTAACCTTATTTGTCTCAAAGTTGCATTTTTTAATGTCAAGGAAAAATCATGCCCTGCCAAAGGCTTCTAAAATTTGTTTAACATTTTTGCAATGATCCTCAATTGTGCCATCAGAGAAAATCAACACATTGTCTACATATGCCAAAGCAAAATTGTTCAAACAATATCCAAGATCTCTATTAATAAATCGTTGAAAAGCTAGAAGTAGTCGCGTGAAACCAAAAGGTGCTACTAACCATTCATATAATCCAAAGTTTGACCAAAATGCAAATAAGTAGTCTTGACCAGTTGCTATTTGCAATTTATAGAAGGTTGTGATGACATTGAGCTTAGTGAACTATTTTGCCTTAAAAATCTTCTGTATTATTTTAAAAAAATAAGGGAGAAGGTAACAATCCATATCCACCACCAAATTAAAGGCCTAATAATCGATGTAGAATTGCAAGCTACCACCAGATTTCTTCATAAAAAGTACAGGTGCTACTGCTGCAGAAGAACTTGGCCAAATAAAACCTTTATTGAGTAAATCGTTGAATTCCTTTCACAAGACAAGCAACTCATCCTTGTTCATCTTGTGCAGCGATTCCTACGGTGCATTTTCCTCGTCCTTGATTTTGATCTGCAAATTGTATTGTGGTTGATGCGGTAGTAATTTGGCCGCCTCTTGCTCCGAGAATACGTATTTCCATTGCTAATATTATGGCAATGTTGCGTTGTAAATTAAAACATAATGTGAAAGATATAAAAGAATGTGTTAAAATAAAAAGATTAAGATTAGAAGAGGAAAGGATGAAAAAGAGAAAGGATTGTGGTTATAATCACATTATCTTGGGAATTACAGTGTTTATCACAAGCTCAGGGATGATAGGTAGGCCAAACTACTAATTTTCTATTGAAATTTCCACTAGCAGTACCAAATCATGAAGCCAAGGATTTCTATAGTAAAGTCAAGTGGATTTGAATCCACGTCAGCTCCAAAGTAGCTAAGAACTTAACCACACAAGCTTCTTTGACTTAGTAGTGTAGGATGTAGTTTTTTCTTTTTTATCTCTAATTTAATCTAAATTTTTTTTTCTACTTGTTAGATTTTTTTCTATTTTATCTTTGATCTACTTTACCTTTATTTTCTTCTATCTTAAATCTGAACTTAAATGTTGTGGGCTGAAATTAGAAGAGAAGTTGGTAGAAAAATGGTAATAAAAAGTTAGAAAAAAAATTTACCTCAAAAAGTGAGATTTCTTTAAGTTAATCCAAAAGAAAAGATTATAGAGGTGGAAAGACATAGTTGAGGTGTCTTTTTGACCAAAGGAAGAAGGGAGATCAAGCGGGGATGACAAGGAGGGGTTGTGAGAGAGAAGGGACAGAGTTTTTTTGAGGTGCATAAGATTTTTATATAGGCAGTGTATGTTTTGGTATATAGAGAGAGTTTGGAGAAGATTTTAAGTAAATTTTTTTATAGATTTGTAGTAGACAAGATAAAAACATATAAAAATAATTTCATGTCTTTTTATTAAATATCGCGAAGATATGAGTCATCAAAGTCAGTAGCTGCTTAAGACTAGGGCAAAGAAGGTTATTAAATTTTCCTCGGCTTCTGAGAACCTCGGACTCTGTATAAAATTTATTGAATTTCGTTCTTTATGTAGCTTAACTACTTTAAGGCCAAAATCTCAAGTCAATATGATCTTTGAGCAAAGAGTTATGAGTGAAATTGTAACCAGGTTTGGATGAAAAGAAAAATAGAATGAAGGCAGGATTGGGGTTTGTATGGACAGTGTGTGTGTGTGGATTTTTTGGATATAAATAGAGTTAAAGGACGAATTTGAATGTGAAATTTAATAAATATGATCTATGTAAGTTAGGAAAGAGATGAGAGTAAGTTTGATATTCATTTGTTTTATGAATAAAATGTTATGCTCTTTCAAAGTAACAGGGATCTATCTCCAAGTCAGTGAAGTTTGAGGGAGCATATCTTTGTGATTAGAGTAGCATTTTGAATAAAATTTATTGGAATTTTTAGATATATGAGTCTATTAAGTTGTATAAAAAAACTAATTACTATTGGAGTTATGTTTAAAGAATTATGAGAAAATTTGTGGTCGGATCTAGAGTTGTTAGAAGACAAAATTAAAGAAGAAGGGTAGAGTTTATAACTCTAACAAAAGAGAAATTTGTTAAAATTAGAAGATGCTTTTACAATATAAAAAGTAGTTAAACAAGCCTACCAAATTTCAATATTGAGGTTCATAATGAGGAGAAATGAAGGTGAAGCAAAAGTGGTCCAAAATCAGCAAGGTGATGGAGGGATTACTTTGACAACATGGTTCTCTAATCACATGAGCCTATAATCAAATATGAAATATTGGCTTGTTTCCTTATTTCCTTAAGATTTCTTGTTCCAAATTCTTTCTTCAATTAATGGTGATATCCTAGGATTTATGGTTGAAATTGAGCATGTTTTAAAGACGTACGTGTCAGGATTAATAAAGTATGTTTTTATGTAAATTCTTCAATTTTATGAACTTTATGAATCTCATCTTGCACTTGAGAAACTAGAGGCACAAAAGATCCACTGTTTCTTAGGGCTAAGATTCTCATCACAATAGCGATAACTTTGATAGATCTTTGGATGTCTTATTTTTGGAGTATCTTTTCTACATCAACTAAGGAAGGTCAAAAGAATAGTGCCTTTTAGTTGTGCCAGAGTTGCTTCATAGTCATGCACATGCCAGCTGCTGAAATGGGTGACATTGAAGGAGATTTTAGTGTCATTAACACCATGCTATTTTGAAGACAAATATGTTGTCCCGTTGTCGTACTGTAATTACTTATAATATATAAAAATTAATTAAATATATTATATGTTTATGAATCTAGATGTATGTTAGAATGGTTAGTAAGTTAAATTAAAAATGGTTGATAGAAGAAACTTTATTTTATTTTATTTTAGTTATGGTATTTAAAAATTATAAGATCTAAATGTTTAATATGAAGCCTTGAGAGAAGGTAGGGACTTAAGGATGAAAATTTAAGCTAGTAAGAGGCTAATTGGGAGGGATGAAATCAAGCCATGGTCGGATGAAGGCAAGGAATAGGAAACTTCATCCCTATTGGTCGAATACCATGCCCAATGGGCTTTGAGGAGGCTGCCCGCGACCTTAATAAGGGTTTTCGGCGACTTCAAAACGGAATTTGCAATTTCAGAGGTAGGGTTGTAAAGTTTAGGCTTTTGGGTATAGTTTGAGAGGAAATTTTAGGCGATTTGGAGTTAGGGTGAAGAAGTTATACTTGTTCAAAGTTAAAGAGTGGATTTCATACATACTATCACTCTTTTGGGATTTTGCGGAGTTGTACGGAGGCTTTTGGAGATCGGACGGTGCGGTTGGAAAGGTGATTTTAAGATCTACGTCTATTACGAAGGAATTCTTAAGTTTTGAGTTTAGACAAAGGAGATATGAAGAGTTGAAGACAGCGCATCCAATTCCAAGGCAGTAAGCACACCGTGTTGTTAATAGTTATGCTTTGAGCCATAACTTGAGTTTTGAGACGAAATTTTGGCTTAAACTTCTTAGAGAATGTAACATTTTGTGTTAAAAAGCTATACATACAAATTTCATGGAATTTGAGCTTATAGTTTGTGAGATATGAAGAAATTTGTATGCGGGTGTATAAAGACAAGGGTTTGAAGCGGCTGTTAGGGTTTTCAAGATATCTCAAGATCCGCAATGAATTTGCGGTTGAAAATTGTTGTAGAGGTTGATAAGTTTACATTAGTACTGCATGTAAACTTTTACCATGTTTGGACGGTCGGATCAGGAGATATAAGATGTTGAAGTTCGGAAAAATTTCCACATAAAGATATATAAGGTTTTAGAGGATTTTATCATACTTTGGATGTTGTTAGTTACTTGAGGCTTATGTATTTGATGTATTTTTTCTAAAAGGAAAAATATATATATATAAAATTTGAGTTTTCCTCATTTTTGAAGCTTGATTGAGAAATTAGTGATAGCTAGAAGCCCAGCGCTTTCTTAAGGCGAATTCTCTCTACCCCGACACCGCCATA
The DNA here is from genome assembly GCA_036785485.1 of Physcomitrellopsis africana. Lineage (NCBI taxonomy): Eukaryota > Viridiplantae > Streptophyta > Bryopsida > Funariales > Funariaceae > Physcomitrellopsis > Physcomitrellopsis africana. Next base: position 671,901 of record JAWRVF010000044.1, read on the forward strand.
TCTTTTACTACCTTTTCTAATTGTAACCATTGACTTCCAAGGACAATATCCAAATCTAATAGTATGGATATTTTATATAATTAGACTTTTTTGATATATCTTTGGAGGTCTATTCTATATTTTACTATTACTGAGGTCTGTTGGATGGATTGACCATCCTAGCCAATGATACACTACTTTCTTATTTCAAAATATTGGAGGTTGAAAAATTTAACCAATTTTTGTAAGATCACATTGTACATATTACAATCTGAGTCAACGAATACCTTTCTTTTGTATTCCTAATTAATTATTGCATCTATGTATATCAGCAGACCAAACTTCAACTACTCTTTCCTTTCTTTTTTATCTCGCTCTGATTGGCAATTTTCAGTTAGAGTTGCTTTTTTTTCGACTCTTTTTTATCTTCTTCAATTGATCCTATCGGCACGGAGAAAGCATTGACTTGGAGAACTGGAAAGCATGTTCCTTCGGATTGATGGGCAAGTAGGAGAGGGTAGCCCACCACTAAGTGATTGGTGCCTCTGCAACATAGGCACAAATCAGATTTTTGCCTTTGGTCAATTTTGGACTATGTTACCCATCTTGTACACTTGCCAATCACACTGTCTAAGACTGGATGGTGCATACAATCACACTGTCTAAGACTATGTTACCCATCTTGTATATCTTGTGCAACATCCAGTCTTAGACAGTGTGATTGTATGCACCACGCGATGGATTCCAAGGCCATTGACTTAGCTTCTTTTGGACTAAAATATTTGATGCTTCTACAAATGAACAATCATATAATTCTTTTGGCTCTTCCTTGTCAACAATCAAAAGGACAATGTTGACAAATTGTTCTATGGTGGTCACTTTAATTGTTATAGCCACCACCAGTTTTCTCAAAGATGGGTGCAAAGCATCGTCCAAAATTTATAACTTGGTAATTTTGTTGCCCGCTGCTTTGCTCGCTTCTGTAAGTAGGCCCATCTACTCAATCCAAAATTCATGGAATGTCATTTTGCCTTATTTGCACTTTAGGAGCTTCATGTATTGGTGTCGTGGGAGGTCTAAGTCTACAAAGAATAAATCAGTGGCTTACAAAAATACTAACCATCTTGGTCACGTTGTCCAATAAAGAGCTCGGACATTCAAATGATCATATGTGTAGCTGCATCGCCACGCATCTATAAAAAGAGATAAGAACAAAGAGCTTCTTCCATCTTGAAAAATTTGGCATTTGGCCGGCATGCTATCTTTGCATAGATTCGCCATAGATAAGGAAGCTTAAAATCTATGATAGCTCCGTATCTCAAAAAAACTTATAAGGAAAAAAATGAGTCAATTTAAAACTTAGGAGAATCTATGTCAGAGAAGAAAATCCTAAACTCAAGCTTCTTCTCTTGCTTTGCTTCTCCTTAATATTATCTTATTACTTATTAATACAGCATCATTTCTAATGCAATAAACCTATTTTCATGATACCGCTTTGTTTCGCTATCACTGCCTACTCCGTTGATATTGCCTTGCTCTTTTGATACCACTTGCTTTGTTGATACTACTTACTTTCTTGATACTGCTCTACCCCCTTGATATCACTGTCATACTGTAATTTCTTACAATATGTAAAAACTAGTTAAAATATATAATATATTCATAGATTCTAATATTTGTTAGAATGATTAGAAAAGTAAATTAAAGAGAGTTGGTGTAAGAAACTTTATTATAGATTTTTATTTAATTTGGTTATGACTTTTAAATTATATAAAATCTAAATATTTAGTATGAAGCCTTAAGAGAAGATTGGAGTCTAAAGAAGAAGAATTAAAATACTAAGAGGCCTATATGAAAGGATGAAGATAATTTATGGATGAATGAAGATAAAGAGTGAAGTTCTTCATTCCTATTGATTAATGGTCATACCCAATAAGATTTGAAGCTACCTTAAAGAAGAAGAAGGGTTTTTGCAACTTTAGGAAGGGCATTTGAAAATCAAAGACTAGGATTAAAAAGTTTGTTTTTTGGGCTACAATTTTGGTATAAAAATTGAGAGATTTGTAGTTTTTTTGAGAAAGAAGTAGGCACTTGAAATTAAGGTGTACAAATAGTACCTACTATCACTCTTTTGAGGATTTGAAGAAATATATAAAAGCTTTTGGAGATTGAGAGGTGCAATTAGAGAGATGATTTCAAGCTCTATATCTGATATAGAAAGTTTTTTATATTTAGATACTTTAAGAAGGAATTATTAGAGATTAAAAATAGTACATTGGATTCCAAGTTAGTAAATAGGCCATTTTATTGATAGTGATGGATTTTGTCATATCTTGAATTTTTAGACGAATTTTTATCTAAAAATTTCTAAAAAGATAAATCTTTGTATTAAAAACTTATGTATCAAAGTTTCATAGCATTTGGACATTTAATTTGTGAGATATAAAGAACTTAGTACACAAGTATTTATAAACAAGGGTTTGAAACTACTGTTAGATTTTTCACAATATCTGAAGATCAATTAAGAATTAATAATTAAAACTTATTATGCTAATTATTAAAAGCACATTAGTACTTTATATAAATTTTGAGTGGATTTGAATAGTTAGATTAAGAGTTATAGATTATTGAAGTTTGGAAAAATTTCCCTTCCTATGGGAGAATGAGGATTTTAGAGTATTTGTTATATTTTGAGTATTTTGAGAAAATAAGACCTATACATTGGATGTAATAGCTCTACAAAAGAGGCTTTTATATAAAATTGGGGGTTTTATTGTACTTAGATCTTGGTTGAGTAATTAATAGCAGCTAGAAGTCCAATGCTTTCTTGAGGCAAATTCTCTCTACTACAACATGGCTCTGCCTCCTTGATACTACTCCACTTCTTTGATACCACTCTGCCCCTTTGATACTGATCTGCTCCTTTGATACTGATCTGCTCCTTTGATACAATCCCACTCTAATGATAAAACATCGCTTTTTTTTAGCACTATTCCGCTTTCCATTATGTTCTCAGCACAACATAGCAAAGCTACACAAGCTATCAAATAGAACAATTTGTTATAAGCATCTGGTGATATGGTTGCATTTCTTATTTGATATATATATCAATATTTTTTGTAGTAATTATTATCTTTGTAGCTAGATTCTCCATAATACAAATATTAGCCATATTTTTTTTAATACTTCTTTTCTTGCTTAAAAACGGATTTAAATCTAATTGTATTAATCTACATATCTTTTATTTTCAAATATTTGTTAGATATAAAAAATGTCAAATATAAAAAATGCCAAATAATTAATATAAAATTGTAGTGTATTTCATTGCTTGACTAATGGTTTTATTAAGAATTTGGAAATTATATATATATATATATATATATATATATATATATAATAGTAGATTTTTTATATTATCTTAAATTTTCCAATAAAATTGACTTATCAATGTATTGTTGTGTTGTTTTACAACTATAAGATTAAAAAAAAAGAAAAAACAAATATTATAGACGAACTTAATTGAAGACTTAATAATAAAATTACTTTAAAAAATATAAATAAAAAATAAAAAGATAATATAGATATTTATTATTAATACTATTTTTTTATAAAAAAGACTTTTATTTATTTAATAGAGCCATAAATAAGACAAATATAATATTATAGGCATCTTTAGATTAAAAAAAAAAAATAGTTTGTAGCAAAAATTACCTAAGAAAACCTTGAATTAATATTTGAGGAAGGCTAATTGTGAATCAAGATCAAAATCAAACCTCAAGGTACAAAACTGTATATCTACAACAAATAGAGGATTTTTCTTTATTGATTGGAGAGTAGGATAAAATAACAAACTTGATAGGATTTTTTTGGACATTGATTTGAAGGTTTTTGAATTTGTAATGACTTTGTGAGAGCTATACAAAGACAAGGTTCTATTTGGATGACTTTGGTTGTTGAGAAATAAAGTGGATTCATATTTTAAGAAATTATATAAATTTTGTAGTGTATCTATAAGTGAAAATTTGAGAGCTTATGAATGTAATTGTGTTGAATATGTATTAAGAACTATAGCTTAATTGGATGGTTCGATCAAAGATTATTAGAATTTAAATAGATTAGGATCTTAGAAATTAGATTTTGAAGGTCAGTGGAGGTTTTTGTGATTTTAAGCAATTTGCTAATTATATTAGAATGATTTTTTTTTCAATGGATAATTAATTTAATTTTTAGTAATTTTATAAAATTTTAGAATAAATAAATAATACAAAAAAGAGCTATTGATATTAAAAGATTGACATCAAGATTAGAAAAGCAAGATAGCTCACATCCGAGCAAATTTGGAGCATTTTCTCTTAATTTGTAAGTTCAAATTTTTTTAATATTTATATATATTTTTTTAAATTAGAAAATTAGAAAATATAAAAATTTTGAATGAAAATCAATAGTTTTTCTAATAATTATTGAGGTTTTAAATCTCTATAAAATTTGATTAGGATTTTGTAGGATTCACTTAGGATTTTTTTAAGATTTCATTGAAATTGATTAGGATTTTGTAGGATTCACTTAGGATTTTTTTAAGATTTTATTGAAGTTAAATAGGATTTGTTTAGAATTTATTTAGAACATCTTTATAATTTAATTAAGATTGATTAAGATTTTATTAGAATTTTTTAAAATTTATATTAGGATAATTTAGGATTCTTTGAAGATTTCTTTAAGATTATTTGTCAATGATACAAACTAAAACAGATGCATAAGTTAATAAAAATTATGTCAAAGAAAAATAACAAGATAGAAATGAAGAAGTATATATATTTAAAAAGAAACTGGAATGGCTACTACCAAAGACTAGAAAATACATGAGACTCTTGAACTAAACTAGAAACAAGAAAAGAATTGACAAAAGTAAAGAAGGCTTCACTCTTATTTCTATTTATACTATCTAATTAAGAGCTATATAGCGGCATTCTATAGGACCTCTTACATGTGTCTAATTTGTAAGACATGTGTCAAACTTGCAAGATAAGTTTCCTACATGTGCGCCATGTATTTAACTTGTTCTATAAGCTACCAACATGTGCAATACATGGCTAGCTTGTTGACCAAGTTTCTAACCTATCAATCACCTATAGACATGTATAAAGGTGATTTTGCATCTACAAAGCTTCTAGAAAGATTTTCTATAAGATATTATCAAATTAACTTATTTTATCTACTTCTATCGATCTATATTAACTAAATAATTATTGGAGTAAATCTTATGTCCGTGACATTACTTTCCTTTTTAGGGACGAGTTTCACAAGGAGCAGTCATTACATGTTGAGGAAGTCCAAGATATGTCAAATTGTGCTTGCTACATACTCTAGTCTTTGTTCTCTTTAAAGATAGTTATAATGTCTCATCCAATAAATGAGCAAATGATGGCTCTTAAGCTGAATTCACTAACTGTTGATCCTCCATCTCTTTAGCATGAAAAAATTCAAGGAAATAACAAACAATGATACAAAATAGAATGAAAACTTCTATAGAACCTCTTTTGCTTTATAGCAAATTTTTTTTCTTGATTATTTATTTTAATTTTGACAAATGTCATTGATGGAATGTATTGACTATTGCTGATGCATTTGCTAGATTTCTAGATGGCTCCCATGTGCATTTACTAATATCATATTTACGCAAATGCACAAGATATTTCAGTCGATTTTGGTGCCGCCTTGAATCTAAAACCTCTTGTATCTCAAATTCTTCATTATTGTCTACTTCTATAGGAAGTGGTGGCATTTGTCTTCTTCCTTATGTATCTATTATCTTATATGGCTTGAGTAGTGACATGTGGAATATAGGATGGATCTTCATAGATTTTAGTAGGTATAATCAATAAGCATCTAGATTGATTTGTCCACAAATTAAAAAAGGTCTAAACCTATAATAATCTAGCTTGTTGCAAGGATAAATAGTCTTGATATTACAACAAAATAATCATACCTTATTGTCTACATGAAATCGAGGTTGTTCCTTACAATAGATATTTGCATTGATTTTTTATTATTCTTGAGCTTTCTTTAATTGGGCCTTCATTTTTGCATGTAGCTCTAACAATCAATTCGCCAAATCTTCTGCCGTAGGATTATCATCTTTTGAAAAATCAAAAGTATCAAATTGTGGATGATAATCATAATTTGCAAAGAATGCAGTTTGTTGTATAGACAAATGTATGAAACTATTATAAGCAAACTCTGCCAATGGCAAAAGAATTGTCTAGTTATCTTGATGATAATTGATAGTACATCTTAAATATTGGCCTAAAATTTGATTTACTCATTTCGTTTATCTATCAATTTGAGGATTGAAAGTTGAAGATAGTTTTATATCCACCTTCAATATTTTGAAAAAGATCCTTCAAAATCTTGATATAAATTATATTCCTCTATGTGGTATAATATCCCTTGATAATCCATGATAGCGATAGATATTATCAAAGAAGAGTTTAGCTATTTCTTCACCTATAATAGATTTTATACATAGTACAAAATGTGCCATTTTGATAAAATGATCTACAATCACAAATATAAAGTCATATAAATTTGACTTTAGAAGATGCGTGATAAAATCTATAGAAACAAACAACCAAGATTGTTCTGGTATAGGTAATGGTTGGAGAAGTCCATAAGGTTGGTGATGAGGAATTTTTGATCTTGAACAAACGTCACATGATTGTACAAACTTTTTAAGAGCCTTCTACATTTGAGGCCACAAAAAATCTCTTGATATTAGCTTCAAAGTCTTATTATATCCAAAATATTCCACCATAGGGAGGTTGTGATGAGCTTCTAGAGTACGTAGTCAAGTTGCACCTTCCAGAATATATATGCGTCTTTTAAAATAGAGCAAATCGTTCTTGAATTCAAACTTGGAAGTATCATCAAACTTAGATGAATTATTCTTAATCTCATAGATAAGAAGATTTGTTGACATACTAGATTAGATTTGCTTGACAAAAGTAGAATCAATAGTTAATATTGATTTCATTGCTCGAAGATGAAATTGCTTCGGCTTCAAAAAGATTATTCTTTATTGATCAAAAGCCAAATCTCCTTCTTTTTATATAAGATAAAAATATCTAGAAAAGGCATTGGATAGATTTTGTTGTTTTTCTGGCTGATAGATGATAATAAATTCGAATCTTGATAAAGACATGCTCTAACGAGCCTAGCGACAATTCAACATGCACATTGACATGAAATACTCAAGGTTCTTATGATCTATATATACAGTGTCGTATCATATGAACTTCTATCTGGAAATATACTAGATACCTGACTGTGGAGAATTTATTTGAAACTTATTGGCTAAACTCCAATAAATAAATTGTCCTTAATAAAAAAGACAAATAATATAAAAATATTACAAAAGAAAAATTATATAGATAAATCCTCTTGTATTCAAGTAGATTTGTACAAAAAGGATTCAAATTTCTATAAAAATCTTGCAAAACTTTATTCATCTGCAAGGACTTATTTCTTCTTGATTTTTTAGAATCCAATAATTCTTAATTCAACTATTTAGTTTTTATAAAATTTTCTTTAAAGTATAGACAATCTTTTTAAGTTTCACCAAAAAAAAGAATCAATCATAAATTCATCTTTGATCATTTGATATCTCAAAACTCCTAGCAGGTGCTTAAAAACCTAGCTCAGAGATATCCAAGCACTATTTTCCTTATATTCCACAAATCCAAAATCCTAGTGCTATAAAAATTTTGCACATAGTCTTGTGACATAAATATATATAATCCTGAAAATTTTGAGCCAAAAATCTATCAAGTTGCCTAAGATATAGCTCAAAATATAACCACTAGTTAAACATGGTCACTTATTACCTTTAGCTTACAAGCATTGACTTCAACTTCCAATATCTCCTTCATCCTAGCTTAAATTTCATAAAGCCATATATGCAAAGTATTATCAAAAAAGTGTTATTTTTAATTCCAATTGTGGATCCTCTATTGTTCTTTGTACGTGTGACTTATGCCTAAAATAACAACAATAGATATAATTTTAACATCCTAAATTTGAGCACCTATATCTCCTTTATAAAAAGTCCAAATCATGCAAGATTTGCACCAAAACCATATCCAAAAATCCAAACTTATTGATTCTAGCCTTTGATGTTTGACTTCCCTCAAATAAACCCTAATCTCTAATAAATCCTCGGGCATCCTTCTTGAAGCCCATTGGACATGATTTTTGGCCAATAGGAATAGAAACTTCTATCATCCATCTCCATTCATCCACATGGATGGCCTAACTACCCCCTTTCACACTAGAAATTCCTTCCTAATCCTTTTTGTTATAAGATTTACATAATATGTATTCTAAATACCAAATAAAAAAAGTAAATAAGATCTTAAGGATCACCAATGTATAACAAAGGTGACTTAAGATATTCAAAAGTTACTATCAATATAAATCAACTTCAAAATTACTATTAAAAAAATAAGATTGTATAAACCTCAATAATAAATTTTTTAAATAGATTCTTTTAAATTAATAACCTAACCACATCTTGTAACTAATAAAACCTACTATTATAGTTTTTATTGAATTATATAATGAATTGTATATTAAATATATATGTATAATTTTTTCACATGGTAGCCAAACCACAATACAACAATGATGATTGGATTGGAAGCGCCTTCTAGATAATGACGTCATTCTTCAAAAGAATCCACAATTGCAAGAAGTTCTTTATTGTGGATTTTGTAATTGATTTTAGTTGCTGAAAATTTCTTGGAATAAAAAGCTATTGGGTGGAGTTTGTCATCTGCTCCCATTTGTGACAATATTGCCTTTAAAGCAAAGTCTCATGTGTGTGTTTCTATAAAAAAATGCCTTAAAAAAGTCGATGTAATACAAGATTGGTGCAAAAGTAAAAATTGTCTTCAAAGCTTAGAACGATGCTTCTGCTTCTTTGCTCCACTTGAGCTTGTCTTTACAAGTTAAGCATGTAACTGGAGCTACAACTTGAGAAAAGTTCTTAATAAAGATTCAATAGTAATTAGCAAATTCCATAAAGCATTATACATCTCTTATTATTTTTGGAATCTTCTAATCTATGATTGTTTGGACTTTCTTAGGATCCATTTGAAGACCATTATTCTAAATGATGTATCCTAAGAAGTCAACTTGAATAGTATGAAATACTCACTTTTCTATCTTGGCATATAATCCTATATCTTTAAATTTTTGTAATACATGATGAACATGAAGTTCATATTCTTTTGTATTCTTAGAATAGATAAGAATATTATTTAAATAGTAGACAACAAAATCATCAAGAAACTCACAAAATACGTCATTTATAAGATGTTGAAAAGTAGCTGGTGCATTTCTAAGTCCGAAAGGCATGACATTATATTCAAAATGTCCATACCTTGTTCAAAATGCAGTCTTCCATTCATCACCTTCTTTGATGTGAATTAAATTGTATACTCTTCTTAGATCTATTTTTATATAGATCTTAGCTTGATTGAATTGATTAAAAATTCCAGATATTAAAGATAGAGAATATCTATTCTTGATGGTAATCTTGTTGAATCCTTGATAATCTGCACACATCCATAGTGACCCATCTTTCTTCTTTACAAATAAGATAGGAGCTCTTACTAGAGATTTTGAATGACGTATGAAATTCTTGGCCAAATTCTCATCAATGTATTTCTTAAGTTCATCCAATTCATTTTGGAATAGATTGTAGATTGATCTAAATAGAGGCTGAGTTTCCTCTTTAAGATCAATTGAGCAATCATATGGACGATACTCTAGAAGAATGTCAATATTTTTTTTCTCAAAAACATCTTGATAATCTTGATATTAGCTTGGAATGCCACTTGAAGTCTTTCCACCATCAGTAATGAATGTAACATAGATAGAAAAAGATGATCCTTCTTTTGCTTCATTCATAAAAGCTTTTGCACCTATAAGTACATGTTTTATTATATTAGGCTTATAATTTGTTACTTGATTTACAAGACTTTTATTAATACTTTGAAAAAAATGAAATCTACAAGAAATCCAATCTAATTGAGGATAATACTTTTTTAGCCATGATAAACCTAAAATGACTAGGTTAGAGGGAGATTTAATTATATTAAAGATTACACAACTATTATGACCATCTATTATTACATTTATAGGAAAGATTTCATGAATAATATTTTTAAAAGATAAGGGGCAACCATCTATGACTTCTATATGTACAGATTTAGTTTTTTGTATTGAAGGTATTCTATAACTTTCAACAAATTCTTTATCTAAAAAATACACTGAGGCTCTTGAATCTAGACAAGCAGAGGTTTTGTGATTTTTAGGTCCCAAATAGATATCTATTATAAAACAAAGAGAGGGTTTTGAAGAGAGAATAGGACCTTTATTAGAAGTTGTACAAGATTCCAGGTGCATGGTTCCTATTAAAGGTGGACAAATTCATTTTTCAACATATTATCTCCTTTGACAACCGTATTCCTCGTCTTATAATTGCGTCAATTCTTTAGACAATATTAAGTAGTGTGTTTAAGTTCTCCACAATATAAACACAATCTTTCTTGATGACGACGAGTCTTTTCTTGTTCAGTAAGAGGTTTAAAACGTACAGCATTGATTTACATGTCTTCTATTTTTGAATGTACATATTGAGAAGATGTTGATGTTGCCATTATATTATAATAATGTTGGAGCTTCTTTGTATGATTCTCCAATCAAAATTCAAAAAACTAATTGTTATACTTCATAGCATAATCAATTGCTTGACTCAATGTTTGAAGATCTGATAAGTTGAGCATCAATTTTTTTACCTCATATTGTAATCCATAGATAAATTGGTTAATAAATGCAGCATCATCTCACTTAATGTCAAGTACTAATTGTCAAAATTGTAAAGCATATGATGCCATTGATCGATTGTTTTGTCGCAAGATGCAGATCTTATTGGTTGCAATACAAATTGTATCATATTCTCCATACATAGATCAAAATTTTGCCAAAAATGCCTCCAAATTATCTAATACTACATCATGACATTCAAAAAAGAATGAAAATTATGATAAAACAGAATCTGATAGTAGTATTTCAATAAACTTGACTTGTGATCCCTATGTTGGATAACTTTAGAATTGAAGTTCAATCACCAATTATACTTGATTGATGAATCCTTGAAACTTAGATTTGGTATCATCAAACTTCTCCGGCAAACTAATTTTTGATTCTTTGATGCTTAAATGGTCTTCAATCATAAGTAAAGTGGTATGGCTTGAAGCAGCTTGAATCATCTCTATATCTTCACTTCCTACTAATCTTCTTGTTCTTTGTGGTAGTGCATTGAGTTGATGCATTGTGAGCATTAATTCTTTCATTTGCTCTTGCATTTGTGCCATTGTACTCTTCATTTCAGCAAGCTCTATTATGATACCACAATAGAAAAGAAAAAAAGTGTCTATTCTCACTACAAAATAAAACATTCAAGAATAAAAGAAAAAATTCTAGGAACAATATCAATTTAGAAGTGGATAATCTACAACTTCTAATATGCTTATGTCTTATCAAAAAAAAAGAGATAATCTACTCTTAATCAAGAAGAGACAAAGCTCTGATATTGTAACTTCACTCTAGTCAATCTATCAAAGATACGAGCTAAAACAGATGCATAAGTTAGTACAAATTATTCAAAAGAAATTAACAAGATAGAAATAAAGAAGTATGTATATTCAAGAAGAAACTGGAATGGCTATTGCCAAAGACTAGAAAGTACATGAGACTCTTGAACTAGACTAAAAGCAAGAAAAGAGTTGACAAGAATGAAGAAGGCTTGACTTTTGTCTCTATTTATACTATCTAAGTAAGAGCTATATGGCGGCATTCTATAGGACCTCTTACACGAGTCTAATTTGTAAGACACATGTCAAACTTGTAAGATAAGTTTTCTACATATGCGCCACATGTTTAGCTTGTTCTACAAGCTACCAACATGTGTGACACATGGCTAGCTTGTTGACCAAGTTTCTAACCTACCAATCACCTATAGACATGTATAAAGGTGATTTTGCATCTATAAAGCTTCTAAGAAGCTTATTTATAAGATATTATCAAGTTAATTTATTTTACCTACTTCTATTGATCTATATTAACTGGATAATTATTAGAGTAAATCTTATGTCCATGACATTATTTTAGGATTTGATTAGGATTGTTAAAGATCAAATTGGAATTTATATAGGACTTTGTTAGGATTTTTAGGTTCTTGGTTAGTTGTAAAATACAAGTTTACATTTTATAGCCAAGTGCCTAGTGAATTCTCAAACAAGACAATATAAAATACGAAAATACTATCATATGGTGTGATTTTTAATTTTAAAATTTATTAGGTACTTAACTATTGAGAATTCACTTGTAATTTATTGGCTAGGCTCTTATACATAATTTATCATTAATAAAGAGGACAAATAAATATAATAATTTAAAATATATATATATATATATACATATATTTATAAATAATAAGAACCTTTTATATTTAAATAAGTTATATATATATAAGAATTTTTTTATAGCATCTAAAAAATCTTTGATACTCTTTTCTATGCCAAATTATAACTAATCAATTTTTGATAAGTTTGATTCTCAATGACTTTAAAGAAAATACATAATTTCCTTTCAAAAATTTATTTTTATATCAAAATTTTATTATAGCTCCATATATCCATCTTTTATATCTTTATAAAGTCTTGGCTTCTAAAAAAACTCCTTTAATTTGTACAAAATATCTAAATTATAATAAAATCTTTTAATATCTTATTTATTGAGAAAAAAAAAATTAAAATCATATATCTCTTGATTTAACTATTCAAATTTTATCAAATTTCTTGAAAAAGTAGCTTATATCTTTAAACTTTATATCAAAAAAAATTAATTGTAGATTTACTTTCAATTGTTTGATATTTCAAAAATCCTAATTTATAGACATTCAAGCACATTCCAAACATAAGATTTATTCCAATAATTATTTAATTAAAATAAATAGATAGAAATAGGTAAAAATAAGTTAATTTGATAATGTCTTATAGAGTAGCTTTTTGAAGCTTCATAGATGTAGTTTCATCTTTATACATATCTATAGGTGATTGATAGGTTAGAAGCTTAGCCAATAAGTAAATCACATACTACATATATTGATAGCTTGAAGAACAAGTTGAGTACATGGTACATATAAAAGAAACTTGTCTTACAAATTTGACATGTGTCTTGTAAATTGGACATGTATTGGAGGTCCTATAGAATGCTACCATATAGCTCTAAGATAGATAGTATATATAGAGATAAGAGTGAAGCCTTCTTCACTCTTATCAACATCTGTTAAAGATATGACTTACAAAAAATAAAATATCAATACATTCTTGTGTCATTCAAATAAATAGAAAATCTCTCAAAGATGGAATAATATTAAAATTATAATTGCTATTGCCAAAGATAAGAAGATTAAAAACTCTTGAAACAAGACTAAGAACAAAAAAAGCATTGATACAATTGAAGAAGACCACCCTATTATTTGATTATTATTGAGGCCTTCATAACATTTTTCAAAAAAAAACATTTGGAATACCATCAAAAGTAGTTCTTACTTCTAAAAGTATCACCAAACACTGGAAATCTCTTCCAAAGTTGTGATACCAAACACTTTGTATCTTGCCATCAATTTGAGGAAAAATATGTCATTCTTGAGTATCTTTATCTCTATTTCATCATCTTGAAGGTTGTGATAGTCATAATGTCTCGTCCGATAAATCAACAAATGATGACTCTTGAGCTCAATTTGCTAGTTGTTGATTTTTCATCTCTTTGATATGAATAAATTCAAAGAAATAGCAAACAATGATATAAGGTAGAATGAAACTTCTATTGAACTTGCTTTACTATATAGCAATGATTTTTTTAATTCTTCATCTTGGTTTTGATAGATGTCGTTGATAAAATGTATTAACTTTTATTGATGCATTTGTTAGATTCTTGTATGGCTCTTATGTGTATTCACTAATATCATATCCATTCTAATGTACAAGATATTCTAGTCAACTTTGATGCCATTTTGATTCTAAGACCTCTTCCATCTCAAATTCTTCATTGTTGTCTATTTCTATAAAAGGCAATGGCATTTATCTTTTTCCTTATATATCCACTATCTTATATGATTTGAGTAGTGATACATAGAATATAGGATAGATCTTCATAGATTGTGATAGGCATAATCAACAAGCAATTGGATTGATCTATTAACAATTAAAAATGATCTAAGCCTACAATAATCTATCTTGTTATTAAAATGAATAGTCTTGATATTATGATAAAGTAACCATACCTTATTGCCTACGTAGAATTAAGGCTATTCTTTGTAATAGACATCTATATTGATCTTTTGTCATTCTTAAGCTCCTTTAATTGTACCTTTATTATTATATGTAGCTCTAACAATTAATTTGTCAAATCTTTTGCTACAAAATTATTAATTTTTAAAAAGTCAAAAGTATCAAATCATAGATGATAACCATAATTGGCAAAGAATGGAGTTTATGAAATAAAAAAATATACCAAATTATTATAAGCAAACTTTGCCAATGGCAAGAAATTTGTCTAATCATCTTGATAATAGGTGATGGTACATCTCAAATATTATTTTAAATTTTGATATATCCATTCTATTTGTCCATCAATTTAAGGATAGAAAGTTGAAGATAGTTGTATATAATACAAAATATACCATCTTAGTGAAATGATCTACAATCATAAATATAGAGTCATATAAACTTGAATTTGAAAGATCCATGATAAAATCTATAGAAATAAAAGACTAACATTGTTTTAATATAGGTAATGGTTGAAGAAGTCTATAAGGTCAATGATAAGGAGTTTTTAATCTTAAACAAATATTACATAACTATAAAAATTCTTTAATAGCATTTTATATTTGAAGCCACCAAAAATCTCTTGATATTAGCTCCAAAGTTTTATTATATCCAAAATGTTGTGTTGTAAGAAAGTTGTGATGAACTTCAAGAACACATAGTCGTATTTTTCTTTCTGGAACATATAAACATCTTTTAAAATACAGTAGATTGTTATTAAACTCAAACTTAGAAGTATCATGTGACTTAGATGAATTATTCTTAATCTAATGAATAAGAAGGTCTGAAGTCATACTTGATTGGACTTACTTGACAAAAGTTGAATTAACAATCAACATTGATTTTATTTCTCAAAGATAAAATTACTTAAGCTTCAAGAAGATCATTCTTTGTTGATCAAAAATTGAATCTCCTTCTTTTGATATAAGATGAGAATATCTAAAAAGAGCATTGGATAGACCTTATTATTTTCTTGGCCAATAAAAGATAATGAACTCAAATCTTGACAAAGACATGCTCCAACAAACCTAATGACAATTCAATATATGAGCTGACATGAAGTATTCAAAGTTCTTATGATCCATATAGATGGTATTGTGTAGCGTGATCTTTTATCTGAAAATATACCAGATACCTAGTTGTAAAAAAATTTCTTATAACTTATTGGCAAGATTGTATTAAGTACTTTGTCTTTAATAAAAAGGACAAATAACACAAAGATATTATAAAAGAAAAATTATATTAATAAAATCTCTCTTATATTTAAATAAGTTTGTATCTAAAGTCCTTCTATGGTATATAGAAGGTCTTTAGCACCTTTTTTTGAATAAATTCACAACTAATCAATTGATGATAAGTTAGATTGCCAATAACCTTCGAAAAAAATCTATAATCTCCTTCTTAAACTCCATCTTCATATCAAAGTTTAAGTTATAACTCTATATATCTATTTTTCTACCTTCATAAGGCCTTGGCTCCTAAAAAATTGCTTTGGCTTGTATAAAAGGCTTGAAGGTATAAATTGCAACAAAATCCTTCAATAGCTTATTCATCTGCAAGGATTTATTTCTTTTTAAATTTTAGAATTCAATACCTCTTAATCTAGCTATTTAATTTCTATAAAATTTTTTCCAAAGTGTAAAAAATGCTCTTTAATTTTTTTACAAAAAAATCAACAATAGATTTACTTTTGATCGTTCAATATCTTAAAAATCCTAATAGGTGCTTAAAATCCTAGTTAAAAGACACCTAAGCACTATTTTCTTTATATCTTACAAATTCAAAATTTTATTGCTACAAAATTTTTATATATGGTCTTATTACATGAATATATATACTCTTAAAAATTTTGAACAAAAAACTTATCAAATTGTCTAAAATATAGCTTAAAATATAACCACTAATTAAGTAGGGTCACTTATTGTCTTTTGATTATAAGTACTAACTTCAACTTCTAATATTGCCTTTATTCTAGCTTGGATTTTATTAAATCATATACAAAAAATATAGCCAAAAAAGTGTTCTTTCTAATTCCAATTGTCAATTCTCTATTGCTTTTTGTATGCACGATTTATATCCAAAAGAATGATAGTAGGTACAATTTTGATACCTTAACTTTGAGCATCTATATCTCCTTCATAAAAAGTCCAAATCACACAATTTTTGCACCAAACCATATCCAAAAACCTAAAATTTCTGATTCTAATCTTTGATGTTCAAATTCTTTCAAAAAAAACCCTAATTCCTAATAAGTCCTTGAGCAACCTCCTTAAAGCTCAATAGAGATGACCTTTGGCCAATAGGAATAGAGATTTCTATCATCCATCTCCATTCATCCATATAGATAGCCTAATTATTCCTTTTCACACTAAAAATTCCTTTCCAAACTTTTTTTTAGTAAGATTTATATAATATGTGTTCTAAATACCAAATAAAAGAAGTAAATAAGATCACAAAGATCACCAATGTCTAATAAAGATGATTTAAAATATATAAAGTTATTACTAATATAAAATCAACTTCAAAAGTTACTAATAAAAAAAATAAGATTATATAAATTTTAAAAATAGTTCTTTTGAACAAATTCTTTTTAAATTAATAACCTAATTATATCTTATAATCAATAAAAATCCAATAATATGGCTCTTATTTAGTTATATAATAAATTACACATTAAATTTACATGTATAATATTTTCATATGGTAGCCAAATGACAACATGACAACAATGACTAGACTAGAAGTGCCTTTTAGATAATGAAGCCATTCTTGAAAAGAATCCACAATTGCAAGAAGTTCTTTATCATGGATTTTGTAGTTGATCTGTATTGTTAAAAAATTTCTTGGAATGAAAAGCTATTGGATGAAATTTCTCATCTGTTCCCATTTATAACAATATTATATACAAAGCAAAATTTGATCTATCTATTTACATATAAAATGCCTTGAAAAATTGACATGATATAAGATTGGTGTAAAAATAAAAACTATCTTTAAAACTTCAAATGATGCTTCTACTTCTTTACTCCACTCAAGTTTGTTTTTTACAAGTTAAGCATGTAAGTAGAGTTGCAACTTAAGAAAATCAAAGATAAACAATACTTATTTTTTATGGTAATCTTATTAAGTCATCAATAATTTGTGCACATCCAAAAATACAAAGATAGAGTTCTAAAAGAGGATTATGGATTTTTTTTTAAAGTTATTGGCAATTTAACTTATCATCAATTAGTTGGTTGTGATTTTATAAAGAAAAGGATATTAAGGATTTTTTATATACCATAGAAGGACTTTATATACAAACCTACTTAAATACAAGAGGTTTTTATTAGTATAATTTTTTTTTTGGAATATTATTGTATTATTTGTCCTTTTTAGTAAAGACAAATCACATATTAGAATCTTACTAATAACTTATAAGGAAATTTTCTATAGCCAAGTATCCAATATATTTTTAGATTGAAGATCATACCATATGATATTATTATTAGTAAAAAAATAGTAAAATTCTTTATTAATAATATCTATTGATTTTAAGGATTCTTAGATGATATTATATCAAATTGAAGACCATAGTTTGTGTCTAAGTTTTGGAAGTCACTTTTTGAGATTCTTTGAGTAGATATTAAATTTTCTTTAATATTTTATCTACAAACTAATGGCTATATAAATTGAGTCAACCAAATCTTAAAATAATATTTAAAAAGTACGATCAATTATTAACAAGATGGCTAGTTATTTTTTTGTTTCTAGCAAAGTTTGCCAATAACAACATGATTCATGCATCTACTCAATAAACTCTATTTTATTCTAATCATAGCTACTATTTAAAATTAGATACGATATCTATTGAAAGATCCAAAAATCTAATGACAAATGACTTTGCAAGTCAAATAGCTAATATCCAAACTACCTTAAAACTTCAACAAGAAGAAGCTCCAATGAAACAATTGATACACAAAGAAAGAAACAACCTCTATTTTAGATTGGTGATGAAGTATGGTGCTTTGACATAATATAAAGACTACTCATTTATTTGATAAGTTAGACCACTGAAGGTTGGAACCATTTTTTATTCAAAAATAAATTAACTTTGTTACTTATTAATTATAACTACCAACATCTATAAAAAAATACATCTTTTTTTCTACACCTCTCTTTTAAAATCTTGTAGAAAAACACATTTATTAAGAAGAATACAACTGCCATTGAATTATATTAAAATAGATAGCCATGAAGAATTTGAAATAGAAAAAGTACTTGATTTAAAGCAAAGATGAAGACAACTTAAATACTTTGTGTACTAGTATAATTATAACATTAATAAGCGTATATGAGAGTTAGGTTGAAATTTAGTTAATATATTACAAAAAATATATAAATTTCAATAATGATATCCTCTTAGTCCTGAAATAAAAATAGATGTTAGATAATACTTTCACATAATATATTCAAATATGGTTTATTTTAGACTTTGTAATTTTATTAATAGGAGGAATAGAAGTATTCTCAAAAATTTTAGAACTCAATTCTCATATATAAATAAACTAATAAATTCAAAATATTGATTTTATATTGATAATAACTTTTATATATTTTGAATCACCTTTATTAGATATTGGTGATTTTTAAAATCTTAATTTATTTCTTTTATTTGATGTTTAGAACACATATTATGTAAATATTATTAAAAAAAAGATTGAAAAGGAATTTTCATTATCAAAAAGAATAGTTAGGCCATCCATATAGATGAATGGAGATAGATGATAGAAATCTCCATTTCTATTAGCCAAAAATCATATCCAATGTATTTTGAGTTATATTTTAAGTAATTTAAAAATATTTTGGCTCAAAATTTTTAAAAGTCTATACTTTCATGTTATAAAGCCATATACAAATTTTTGTAGCATTTGGATTTTGAATTTTTGAAATATAAAAAAAATAGAGCTCAGATGTCTATAAATTAGGATTTTAAGCACTTGCTAGGATTTTTGAGATATCAAATGATTGAAAATAAATCTATCATTGATTTTTTTATAATAAAATTTAAGAATATAAGCTATATTTTAAAGAAATTTGATAAAAACTAAATAGCTGGATCAAAAGATATTTGATTCTAAAATTTAAGAAGAAAATAATTTTTTATAGGTAAATAAGATTTTAAAAGATTTTCCTATAATTTGAATATTTTTTACAAACTAAAAGAATTTTTTAGGAGCTAAGACTTTATAAAGATATAAAAGATAGATATATAGAACTATAATAAAATTTTGATATAAAAATGAGTTTTTAAAAGAAATAATAGATTTTTTTTGAAGTTATTGAAAATCTAAATTACCAAAAATTAATTAAGTATGATTTGATATAGAAAAGGATGTTAAATTTTTTTTAAATACCATAGAAAATCTTATATATAAATTTATTTAAGTATAAAATATTTTTATTAATATAATATTTTTTTTAATATTTATTTATTTATTTATCTTCTTTATTAAGAATAAATCATTTATTAGAGTCAAATTAATAAATTAGAGGTAAATTCTCTATAATTATACTTCTATTATATTTCAAAATTAAAAATGATACCATATTACAATGTCTTTGATTTAACTTATATAATTAGATTTGAATAGTTAAAAAGATAATATTATGTCAATTATGACAATTAAGCCATTTCAATTAAGTATTTTATATTATTGACCTTGAGATAAAAAACCACCTGAATTAAAAAGATGCCAAAGATTATTTAATAGCAGTTCAATAGCAATCATTATCAAAGTACAACATGTCTAAGAAAAATACTTTGAAGGAATTTTTAAAAGACAAAGATATAGAAGTTTAAATTTGATTTATGGTAGAAGACATTGGTTACTATTTTTAATTGTAAAGATGGATGAATCTTCTAACTTACAAAATATAGCTTAAATATGCGGTAGATACTATGCAACTCATCTTTGATTTTTTTTGTTTTTAATGAATTTCAATTCTATTCTTCTTTATAGAACTTGAAACTAAAAAGGGAGGTGATTTCACATACATATAATGGAAGAAGATTCTATTTGACTGTGGAAGGTATTCAATAGTTTTGAGAAGGCTCTAGTAGATCCAAGTAGATTTTAAGAAGATTTTATAAGATCTTAGAAGATTTTAGAAGATCTTAGATAGTCGTAAAAGATTCTTGGAGGCTTAGATATTTTAGGAAGTTATCAAAAAAAGATTTTAGACTTGCTTCATCTTCAAGCATCAAAAAAAAATTTCAAGGAGCTTCTTTGTACCTAATATATATAGGAATTGAGGCTGAGAGAATATCAAGGATATCAACTAAAACAGATGCATAAATTAGTAAAAACTATGTAGAAGAACAATAATAAGATAAAAATAAAGAAGTAAGTATATTCAAGAAGAAACTTGAATGGCTATTGCCAAAGACTAGAGAATACAAGAGACTCTTAAACTAGACTAGAAGCAAGAAAGGAGTTGACAAGAGTGAAGAAGATTTCATTCTTGTCTCTATAAATACTATCTAACTAAGCTTTTAAAAAGTATCACCAAACATTGAGAATCTCTTCCAATGTCACAATACCAAACACGTTGTATTTTGCCATCAATCCAAGGAAAAATATGTTGTTCTTGAAGGTTTTCATCTGTATTCCATCGTCTTGAAGATTGTGATAGTCGTAATATCTCGTCCAATAAATCAGCAAACAATGGCTTTTAAATTGAATTTATTAGTTGTTGATCCTCCATCTCTTTAGCATAAAGAAATTCAAGGAAATAACAAACAATGATACAAGGTAAGATGAAACCTCTATAGAACTTGCTTTACTTTATAACAAAGATTTTGTTGATTATTTATCTTCATTTTGACAGATATCGTCGATGAAATGCATTGACTTTTCTTGATGCATTTGCTAGATTCCTAGATGGCTTCCATGTGCATTCACTAATATTGTATCGATATCAATACACAAGATATTCCAATCAATTTTGGCACCGCCTTGATTCTAAAATCTCTTTGACCTCAAATTCTTTATTGTTGTGTACTTCTATAGGAGGCGGTGGCATTTGTCTTCTTCCTTATATATCCACTATCTTGTATGGCTCAAGTAGTGACACTTGGAATACAAGATGGATCTTCATAGATTTTGGTAGGCATAATTGATAAGCAACTAGATTGATTTGTTTACAAATCAAAAAAGATTTAAGCCTACGATAATCTAGCTTATCGCAAGGACAAATAGTCTTAATATTATGATGAAGTAATCATACCTTATTGTCTATGTAGAATTGAGGTTGTTCTTTGAAATAGACATCTGCATTGATTTTTTGTCATTCTTGAACTTTCTTTAGTTGTGCCTTCATTATTGCATGTAGCTCTAACAATCTATTTGCCAAATCTTCCACCACATGATTATCAACTTTTAAAAAGTCAAAAATATTAAGTTAAAGATGATAACCATAATTTGTAAAGAATAGAGTTTGTTGCATAGATAAATGTATGAAATTATTATATGCAAACTCTGCCAATGGCAAAAAAATTGTCCAATCATCTTCATGGTAGTTGATGGTATATCTCAAATATTGTTCTAAAACTTGATTTACTTATTTCGTTTGTCCATCAATTTGAGGGTGGAAAGTTGAGGATAATTTTACATCTATCTTCAATATTTTAAAAAGAATCTTCTAAAACCTTAATATAAATTGTATTCCTTTGTCTCATATAATAATTCTTAATAATCCATGATAGCGATAAATATTATCAAGGAAGAATTAAGTTATTTCTTTATCTATAATAGATTTTGTACATAGTACAAAATGTGCCATCTTGGTAAAAAAATCTACAATCATGAATATAGAATCATATAAACTTAACTTTGAAAGATTCATCATAAAATCCATAGAAACAAAGAACCAAAATTATTCTGATATAGGTAATGGTTGAAGAAGTCCGTAAGGTCATTAATGAGGAATTTATGTTCTTGAACGAATGTTGTACGATTGTACAAACTCTTTAATAGCCTTCTACATTTGGGGCCACTAAAAATCTCTTAATATTAGCTCCAAAGTCTTATTATATCCAAAATATCCTACTGTAGGGAGGTTGTGATGAGCTTCTGTCACGGACATATACATAGTTACCTATATAATCAGATAGAACTAGATAAAAGAAGGTAAAAGCAGGTTAATTCCATAATATCTTTAGATAAACTTCCTAGAAATATCATAGACGCTGCTTTGATTTTATAAGTGTCCATAGTAGACTTTTGGATTAGAAACTTGGTCAATAAGTTACCCACATGTCGCACATGTTGGTAGCTTGAAGACCAAGCTAAATACGTGGCAAACATATAGGAAACTTGCCCTGCAAGTTCGACACGTGTCTTGCAACTTGGACACGTGTCTTGTAAATTGGACACGTGTTGGAGGTCCTATAGAACGTCGCCACTTAGCTCTTAGGTAGATAGTATAAATAGAGACAAGAGTGAAGCCTTCTTCACTCTTGTCAACTCCTTTCTTGTTTCCAGTCTAGTTCAAGGGTCTCTAGTTTTTCTTGTCTTTTTGGCATTAGCCATTCCAGTTTCTTTTTAATATATATATTTTTCTTTATATTTATTTCTTTGAGAGAGGTCTCACTTGTTTATTTGACTTCATCTAGTTATTGTCCTTGACAGATTGACAAGAGTACACATACAGTATCAGAGCTTTGTCTTTTCTTGATTAAGAGTGGATTACCCCTTTCTCTTGATAAAACATAAGCATATTAGAAGTTGGGAGTACCCACCTCTAAACTGATATTGTTTATAGAATTTTTTTTTTTTGAGTGTGTGTTCCGTATTTCTTGAAGTAAGAGTAGACATCTTCCTTTCTATTATATTATTATGGCAGAGCTTGTGGAAATGAAGAGTGCAATGGCACAAATGCAAGAGCAAATGAGAGAACTAATGCTTGCAATGCATCAACTCAGTTTACCACCACAAGGAGTATCAAGATTAGCAAGAAGTGAAGATGTAGAGATTGTTGGAGCTACGTTAATATCTACACCAAACCATGCTACCTCACCAATGATGGAGCACCGTTCAAACATTAGAGAACCAAAAATCAGTTTGCCTGAGAAGTTTGATGGCACAAGATCTAAGTTTCAAGGATTCATCAATCAGGTACAACTGGTGATCAAACTTCAACCTCAGAGTTATCCTACGCAAGGATCTCAAGTTAGGTTTATTGGAACGTTACTTTCGGGCCTTGCCTTATCGTGGTTTTCATCTTTTCTTGAACGACGTGATCCAATATTGGATAATTTGGAGGCATTTTTTGCGGAATTTCGATCGATGTATGGAGAACATGATGCAATTCGTGTTGCAACCAACAAGATTCGCATCCTACAACAAGGCAATCGATCAGTGTCATTATACGCTTCACAATTTCGATAATTAGCGACCGACATGAAGTGGGATGATGCTGCACTCATCAGTCAATTTCTCTACGGATTACAATACGAGATAAAAAAATTAATGCTCAATTTATCCGATCCTCAGACATTGAGTCAAGCAATTGATTTTGCTGTGAAGTGTGACAATCGACTTTTTGAGTTTCGATCCGAGAATCATACAAGGGAGCCTCAACGTTATTATTCAATAGCAACATCAACATCCTCACAAAACGTACATTCGGAAGTAGAAGACATGCAAATTGATGCGGTACGTTTTAAACCTCTTACTAAACAAGAAAAGATTTGTCGTCGTCAAGAAGGATTATGTTTATATTGTAGAGAACCTAAGCACACTGCTCAACATTGTCCAAAGAAACGTCGCAACTACAAAATGAGGAGTACGGTTGTCAAAGAAGACAACATGTCAGAAAACGAATTTGTCCAGCTACAATAGGGACCGTGCAGCTGGAACCCTGTACAATTCCCAATAAAGGTCCTATTCTCTCCTCAAAATCCTCTCCTTGTTTTATGATAGATGTATATTTAGGACCAAAAAATTACAGAGCCTCTGCCTTATTAGATTCAGGAGCCTCAGCATGTTTTCTAGATGAACAATTTGTTAAGAATCGTAAAATACTTTTAGTACAGAAACCTAAACCCGTACATGCAGAAGTCATAGATGGTTGCCCATTGTCCTCAAGAGATGTCACTCATGAAACCCGTCCTATAAAAGTAACAATAGATGGTCATAATAGCTATGTAACCTTTAACATAATTAAATCTCCGTCTAATCCAGTTATTCTAGGTTTGTCATGGCTAGAAAAATATAACCCTCAAATAGATTGGAATTCTCGTAGACTTGACTTTTTTCAAGATATTATTAAACATCCTACCGATCCAGTAAAAAGCTACAAGCCTGGTATAGTAAAACCTGTACTAATAGGTGCAAAAGCTTTTATACACGCAGCAAAAGAAGGACCAACTTTTGCAAATTTTGCTATTTACGCAACACCCATTTTTGATAGTGGAAAGGCTTCAAGTGGCATTCCAAGCCAATATCGAGACTATCAAGATATTTTTGAGAAGAAGAATGCTGATATTCTTCTAGAGCATCGCCCATATGATTGTTCGATTGATCTCAAAAAAAGATCTCAGCCTCTTTTTGGACCAATCTACAATTTATCACAAAATGAGTTGGCTGAACTCAAGGAGTATATTGAAGAGAATCTGGCCAAGAACTTCATACGCCATTCCAAATTTCCTGCAGGAGCTCCAATTCTATTTGTGAAGAAAAAAGATGGATCGTTACGAATGTGTGTGGATTATCGAGGGCTTAACAAGATCACTATTAAGAACAAGTATCCACTACCTTTAATCTCCGGACTTCTTGATCAACTGAATCAAGCTAAGATCTATACAAAAATAGATCTACGAGGAGCATACAACTTGGTTCGCATCAAAGAAGGAGATGAACGAAACCGCATTAAAAAGCGATGGACATTTCCAAATATAATATTAGCCTTGGACTCACAAATGCAATTCAGGTAGATTTTCAAATATCTCATTTAACGAATAGAGTTTTAAAACTTTAGATGATTTTATTGTCTGCTATCTAGACGACATTTTAATCTAATCTAAGAATGTAGAAGAGCACGAAACACATGTTTGTCATGTCTTACAAAAACTCAGAGAAACATGATTGTATGCCAAGATGAAAAAGTGTGTATTTCTCACTACTCAAGTTGACTTCTTAGGATATATCATCTCGAATGATGGCCTCATGATGGATCCTAAGAAAGTTCAAACAATCATGGATTGGAAGATTCCAAAAACAGTAAGGGATGTACAATATTTTTAAAGATTTGTCAATTACTATCGAATCTTCATCAAAAATTTCTCTCAAGTTGCAGCCCCACTTATACATTTGACTTGTAAGGACAAGCTCGAGTGGAGTTAAGAAGCAGAAGCATCATTTGAAGCTTTGAAGATAGCTTTTACTTCTACACCAATCTTGTGCCGTGTTGATTTTTCCAAGGCACTCTTTATGGAAACAGACGCATCTGACTTTGCTTTGG
This sequence comes from Physcomitrellopsis africana, assembly GCA_036785485.1. NCBI lineage: Eukaryota > Viridiplantae > Streptophyta > Bryopsida > Funariales > Funariaceae > Physcomitrellopsis > Physcomitrellopsis africana. Next base: position 697,838 of record JAWRVF010000044.1, read on the forward strand.
GTACAGTATTGTCACAAATGGGAACAGATAACAATCTCCATCGGGTAGCTTTCCATTCCAAGAAATTTTTGGCAATAGAGATCAACTACGAAATCCACGATAAAGAACTTCTCGCAATTGTGGATTCTTTTCAAGAATGGCGTCATTATCTAGAAGGCACTTCTAATCCAGTCACCGTGTATACGGTGTCGTGACGAAAGTCCGCTTCAGGTAGACGCAAGATCCCTCTTTACAATCAAGTTGGATCCAATATGCACAAACTTTTTTAAACTTTTCTTTTATAGCCACAAAACCATGTGTATAATAAATCAACAAACTAGAAGCTTGGAAATTTATAAATCAAAATCCAGCCGTTTATATAAGTTCAAATTTTGGAAACATAGAGTTCACTTCTTTAGTCATCTTCACAAAAATTCTCAACCGTAAATTCATTACCGATCACCAGATATCATCAAAATATTAGCAAGTAATTATATAAGTAAAACCAAATCAGAAACTTGAAAATTCATAATTTAAGATCCAACTCTTCAAATAAGCTCAAAATTTGGGAAAACATATCTCATACCTCTGATCTTTGTCACATAAATTTTGAGCTATGAATTCATTATTGATCATTAGATATCACCAAATCCTTGGCAGATGCTTTTAGAAGTAAAATTTCAATCCGAAACTTGAAAATTCATAATTTAAGATCCAGCTGTTCAAATAAGCTCAAAATTTGGGAAAACATATTTCATATCTTTGATCTTTGTCACATAAATTTTGAACCGTGAATTCATTGTCGATCATTAGATATCACCAAATCCTTGGCAGATACTTTTAGAAGTCAAATCTCAATCTGAAACTTGAAAATTCATAATTGAAGATCCAGCCGTTCAAATAAGCTCAAAATTTGGGAAAACATATTTCATACCTTTGACTATTGTCACATTATTTTTGAGCTATGAAATCATTGCCGATCGTTAGATATCACCAAATCCTTGGCAGATACCTTTAAAAGTCAAAACCCTAGACACCCAAGAACAAATTTGCCATTACTCCCTAATCAAAGTTTCAATTGATATGAGATTTTAGACATAGACTTTTTATAGTATAAGTAATATGTACACAAAAAATGAGCTTCAAATTCTTCTTGAAACTCAAGTTCTAGCTTAAAGCAAATCCTTCTATTTATCTAACATCTTCAAAACCCCAGTTTAGTTTGCTGGGTTTAACTAGCCATATCTCACTCAATCTGAACTCATTTCTATCAATTCTTGGACGTAAAGTGTGTAGCTTGAAGTCTAGTTTTTTAACCCAACTTTCAGATTTCTTGCTAGTATCTTAAAACTTCTAATACACCCTAAAAAGTGACAGTAGGTGTCATATTAGTAGTCTAAGTACAAACAAGCATATCTCTCTCATCTAAGCTCCGAATCCTGCGTTTCTACCACCTAAACTCATGCCAAGAAGAAGCTCTCTCTGAATACCTCTCTGCCTTTGCCAAAAAACCCCGTCTTCTTCTCCTCCGAGCTCGTCAAAGAAGTCGCAGCCAAGGTCTTCAAAGTCCAAGTCAACAATTAATAGTTTAAAGTTATAAAAAACCCCAAATCTAATCCTCCAAGTCAGCACTATTAATGGTAGCCGACTATTGACATCCAAATCTATTATTTATCCTTGGTAAAATCCTAAATTCAACCTCAAAGTCAAAACTCCTTATATCTACAAATATAATCCTGAATCTACTAAAATCTAAGATTGGAAAAAAGATAAAAGAAATAAAAGAAAGTTTCAAGGCTAAATCAAAGTTAAAGTTAAGATTAAAGTTAAGATTAAAGATAAGGTAAAATTTTAACCAAAGAAAAAGAAAGAAAGTGAGAAATTTTTCCTAAACTATATAAAAACTTAGATTGGTAAGAAGAAAGAAAGAACTTAATAAAATTTTGAAGAAAAGATAATTAAGTTAGGTTTCTATATACGGATGTATTTACTTCACGACAACGGATCACAAGAACCTCGAGTATTTCATGTCAGCACGCATATTGAATCGTCGTCAGGCTCATTGGAGCATGTCTGTATCAAGATTCGAGTTCATTATTACATATCGGCCAGGAAAACAACAAGGTCTGTCCAATGCACTTTCTAGACGTTCTTATCTTACACCAAAAGAAGGAGATGCAGCTTTTGATCAATAAAGAACGACTCTCTTGAAGTCAGAGCAATTTCATCTTCAGACAACGAAATCAACATTAACTGTTGATTCAACTTTTCTCAAGCAAGTCCAGTTAAGTATGTCCTCAAATCCTCTTATTCATGAAATTAAGAATAATTCTTCTAAGTCTCATGATATTTTGAAGTTTGAGTTCAAGAAAAATCTACTCTATTTCGAAGGGCGCTTATATGTTCCAGAAGGTGAAGCACGATTACGTGTTCTTCAAGCTCGTCATGACTTCCCGGCAGCAGGACATTTTGGATACAATAAGACTCTAGAGTTGATATCTAGAGATTTTTGGTGGCCTCAAATGTGGAAGGGAGTCAAAGATTTTGTAAAAACATGTGATGTTTGTTTAAGATCAAAAACTCCTCGCCACCGACCCTACGGACTTCTTCAGCCATTACCCATTCCAGAACAACCATGGTCTTCTGTGTCTATGGATTTTATCACGGATCTTCCAAATTCAGGTTCTTATGAAGTGGATCATATTCACGATAGTAGATCGTTTACCAAGATGGCATATTTAATGAAAAATCTATTATGCTAAAAACAATTTAAGCTTTTCCTTGACAATATCTACCGCTATCATGGATTACCTAAGGATATTATATCGGATAGAGGAACTCAATTTGTATTGAGATTTTGGAGAACGCTTTTCAAGATTCTAAAGGTGGATATAAAGCTATCTCCAGCTTTCCATCCTCAAACTGATGGACAAACGGAGCGCGTAAATCAAGTCTTGGAACAGTATTTGAGATGTACCATCAATTACCAACAAGATGATTGGACAACTCTTTTACCATTGGCAGAGTTTGCTTATAATAATACGGTACATTCTTCTATACAATAAATACCTTTCTTTGCCAATTATGGCTACTATCCACGACTTGATACTTTTGACTATTCGAAAGTTGACAATCCTACTGCGGAAGACTTGGTAAATCATTTGTCAGAACTACATACAACAATGAAGGCACAATTAAAGGAAGCTCAAGAACGACAAAAGATAAACGCTGATGCGTATCGAAAGAAACAACCACAACTCAACATAGGCGACAAGGTATGGCTACTTCATCGCAATATCAAGACTACGCGACCTTGTGACAAGTTGGACTATCGTAAGCTTGGACCTTTTCGTATTTCTGAACAAATTAATCCAGTTGCATATCGATTACACCTACCAGAGTCTATGAAGATCCACCTTGTATTCCACGTGTCTCTTCTTGAACCATATAAGACAATGAACATACCAAGAAGAAGACAAGTGCCACCTCCTCCTATAGAAGTGAACAATAATGACGAATTTGAAGTGGAAGAAGTCTTAGATTCAAGGCGGCCCCAAAATAGGTTGGAATATCTTGTTCACTGGTACGGATACGATATTAGTGAGCGCACATGGGAACCAGCAAAAAATCTAGCGAATGCAACGAGGAAGGTGGAGACCTTTCATCAACAACATCCATCGAAACCAAGATGAAGACTTTCCCTATAAAAGAAACAAGATGTAGGCAAGATAACATTCAACTTTCTATCCTTGTTTGTAGCTTCTTTGTATTTTGTGACGCTAAGGAGATGGAGAATCAACAGCCAGCGGATTTGACTTAAGAGCCTTCATTTGCTGACCTACCGGACGAGACATTGCGATTGTCACAACCCTCAAGACGACGCAACCGAGATGAAGATCTTCAAGAATGACATGTTCTTCCTCGAATAGATGGCGAGATACAACGTGTTTGGTATCACGACCTTGGAAGAGATTCTCGATGTTTGGTGATTTTATTGGAGATAGGAACAACTCCTGACGGTGTTCCAGATGTGATATTCGAAGGAAGTTATGAAGGTCACAACAATGATCAAATAACAGGGTGGTCTTCTCGCCCTGGAATGGGACACTATCGATGGCTGAGAAGACCCATCAATTACCTTCGAAGAGAACAAAGATCAGAATATGTGGCAAATATTATTCGCCGCATCTTAGACTTTCTACACATGTAATCACCGCTCCTCGTGGAACTCGTCCTTTAAAGGGGGGGTAATGTCACGGACATATACATAGTTACCTATATGATCAGATAGAACTAGATAAAAGAAGGTAAAAGCAGGTTAATTCTATAATATCTTTAGAGAAACTTCCTAGAAACTTCATAGACGCTGCTTTGACTTTATAAGTGTCCATAGTAGACTTTTGGATTAGAAACTTGGTCAATAAGTTAGCCACATGTCGCACATGTTGGTAGCTTGAAGACCAAGCTAAATACGTGGCGAACATATAGGAAACTTGCCCTGCAAGTTCGACACGTGTCTTGCAACTTGGACACGTGTCTTGTAAATTGGATACGTGTTGGAGGTCCTATAGAACGTCGCCACTTAGCTCTTAGGTAGATAGTATAAATAGAGATAAGAGTGAAGCCTTCTTCACTCTTGTCAACTCCTTTCTTGTTTCCAGTCTAGTTCAAGAGTCTCTATTTTTCTTGTCTTTTGGTATTAGCCATTCCAGTTTCTTTTTAATACATATACTTCTTTATATTTATTTCTTTGAGAGAGGTTTCACTTGTTTATTTGATTTCATCCAATTATTGTCCTTGACACTTATACATGGATATAAGTCTATTATGTATAAAGAAAAATGAGTTCCAACTTGGATATTTTTGTCTTGGAAAGATGATATTATAAGAGAAAGGCTATTAGAACTTTGCATTCAACAGTTTCAAAGATTGCCTGAAGATATGCAAATAGCATTAGAAAGGTTTAAAGGTGCTAGATTGAGCAATAAAAAGAGATTTGACAAAACCCATAGATAGAGGTCTAAGAAAATTGAAGAAGGTGATTGGGTGCTGGTGTTTGACAGTTCATTAGAATATTAGTATAGCACAATGAGGAAATTTGCATGAAGATGGTTTGGACCATATGTAGTGGTTAAAATGCATACCAAAGCCACCTATTCACTTCATGACTTGGATGGAAATTTATTGAGGATCCCAATAGCACACAAAAAAATTAAAGCGTACAGAAGAAGGGATGAGAAGTTTCATATCATTGATCTTGAAGAATTCTTAACTCCATCAGAAAAATATATATATATATATCAAAAGATGAGGTAGAGATTGAGATGGAGGATGAAGAGGATTAAACTTGGTGCATACTGGAGGATGTGCAAATTCAGAGGAGGTGCATATCATACTGCATTTATATGCAGTATATAGAAATATTATAAACCTTGTATTTTATTGTTACTACATGTGTGAATGCTAGAGGTTATTTAAGAAGATATTATAAAGAGAGGGTTTATTTTAGCTACTTAATTAGTGAATTAGGATGGCTATTTGTTTTGGTTCCTACCTTACCTATATCCTAGAATAGATTCTTTTGTAATTAGAAGAAAAATAAAGCTTGTTTTATCTTTCTTGTTGACTTTGAGATAGCATGGACTTTGTGAGAGATAAGAAAGAAGAGTATGGGGTGAATAGGACCTATCCAATAGGATTTTTGCTGCCCATGTGCTCGTGGCATGGGCTGATGTGGAAGAAAAGAGGAGAATACTCCTCTTATAGGACCTAGGATTTGGTAATTTTTGGGTAGTGAACTTTGGAGAGAGATAGCTCCAAGGATATAGAAGCATTTGTAATGAAAATTAGAAGGTGTGTTCTTTGAGTTGTGAGCATTCTAGAACCTATTCTTTTGTTTGTATTAGAGTTGTGAGCAAATAGTTATGCTTGTTTTAGTAGAGTGAGGTTTGTTGCCATTGAAAAGTGACGGCAGAAACTTCGAGCTACCACTGCAAGTTTGATTTCAACTCTTTCTTAGTGAAATTTATAAAAAGTGTGGAAAATTGTGCTAGCTTTCTATCAAGCTATCTCTTGTAACATTTGGAGTTGGAAAGAGAAAGTTGTGAGCTTGAGAGTGGGAAAGGGTCTGCTGCCACCTGATGAAGAGGACTAGAGACTTTGTTCAACCACCCAAGTCAGACAATCTCTTCAAAATTTTTGATACTTTAGGTGCTTATAATAGGTTCTTGTATAATCTTTCCACAAAAACAAAAATCAATGCATTTGGAGCTTCTATGAAAGACTTATGAGTCGTGAAGTGTCAAGAGGATAAATTGTTGCTAAGGTTTGAGGAGTAGATTTGATTAGCTATAAAATCTGAAGTTTGAGAGGTATACATGCGAAATTTTAAGACAAGTTAGATGATGGAGTGAGCTTTCTAAAAAGCTATTGCATATCCAATTTGGAGAAGGGAAGCAACCACAACAAAGGCTGAAGTGAAGAAGAGCTTTGCTGCCTTTGTATTTACTGGGAAATTTTAGTGCTTATTTCATTTAGCCATAACTTTTAAATGGTAAGACATCTATTTGTGAAATTTTGATATGTTTTACAATGAGTTATTGGCTTTTCATGGGCTATAAGCATGCTGGATTTGACATTTGGATGAATTTTTAGTGATTTAATTAATTTCAGCTTCTTGTATAACTTGTATTTCTCATATGCGGTCGTATTTGAGGTATACTTGAGTATATACATACTTTGTTTATACTTGTTATACAAGTATATATACTTATAATTACATCAAGTATTTTTATAAGTATTTTATAAATATTATATATAATATTTGTACAAATATTTATATAAGTATTTTACCAAGGATTATATTCTATTTTTATACAAGTATTTATATAAGAATTATATTCTACTTTTATATAAGGATTATTTTCTATTTTTATACAAAGATTATATTCTAATATTGTACAAGTATAAAAGATATTTGTACGGCTTTCTCTGATATTCTCTACTAAATCTAGTAGCAGCTAGGAATCCGGCGTTTTTCCAAGGCAAATTCTTTCTCTCCGACAGCGTGATGTTGGAATCATATGCAACACCTTATAAAGATCCTATTCTTCTCTTAGATCCCTCACCTCATTTTATAATAGATATATTTTTAGAATCTAAAAATTACAAAGTCTTTGCCTTATTACATTTAAGAGCCTCAGCTTGGTTTATAAATGAAGACTTTGTCAAAAAACAAGAAATATCTCTAGTTAAGAAAACTAAATTCATGCATGTAATAATCATAGATGGTCTTTTGTTGTATTTTGGAGATATTATCTATAAGACTATTCTTTAAGATATAGCAATTAAGGGATATAATAGCATTGTCGTGTTGTAAATCAAAACATAGTGTGAAAAACATAAAAGAATGCATTAAAATAAAAAGATTAAGATTAGAAGAAAGGTTGATAGAAAATTAGTAGTAAGAAGATATAATGGAAATTTACCTTAAAAAGTGAAATTTCTTCAAGTTAGTAAAAAAAAAAAGGTTGAGGAAGTAGAAAAGACATGGGCTAAGAGGTCTTTTTGACCAAGAGGATAAAGAAGACCAGGAGGGAGATGACAAGGAAGGGTCGTGAAGAAGAAGGAAGAGAGTTTTTTTGGAAGGCATAGGATTTTTTTGATAGGCAGTATACATTTTTGTGTATAGAGGAAGCTTGGAGAGGATTTTAGATGCGAGTTTTTGTGGGTTTGTAGTAGACAAGATAAGAAACTCATAGAAATAATTCTCATGTCTTTTCATTAAGTATCAAGGGAGATATGAGTCGTGAAAGTTGTAGGTGTTTAAGACTAGGGCAGTGAGGGTTATAAAATTTCGGGCCCTGGTTCTTGAAAACCACTTAGATTTTAGGAACAAAATTTGTTGGTTTTTTGTTTCTTATAAAGTTAACTACTTTGTGTCAAAATCTCAAGTCAATATGACCTCTAAGCAAAGAGTTATGAGTGAAATTGTAACCGGTTTGAATGAAAAGAGAAATAGAGTGAAGGTAGGGTTGAGGGTTTATATAGGCAGTGCATGTGTGTGGGTTTTTTTGGGTATAAAGAGATTTAGGAGACGAATTTGAGTGTGAAATTTGATAGACATGATCTATGTAAGTTAAGGAAGAGATGAGTGTAAGTTTGATACTCATTAGTCTTATAAATAAAATGTTATGCTTTTTCAAAGTAACAGAGGTCTATCTCCAAATCAGTGAAGTTTGAGGGAGCATATCTTTGTTATCAGAGTAGTATTTTGAGTAAAATTTGTTGGGGTTTGTAGATATATGAGTCTATTAAGTTGTGTAAAAAACTGATTGCTATTGGAGTTATATTCGAGGAGTTATGAGGAAAATTGTGGTCGGATCTAGAGTTGTTAGAAGGCAAAATTAAAGAAGAAGGATGGAACCTATAACTCAAGTTTGGAGAAGGCTCTTGGAGCAATATTTGGAGGGTGTTTACAACATGAGATAAGCTATAAGCCTACCAAATTTCAGCACTTAGGTCTTCTTTAATGAAGAGCAATGAAGGTGTGAAGCAAAGGGGGTCTAGAATCAAAGGCAGCATAGAGGGATTACTTTGACAACATGGTTCTCTCTAACCACATGAGCTATAATCAAAAGGTTTATGGGGTTTGCTTCTTTACTCTCTTAAGTACCTTGTATCCAAATTTTGCTTCAATTGATATGATATCCTAGGATTTATGAGCAAAATTGAGGGCGGGTTTCTAAAGGCAGAATATGTTAGGATTAATAAAGTATGTTTTTATATAAATTCTTCAATTTTATGAACTTTATGAATCTCATCTTGCACTTGAGAAATTAGAGGCAAAAAAGACCCAGTGTTTCTTAGGGCTAAGACTCTCACCACGACAATGTAGTAATATTTAATATGATTAGATCTCTCTCCAACCTAATTATTTTAGAATTATTGTGGTTAAAAAAATATAATATTCAAATAGATTAGACTTCTGATAACCTTGATTTTTTTTGTAGTTTAATCCAAATATCTGTTAGTCAAATAAACACATATAATTCTAATATATCCTAATCTTTATTAATAGATATAAAAGCTTTGATACATGAGGCAAAAAAAAGATCATCTTATACTATGTATGTTACATCCATTTTAGATGCTGAAAAGACTACAAGTGGTATTCTTAATTAATATTAAGATTTTTAAGATGTTTTTAAAAAAAAAGTATAAATATTTTTTTAAAGTATTGACCTTATGATTGTTCAATTGATCTTTAAGAACGAGCTCAACCACCATTTGGACCAATCTATAGTTTATTATAGAATGAATTTATTGTATTGAAAGAATATATTAACAAAAACTTGACTAAAAACTTCATATGCCATTCAAAGTCTCCAACTAGAGCTTCTATCTTATTTGTGAAGAATAAAGACAGATTGTTGCGGATGTACATAGATTATCAAGGACTTAACAAGATTACTATTAAGAATAGATATCCTGTATCTTTGATTGTAAGACTTCTTGATCAACTCAATCAAGCAAAGATCTATACAAAAATAGATCTATATAGAGTATACAACTTGGTTTGCATAAAAAAAGGTGATGAATAGAAGACTGCATTTTGAACTAGGTATCGTTATTTCAAATATAATGTCATGCCTTTTGGACTTACAAATGCATTAATTACTTTTCAAAATCTTATGAATGATATTTTTTATGAATTTTTTGATGATTTTCGTATGTGTTATTTAGACAATATTTTGATCTATCCTAAGAATATAAAAAAAAATGAACTTCAAGTTTGTCATGTATTACAAAAACTTAGAGATATAAGACTATATGTCAAGATAGAAAAGTGTGTATTTTACACTACTCAAGTTAACTTTTTAGGATACATCATTTTGAATGATGGTCTCAAGATGGATCATAAGAAAGTCTAGACAATCATGGATTGGAAGATTCCAAGAATAATAAGAAATGTATAATATTTTTTAAAATTTACTAATTATTATTGAATCTTCATTAAGAATTTTTTTCAAGTTTTAATTCCACTTATACGTTTAACTTGTAAAGATAAACTCGAGTGGAATAAAGAAGCAAAAATATTATTTAAAGCTTTAAAGATAACTTTTATTTTTACACCAATCTTATATTGTATTGACTTTTCTAAAGCATTTTTTATGGAAACAGACATATTAGACTTTGCTTTGTATGCAATATTATTGCATATAGGAACAAATAACAAATTCTACTTAGTAGCTTTTCAATCTAAGAAATTTTCAATAATAGAAATCAATTATAAAATCCATAATAAAAAACTTTTTATAATTATAGATTATTTTCAAAAATAGTGTCATTATTTAGAAGGCACTTCTAGTCCAGTCATTATATTTTCAGATCATATGAACTTTGAGTATTTTATATTAGTACGCATATTGAATTGTCATTAAGTTCATTGGAGTATGTTTTTGTCAAGATTCAAGTTTATTATCACTTATTGACTAGAAAAATAATAAAATGTGTTCAATGTCCTTTTTAGACGTTCTTATCTTACACCAAAAAAAAGAGATTCACCTTTTAATTAACAAAGAACAAACTTCTTGAAGTTGGAGCAATTTCATCTTTAAACAATGAAATCAACATTGAATATTGATTCAACTTTTCTCAAGCAAGTCTAATTAAGTATGTCTTTAGACTCTCTTATTCATGATATTAAGAATAATTCATCTAAGTCTTATGATATTTTTAAGTTTGAATTTAAGAATGATCTACTCTATTTCAAAAGACACATATATATTCCAAAAGCTCAAGCATGACTACGTTGTCATATTATGATTTGGCTATCATATAAAAATATTGTATATATATATTTAATATATAATTTATTATATAAAAAAATGAGAGCTATATCAATAGATTTTTATATATTATAAAATATGATTAGGTTATTTATTTAAAAAGAATTTATTTAAAAAGACTATTATTCAGGTTTATACAATCTTATTTCCTTTTGATAGTGATTTTGAGGTTGATTTTTATATTAGTAATAACTTTATATATTTTGAATCACCCTTGTTAGACATTGGTGATCCTTGGGATCTAGTCTACTTCTATTATTTGGAATTTAAAATATACATTATATAAATCTTATTAAAAAAAGAATTAAAAAAGAATTTTTAATATGAAAAGGAATAGTTAGGCCATCCATGTGGATGAATGGAGATGGATGATAGAAGTTTCTATTCCTATTGGCCAAAAATCATGCCCAATAGATTTCAAGGAGGCTGCTTGAGAGCTTATTAGGAATTAGGATTTGTCTTTCAATAACATTACCTATACCAAAACAACCTTAGTCTTTTGTTTCTATAGATTTTATCATAGATCTTCCAAATTCAAGTTCATATGATTCTATATTTGTGATTGTAGATCGTTTCACCAAGATGGCCCATTTTGTACTATGTACAAAATCTATCATAAGTGAAGAAATAATTAAACTCTTTTTTGATAATATCTACTATTATTATGAATTATCAAGGAATATTATATCACATAGAGGGATGTAATTTACATCAAGATTTTGAAGAATCATTTTTAAAATATTGAAGGTAGACATAAAACTATCTTCAGTTTTTCATCCTCAAATTGATAGACAAACAAAATAAGTAAATTAAATTTTGGAGCAATATTTGATGTATACCATCAACTATCATCAAGATGATTGGATAGTTTTTTTACCATTGGTAGAATTTGCTTATAATAATTTGGTACATTCTTCTACTCAAGAAATATCATTCTTTGCCAATTATGGTTATCATTCACAATTTGATACTTTTAACTTTTTAAAAGTTGATAATCGTGTGACAAAAGATTTGACAAATTGGTTCTCAAAGTTACATGCAACAATTAAGGTACAATTAAAAGAAGCTCAAGAATGGTAAAAGATCAATATAGATGTCTATTATAAGGAATAGATTCAATTTCATATAGGCAATAAGATATGATTACTTTGTTATAATATCAAGACTATTCATCCTTATAACAAGCTAGATTATTGTAGGCTTGGACTATTTTCAATTTGTAAACAAATTAATCCAAGTTCTTATTGATTACATCTACCAAAATCTATGAAGATCCATCCTATACGTGTCACTACTTGAGTCATACAAGATAGTGGATATATAAGGAAGAAGACAAATGCCACCGCCTCCTATAGAAATGAATAACAATAAAGAATTTGAGATAAAAGAGGTCTTAGATTCAAGACGGTATCAAAATTGGCTAAAATATCTTATACATTGGTATAAATATAATATTAATAAATACACATGGGAGCCATTAAAAAATCTAGCAAATGTATCAACAATAGTTAATACATTTTATTGACAACATCCATCAAAATTAAGATGAAGAATCAAAAAAATCTTTGTTATAAAGCAAAGAATGTTCAATAGATGTTTCATTCTATGTTGTATCATTATTTGATATTTTTTTGAATTTATTTGTGCCAAAGAGATGGAGAATCAACAACAAGCAAATTCAACTTAAGAACCATTGTTTGTTGATTTATTAAACAAGACATTATGATTATCACAACCTTCAAGACAATGGAATAAAGATAAAGATCCTCAAGAACAATATGTTTTTTTTTGGATTAATGGCAAGATACAACATATTTGATATCACAACCTTGAAAGAGACTCTTGGTATTTGTTGATACTTTTAGAGGTAAGAACTATTCTTGATAGTATTTTAAATATTTTTTTTGAAGGAAGTTATGAAGGCTTTAACAATGATCAAATAATAGGGTGGTCTTCTTGTCCTAGTATGGGACACTATCAATGGTTGAGAGGACCTATCAACTACCTTTAAAAGAAATAAAGATCAAAATATATAACAAATACAATTCAGTGCATCTTGAACTTCTTCAACAAGTAATCACCACTTCTTATAAAATTTGTCTCTAGAATGGAGAGTAATGTCACAGACGTAAGATTTATTCCAATAGTTATCTAATTAGTATAGATAAATAGAAGTAGATAGAAATAAATTAATTTAATAATATCTTAGAGAAAAGTTTCTTAGAACCTCCATAGATACAATTTCACCTTTATACATGGCTATAGGTGATTGGTAGGCTAGAAACTTGGCCAACAAATTAGCCACATGTCATACATGTTGGTAGCTTGTGGATCAAGCTAAGTATGTAGTATACATATGAGAAACTTGTCTTGCAAGTTTGATACGTGTCTTATAAATTGAATACGTGATGGAGGTCCTATAGAACATTGCCACATAGTTCTAATTCATATCTTTGATATGAACATTGTCATTGATTTGTAAAATAAGTTTGAGAAGACATATGACATTGCTCTTTGACATGCCAAAGTAACATTGCAAAGTCCAAAAGGTATGACCACATTGTCATATAGTAACACAACCATTAGATGAAAGAAAAAAAGAATTATTATATTATATAGGAATTCAAGTGAAAGTATTTTAGCAAACTATCTTAGAATTATAGATAATAGACAAGAAAGTAATAAAAATTAAAAGGTACTAATGTTACTTTTTTATAGAAGAGGTTTCTATTTACTTTATATGGCCATAAATAAAGCAAAATAAAATAGATTAGAAAAATAAATAATATAGTCATCTTTAAAAAAGAATTAAGAATAGATTTTAGCAAATTTTATCTCAAAATTCTCAGAGTTGATATCCAAAAAGGACCAATTGTGATCTTGGATCAAAATCAGACCTTGAAGTACATAACCATGTGCCTAGGGCGGATTAGAGGTCCTTTTACAAATTAAAAAATTAGATTAGTCAGAAAACTTTAAAAAAATTGTTTGTATATTAATTTTGAGTGATTTAGAGAGAAATTGGCTTTGTAAGAGCTTTGCAAAACTAAGGATGTATAAGATGATTATAGATTTTGTGAAGTAAAGAGGAATTTATAAATTTAAGCATTTCATAAGTTTGATTACAGATCTATATGTGAAAATTTGAAGGTTTGTGACTATAATTGTGATCAATATGCTTTATAAGTTTGAGCTTGATCAAATGACTTAATTGGGAGTTATCAAAGTTTAAGTGGATTGAGGTCTCAAAAGTTGGGATTTGAAGGTTAGTAAAGATTTCTTAGATATTTAGCAATATGTAAGTTGGATTGAAATGAAAGTTATTTGTATAGATAGTAGATTAGATTATTTATTTATGTATGAATTTTAAAAGCAATTAAATAGTAGAAAGAGAAGATATTTGTATTGGAAGTTTGATATTAGGATAGGAGAAGAAGAGCAGCCTACACCTAAGTAGAAATTTGAGATTAACTTCTGTTTGGTGAGTTGGTTCTCTTTCAACTTTTTTGAGTATGTTTTCAACTTAATTGCTAAAAATTATATAAAATATGGGCTAAGATCAATAGTTAGATTATTACCTACTATAGTTTTATTTTGCTACAGGATTTGATTAGAATTTGTTAGAATTTGATTATAATTTGTTAGGATTATTAAGATTTGTTATAATTTGATTAATATTTGTTAGGATTTATTAAGGTTCATTTAAGATTTGATTAGGATTTGACTAGGATTTAATTAGAATTTGAATAGGATTTGGTTAAAATTTGACTAAGATATGAATAGGATTTAATTAGGATTTGATTAGGATTTGATTAAAATTTGACTAAAATTTGACTAAAATTTGATTAAGATTTGATTAGGATTGTTAGAATTTGATTAAAATTTGATTCGGATTTAAATAAGATTGAATAAAATTTGAATAGGATATGACCAAGATTTTATTAGGATTTGGTTAGAATTTGATAAGGATTTGACTAAGGTTTGAGTAGAATTTAACTAAGATTTGATCATGGTTTGATTAGGATTTGAATAGGATTTGAATAGGATTTGATTAAAATTTGATTATAATTTCTATTTTTAATATTTTAAAGGATTTTTATTTTAATATTTCTTTTGAATTTATGTTAATATTTCTTTAAGATTTCTTTATTATTTCTTTATGACTTTTTTAGAAGTTTTTTAGGATTTTTTTTGTATTTTTTTTATAATTCATTAAAATCTAATTGAATTTTTAATAGTTAGACATACTTATTAGTCTTTAATTATAAATTTTATATAATTCTATTAGAGGTTTTAGGACTTGTTGTTATTTCTCTTTTATCTTCTACAGCCAGGTGCCCAACGTATTCTCAAGCAAGACTTTATGATATACAACAATATAGATGAAGGTGCCTCAAGGTGTAATAAAAGATATTTTGTAATAATCCTTTGGAGCTATAAAAATTTGATTATAATCTAAATATCCATCTATAAATATATATAATTTGTACCCAACATTCTTTTCTTGGATTGATATTTATAAATGGGAGGAAAAAGTGATCGTTTTAGATGCACTTATTAAGCTTCCTATAATCTATGGATACTTGAAGCTTTCCATTCTTCTTCTTAATTAATATCATTACTGACACCCAATCTGTAATCTCAACAAATTAAATAAATTTGAATTGGAAGAATTTTTTAATTTAGCTTTGACAAGTAGTTATAAATTGGGATTCATTCTTCTTTCTTTTTATCTAACAGAAATTGAAATAGGAAGAAGTGGAATATGATATTGGGCTATTTTAAGAAGTATGTCCTTGAGGTCTTTATAAGATCAAGCAAATACATCCCTATATTCCATAATTAATAACTTGTAACTTAACAAATCATCTTTCATCAATTGAATTCTGACTTTAATTAATTTTGGATCTTCATTCTCCAAAGATACATCCATCAATTTGTAATTAAGGTCATGCACATGAGATTGCTCTTTAGGTCTTCTATACCAATCATTTAATATTTGTGAATTGTTGGCCATGTCATTTTCAGTTGTAAGACCACTAGAAGTTTGTTTAAATTATAAAGGTGGAATAAGATTGCCTTCTTCTGTTAAGTCATCTAACTTACAAATCTAAGTGCCATCAAAGTTCATTTTAAAAGCATCCATTTAATTAATGTCATCTACCAAGATTGCTAAAGCCACTTCTTCTTCATGGTTTTGCCAAATGGTAAAACTATCTATGAAGTTAACACTTATGACTTCATCTCTATTTGAAATAGGATGATTTTTCAACCACTAAGTGAACTCTCTATTATCTTTTCAATTGTATAATCTAAGGCCCATATATCCTAATGGAATTGATTGGACCATACTTGAGTGAATTTCCTTGCTTACTATCAAATCAGCAAATCTAACATTCTTTTTGAATTTCTTTTGTAGTTGTAGACTTAAAATCTCATCTTTTGAAGAGTGAGATGTCAAGGACAAGAACTCGATGAAAGCAAATAAATATATGAAACTTTTATTAAATATAATAAAATAGAAGTAATAAAGTATGTATATTAAAAGAAATTAGAATGGCTATTGCCACAAGACAAGAAAACTATAGACTCTTAAAACTCGACTAGAAACAAGAAAGGAGTTGATAGGAGTGAAGAAGGCTTCATTCTTGTCTCTATTTATACTATCTATCTAAGAATTACATGGCGATATTCTATAGGACTTCCTACACATGTCTAATTTGCAAGACACATGTCAAACTTGCACGACAAGTTTTCCACATATGTGCCACGTACTTAACTTGTTCCGTAAGCTACCAACATGTGTGACACATAGCTAGCTTGTTCCACAAACTACCAATATGTGTTCCATGTGGCTAGCTTGTTCTACAAACTACCAATATGTGCTCCATGTGGCTAGCTTATTAACCGAGTTTCTAACCTATCAATCACCTATAGATATGTATAAAGGTGATTTTATGTCTATAAAGCTTCTAGGAAGCTACATTATCAGATATTATCAAATCCACTTAATTTATCTACTTTCATTGGTCTATATTAATTAGATAATTATTGAAATAAATCTTATGTCCATGATATTATCCCCTCTTTTAGGGACGAATTCCATGAGGAGCGGTGTTTACATGTTGAGGAAGTCCAGAATACGTTGAATTGTGCTTGCCACATACTCTGATTTTTGTTCCCTTCCAAGGTAGTTGATAGGTCATTTCAACCATTGATAATGTCCTATATCAAGGCGAGAGGACTACCCTATTATTTGATCATTGTTAAGGCATTCATAACTACCTTCAAAAAAAACATTAGAAACACCATCATGAGTAGTTTCTATCTCTAAAAGCATCACCAAACATCAAGAGTCTCTTCCAAGGTCGTGGTACCAAACACATTGTATTTTACTATTAATCCAAGGAAGGATATGTCGTTCTTGAGGGTCCTCATCTCTATTCTGTCATCTTGAAGGTTGTGATAGTCATAATGTCTTATTCGGTAAATCAGCAAACAAAGATTCTTGAGTAGAATATGCTGGTTGTTAGTTCTTTATCTCTTTAACATCACAAATACAAAGAAGCTACAAATAAGGATAGAAAGTAGAATGTTATCTTATCTAGATTGTATTTCTTTACTAGAGAAGGTCTTCATCTTAGTTTTGATGGATATTATTGATGAAAAGCCTCTACTTTCCTTATTGCATTTGCAAGATTCTTTTCTAGTTTGCATATGTATTCACTAATATTGTATCCATGCCAATGAACAAGATACTCCAACCTATTTCAGCGCTACCTCGATTCTAAGACTTTTTTCACATCAATTTTTTTATTATTATCTACGTCTATAAGAGGAGGTAGTACTTGTCTTTTTTTTTTGTATGATCACTATCTTATATGGTTCGAAAAGAGACATGTTTTCACATGGCATGATTTTCTATCTGAAAATACACTAGGTACTTGGCTGTGGAGAATTCACTTAAATATTATTGGCAAAACTCCAACAAGTGATTTATTCTTACTAAAAAGGTCAAATAATACAACAATATTACAAAAAAAAAGTTGTATAGATAAAAAAATCTCTTATATTCAAGTAGGTTGGTACAAAAGAGGTTCAAATTTCCACAAAAATCCTTCAAAACTTTGTTCACTCACAAGGACTTATTTCTTGCTGAACTTTAGAGTTCAATAATTCTTGATCTAACTATTTAATTTCTATAAAATTTACTTTAAAGTGTAGAAAATCTTCTTAATTTTTATTACAAGAAAAAAATCAACTATAAATTTATTTTTGATTGTCCGATATCTCAAAAATCCTAGCTGGTGCTTAAAACCCTAGCTTAGAGACACCTAAGTACTATTTTTCTTATATCTCACAAATCCAAAATATTAATGCCATAAATTTTTTGTATATACTCTTGTGACATAACTATACACACTTTTAAAAATTATGAGCCAAAAAATTATCAAATTGCTCAAGATATGGCTCAAAACACAACCACTATGTAAGCAGGTCACTTACTGCCCTTAACTTGCAAGCACTAACTTCAATTTCCAATATCTCCTTCACCCAAGCTTGGATTTTATCAAGCCATATATGAAAACTATAGCCAAAAAAGTGTTCTCTCCAATTCTAATTGTCGATCCTTAATTGCTCTCTGTATGCGCAATTTATATCCAAAAGAGTGACAGTAGATCCAAAATCAATACCTTAACTTTGAGCACCTATAACTTCTTTATAAAAAGTGAAAATCACTCAAGATTTGCACCTAAATCAGATCTAAAAATCTAAACCTTATGATCCTAGCCTTTGATGTTCAACCCCTTGTGAGTCCCACCAATAGATCTTAATTGGTGGATTGGTTAAAAATATAGTCTTAAGTCATTTAATTATACAAATACGATGGTTAGAGAGTCTTTGTGACCTTATTTTACGATTTGCATGTGTTTTACAATCCGAATTATATATTGAGCTTATAGTTGTAGAAACCCATGTATTAGAAGAAATTTGCGATAAGATGTCACAAGCTTCTATTGGAATGGAGCTCAGAAGAAGACAGCCTTTAGAGCCTCAAGTAGAACCTTTATCAATTCCAATTCCAAAGGCTAGTATAGCCAATGAAAAAAACCACAACTTCCAAACCAATATCCAGATCGATCCAATGATGTTACCTAGGGGATTATCAATTGTAGTACCTTCAAAATTACAAGGGGCATCGATTCCACCTAACCTTCCAAGATTTAGTGGATCTATCAATGAAGATCCAACAACCCACGTAGAAAGGTTTGTAGAGGTACTTATCACCAGTTTAGTAACCAATCATGGTTACTATTTAATATGGTTTCCAACAACCTTGATAGATTCTGCATATACTTGATATAGATCTCATGTAGAGGGGGCATTCACCAAATGGGAACAACTCCTAGCAGCATTCCTTCATCAATATAGGCCTATGATTGGCCAACAACAAGCCCTTTCAGACTTGACAAATATTAGACAAGGTCCTTCAAAAGATATTACCTCTTATATGAGGCAATTCCAGATAGTATATACTTGATATGTTGGTAATTTGTTAAACGCAGACACTATAAGACACTACTTTATCCAAGGTTTTGCCATGCCTTCTACAATTCGGGATATTTTAAACAAGAGACCTAAAGATTTAGAAAGAGTCATTCAAGCTATTTTGGAAGTAGAAGTTATTGATAAGAAAAATGATCATATGCTTAGAAGGGTAGAAGAACCAATACCTGCCTTTATACCTTTGCAACATCGACCTACAGAATTCCATCAACCTATAGCTTTAAGCTACTCACAACTTTCTACATTTTCTTTGCCAATTACCAATCCGACATCTTTAGCTATACAACCTCCACATGATCAAGCTCAACCTAAAATCTTTTATGATAATAGATTGAAAGAAATCAAAAATGAAGTACGGCAAGCCTATGAGGTGTTCAAAAATGAGATGATGAATACTATGAAAGCCATTAGTGAACAAATGTATTGTCTTGTCAAAAATCAAACTCCAACTATAGAGTCTAGATATCATGAATCAGGAATTCATACCTCTGGATTATGGTATAAAAATTGTAGACAAGTGAACCACACGGCATAATTTTATCCACAATTCCTACAACAACAACTTAGAAAAAAAAATCAATTCCAACCGTATAAGCCTCCTCATCAATTGAAACAAGTAGGTTCTAATTTTCATTCAATCCAAAAAAATAATATAAAATCTTGTCCTACTTATAAAAAGTCACATCGAGTAGGTCAATGTTGGATTGAAAATGGAGTTGTATGCTATAATTGTGGAGTTTCTCACCCTATGGATCGTTGTAGAAGATCCAACCAAGTTATTCCCTCAACTTCTTTTTCAAAGGACTATAATAATCAAGTCGGACGAAATATGAAAGGAATTAGATTTGCAGATCCTATTGTTACAAAAAGTCCATCAAATAT
Organism: Physcomitrellopsis africana; assembly: GCA_036785485.1. Taxonomy (NCBI): domain Eukaryota; kingdom Viridiplantae; phylum Streptophyta; class Bryopsida; order Funariales; family Funariaceae; genus Physcomitrellopsis; species Physcomitrellopsis africana. The sequence continues at coordinate 718,117 of JAWRVF010000044.1, forward strand.
ATATTATGATCCTTCAAGCAATGGTCAAAATCATCACCCTTCAACAATAGTTCAAACCAATCATTGGACATTGCAAGGATGTGTAGCATATATCCAAAACCAAAACCAAAATCAACAGCCACAAACTTCTCAAGATGTTAGATATCCAGTAGCTCAACTTTGATGTACCTTCTATATCAAATTTACCATCTTCTCAATCCCATTTGGTGCAACTAGACACTAAGGAGATCTTCAAGGACAATACATATTTACCTTCTTTGGTTGTAACCAGAAGTATGAATGCCAAAAAACCAATAGATTTAGCACAACTTGAAGAAGATGAGGTATCTATAGATACTTCAGAAGAATCACCCAAATTTGTGGAATTGTCAAAAACTACTCAAGAAATAGCTAAAGAATTACAAGACAACCAACCTTCTTCTGTAGTTGAACCTAATGAAGAAGAATACCAATTTGTAGGTAAGGAAGGACCTTGGACTTCTAGTATCTTTTTAAAACAACCAACAACTAATAGAATTTTCAATCCTGCAGAACCTTAGAACATATGGCAAGATCTTTGTAGAGCTAGAGCCAACATTTTTTTTGGACAATTGATTCAAGTAGCACCAAATATCAAAAAAGACCTCAAGAAAGGAGTAATATTACAAAAGAAAATTAAGAACATAGAAGGAATAGCTCGAATTGAAGTTGATGATCTAAAAGAGAATATCACCTTAGAAGAAGAGAATGATAATAGAGAATATGGACCTGTTCAGATAGATGTAAAAATTGTGGATAAAATAATTTTAAGGTCATAGTAGATGATGGAAGTAGCATCAATATTATGCCTGAATCCACTATGAACAAATTGGGATTAAAAATCATTCATAAGGCAATTATGAAGGTCAGATTAGCTGATCAAAGACCTTCTCAATCTCTAGGTCAAATCCGTGACCTCCGTATGCAAGTAAGAGGTGTAGATTATGTGGTATCATTTTATGTGATACAGTTATATAAAGAAGCAGATAGTTACCCTCTTTTGTTAGGAAGAGGATGGTTGAGGCAATCTAAAGGAGTAACAAACTGGGGGGCTTCTAAGCCTTATTTTATTTTTGGACCTTTATATAATCGTACAACAAGCATAGTATCTAGTCACTTTAGACTCCAAGTCCTGGTTCCATTAGAAAAACCACCAACATCTAATGAAGCCAAGCAAAGTAGTTTTATCCAATCCAATTCAACATCAACATCAACTATAGCATTAATAAAATATATTGGCCCTGGATTATATGAATATGAAGATGAGGGTGATTTTGCCAAATAATTAGAAGAAAATCCTTATGAAGAAGAAGACATTTATATTGGATTTGTAGAATTTCAAGCCTCATCCTTATGCATTGCTATTGACAAAAGATTGTATGCTTCTCGAATTTTGGAAGAACAATTAGAGCCTTTAAAAAACTTAGTGGAAATCAAAGATTGCAGCCAACATATAAGAACTTCTCAAAGAAGAAGAAAAGAGATCTTTGATAAAAAAATAAAATAAAAAGACATCTACTTACTCCAAGAATGTGGGTGATGGTTCAAGATGTTGAAAAATTAGACTTTTCAGCTAAGTTTGATGCACTTTGGACATTATCATTTATTATCAAAGAAATCTTTGATAATAATTCCGTTCAATTCAAAACATTAGATAGAAAAGACTTTCCTATATGAACTAATGGAAGTCATTATAAAGAATACAAGGTGTAAACATTGGTTAAATTACCAATCTATTTTGTTATTTAGATATTGATTTTAAGCCCATCTTAATAGAATATAGGTATTGAGTTAGTAACTAAGCAAGACATTGCTAAATGTAGAACCATGTCAAGATGGTAACAATCAAATGCCTTTTTGTTCTAAGTCAAAGTCTTAGTATTTTTTTCCTCTTCTTAATTCTACTTCTTTTGACAAAGTATAATATCCAATTTAGAATTTTTCTATTATTTTCTTTATAGACTGTGTTAAAGGCAAGAGTTGGATTCTTTCTATTCTTATGAATAGTCTCAGATGGTCGCCATATGTGAGTCCCATCAATGGATCTTAATTGGTGGATTGGTTAAAAATATAGTCTTAAATCATTTAATTATATAAATATAATAGTTAGAGAGTCTTTTTGGCTATTTAAGTATTTATTAGAATTTAGAAGTATTTATAAATATAAAGGTCTTATTAGAAGAAAAGTTACAAAAATAGAATCTTAGTAAGTCTTGGAGGCAATTATTTTAATTGATTTAGTATTTTTACTTATTATTAAGTATTAAGAGTTAGTTATTAAGACCAATGTCTATATTAGCCTTCTAATTACATGTATTACTTATTAAAAACCTATAAATGTTACTTAGTAGGTAGAAGAAGCATGAGGAAGAAATCTCATGTCTTTTTAATTATTTTTGTAAAAAATAGGATTTTGAGTTGATTTTTATTGATTTTATTATTATAAAAAATTTCCAAGGTAGAATAAAATAGTCTTAAATTTATATTATCATCTTTAAAATATTATAGAGACTTTTAGAATTTATTTAGAATTTATTAAGAATTTTTAGAACAATTTTGAAGACTTTGGTAAAAATGAGTTTTACCACCTTGGGAGCCATTATGAAGAAATGGAGCAAGATTTGAAGCCCATACAAGGTTCCTAGGCTAATAGGGTGTTTTTGAACACCATGGTGAAGTCAAAAATGCAAAATTATTAGTTCTACTAGTATAAAATAGGAGGACCAGCAGCTAGTATAGTCCTTGTAGGAAGGGAGGTGTACAAGTCCCATATGGGTTGTGGCACCTTGGATGTAGGTAGGAGGATAAGACTAAGGCCTCGTGGCCCCTCTAGGATACCCATATACACTACTTGTGAGCCTTGGTGAGGTTCAAACCCATGATCTTGTAACAAGTTACCCTTGAGGTAAAAATTTCTACTTAATTTTTTCTATTATTTTCCTTCTAACTTTGAAGTATCATAACTTATTCATAGTAACTTAGATTTACATGTTTTTTACATCATCGGAAAGATAAAAAAATTACCTACTTAAAAATATAATTTTTACTTTTATTTTTATTTTTTACTAGGTGAAAATCTAGTGAACAGACTGTGACTAGTTTTGTAGTGTGCAATTACTTAATTGCACATATTTTACTTGTTTTGTATTGTTCTTCTCCTTCATTGTTGTTTATTGCTCCTTATACTTCACACCACAAATTATAAGCAACTCTTAATTGAGGCCACCTTATAACTTGGGTTGAGGAGTTAATTTTATCGTCACACCCCTCTCGAAAAATAAATTCTAACTCCTAATAAACCCTCAGGCAGCCTCCTTGAAGCCCATTGGGTATGATTTTTGGCCAATTAGAATATAGATTTCTATCATCCACCTCTATCCATCTACATGGATGGCCAAACTATCCTTTTTACACTAAAAATCTTTTTTTTACTATTTTTCTTATAAGATTTACATACTTTGTGCTTTAAGCACCAAATAAAAGAAGTAAGCTAAGATTTTAAGAGCCACTAATCTCTTACAAAGATGACTTAAGATATATATAAGTTATTGTTAATATAAATCAACCTCAAAATTACTATCAAAAGAAGAAAGAAGATTATATAAATCTCAGTAATAATCCTTTTAATAAATCCCTTCTAAACTAGCAATCTAACCACATCTTGTAACCAATAAAAGTCCACTGATATGGCTCTCATTTAGCTATGTAGTAAATTGTATATTAAATATATACGTATAATTTTTTCACATAGTAGCCAAACCACAACATGACAATATTATCGTGTGGCGTGATCTTCTATCTGAGAATACATTGGATATCTGGCTGTAGAAAATTTATTTGAAACTTATTGATGAAACTCCAATAAGTGATTTATTCTTAATAAAAAGTTCAAATAATATAAAAATATTATTAAAAAAAATTTATATAGATAAATCTTCTTATATTTAAATGGATTTGTATAAAAAAGCTCAAATTATCACAAAACCTTTCAAAACCTTATTTACCTGCAAGGACTTATTTCTTCTTAAACTTTAGAGCTTAATAATTCTTAAATTTAGCCATTTAGTTTCTATAAAATTTTCTTCAAAGTATAGATAATTCTTTTAAGTTTTATTATAAAAAAAGATCAATTATAAATTTTTTTCTTATTCTCTAATATCTTAAAAATCCTAGCAAGTGCTTAAAATTCTAGCTTAGAGACTTTAGAGTATTATTTTCTTTATATTTCACAAACCCAAAGCTTTAATACCACAAAATTTTTGCACATAGTCTTGTGATATAAATATATACACTTCTGAAGAAATTGCCTAAGATATAGCTCAAAACATAACCACTAGTTAAATAGGGTCACTTATTGCCTTTAGCTTACAAGCATTGACTTCAACTCCCAATATCTCCTTCATTCTAGCTTGATTTTTATCAAATTATATATAAAATTATAGCGAAGAAAGTGCTCTTTTCAATCCTAGTTGCCAATCCTGTATTGATTTTTGTATGCATGAGTTATGTACAAAAGAGTGACAATAGATACAATTTCAACACCTTAACTTTGAGCATCTATATTTCTTTTATATAAAGTCCAAATCATACAAAATGTATACTAAAACTATAACCAAAAAACCAAACTTGCTGACTTTAGCCTTTAATGTTCAAATCCTTTTGAAAAACAAACCCTAATTCCTAATAAGCCCTCAAGTAGCCTCCTTGAAGTCCATTGGGCATGATTTTTGGCCAATAAGAATAGAGACTTCTATTATCTATCTCCATTTATTCACATGGATGGCCTAACTACTCCCTTTTACATTAAAAATCCTTTTTTAATCTTTTTTTTTTAATAAGATTTACATAATATGTGTTCTTACTATTAAACAAAAGAAATAAATAAGATCTCAAGGACTACCAATGTCTAATAAAGGTGACTTAAGATATATAAGAATTATTATCAATATAAAATCAACTTCAATAGTCACTACCAAAAAAAATAAGGTTGTATAAACTTCAATAATAATCTTTTTAGATAGATTTTTTATAAACTAATAATCTAACCACATCTTGTAATTAATAAAATCCACGTTTTTGGCTTTCATTTAATCGTATAATAAATTATATATTAAATATATATGTACAATTTTTTTATATAGTAACCAAATCACAACACGACAGTGCCTTTTGTTGCAATGCTTGGATCTTGACTGTTGTTCAATAAGTCTTATCATGTTTTCCAAATACTTCTACAAATGTTTTTATAAAAACTTCAAAGTTGCTCAAAATTGATGATATCTTTTCAACAAGGGAGCAAATTATAATAATATTTGTTCCATAAATAAGGTATTAACCAATCCAACCTATGATTCTTCTGTTGAATAAGTATTAAGTTGTAGAACCATTATCAATCAAATTTGATTGATAAATCTTTAGAACTTTGAACACTTACCATTATATTTTTCCAGAAGACTAACTTAAGGCTCCTTATATTGTTAAACAAGTGGATTTCTTTAATGCAGTATAGGTAGTACTACATCCTCAAGTACAAAAGTTGGAGGTAGATACAGTCTAGATTGTGCTACTTTGAATATTATGTTGTTATAAAGTTTTGCAACAATTCCTTCAATCTCTATAATCCTAACATATAAAGTAGAAAGAGCACTTATAATTGTGTCTAACTTGGACTCAAAAGATTCGATCATACTAATGTCTTGACCTCCAGCCATTTTAAGAAAAAAAAAAAATGAATCTATAAGAAGACAATATCAATTTAGAGGAGGATAATTTATAACTTCTAAAATGTTTTAAGACCTTTAATAAGAGGGATAATCCACTCTCTCACAAGAGGGATAAAACTCTAATATTGTGATGAAAAAAATATCAGTTTAGAAGAAAGCAATCCAGAACCTCTAAAGCATTGGTATATCTTCAAGGAGAGGAGTAATCCACTCTCTAACAAGAAGGATCCAATTCTAATATTTAAGATGAGAGTAGTCTTAACAAATTGTCAAAGACACGAGAATATAGAGTAAGAGACTTGAACTAGAACAAGATTTCAAAAAGAAACCAATAAGAATTTGAATTAATCAAATGAATAGATGAACAACACCAAGAAAGGTGAGTTAGAATTCCAAGAGATGTGTTGTCAAGACTGAAGAACTCTTCAATCTCAACTCTAATATATATTTCTATCTAGGAAGCTTTTCGAGCAACTTCTACCAACTTGGAAGCTTCTCAAACTTCTTCTACCAACTACAAAGCTTCTTGAGTTACTTCTACTAACTTGGAAGCTTCTAAAATATTTTAAAAGGTTATGTGAACTTTCAAAGTGTATATTCCTAACACTATGTTAGTCTTGACAAATTATTATAGATATACCGCTCATGTAAAATAAGATTCCAAAAGTTTAAAGAATCAAAATAAAAGAGGTTCACTTTATATTACAAGCAAGAAGTTGTGACATGGTATAAGAATAAGACAAGAAGGTTCAAGTTGAGTTATAAGAATTACTTTGTCAAGATTGAGGATCCCTTCAATCTTGACTCATATATATACTAGATGTAAAGAAGCTCTTTGAAGGGTTTCTTTGATGCTTGGAGGTAAAGTAAGCTTGAGATCCTTCTTTGATAACTTCCTAAACATCTAAATCTCTAAGAAACTTCTACGACAATCTAAGATCTTCTAAAATCTTCTAGGATCTTTTTGAACCTTCTTAGAATCTATTAGGATCTACTAGGACCTTCTCGAAATCATTGAGAATTCTTTAGAACCTTCTAAAATCAAATAGAACCTTCTTCTATTGTATGTCAATGACAAAATGTTGAATTAATGCATAATATTATTTATGACAAAGCGCTTCAATATTAAAAATAGTTAAATAACTTATGTTACTTTATTTTATATTAAAATATTTTTTATAATATTATCCTTTCACAATATAAAAATATATTTTTTTTCTTTCAAATATGTTGCTTTAAATTGTATCAATTTTTTTTTTGTGTCCAACAACACAAATTTTTATTAATAAATATATAAATATTTATAATTTTTATTTTAAAAAATAAAAAATAAATATTTAATCATTTCAATTGAATTTGAAAGTAAATTATTGAAGTAAAATTAATTTATAATAAAATCAAATATAATACTTGATATAGATTTAATTTTTATATTAATGAATATTTATTTTATCATTTAATTTGTTATTTTATTTTATTATTTTACTTATAATATATAGAAAAATAGTAAAATATTATAATTTTAATTGCAAGAAATAATAGAGCTTATAATTTATATTACAACAAATAAATGAAATATCTACCTCATCATATTCAGATTTAATTTTTGGATTAAAAAAATTACACAACTTTGTAATCCAAATGTAATTATGTAGTTATTTTTTTTGTGGTCTAATAGCAACTTGTCACATCCAACTTTGAGTTGTTACTAAATTAAATAGAAACCCTCAAATAGAACAACAAAAGCAAACACATGTGTTTAAAAGTCACAACCACACCACTTAATATAAAACATTTACAAAGATTTGTTTCTTTTCAAAGAATGGCAAACTTTATGTACTTAAAATTTCAATTTTCTATATTTACTATATTGAAAATTGAAATCTCCAAGCAGAAGAAGATAAATCCACATTCAAACCCTACGAAAAGTCAATAGAATCCCCACCACCAAATTTCAAAGCCCCCAACCTTCCAAGAGTCGAGAAAGTAAACAGACAAAAGGCAATGAGACAAAAGTAAAAGTGAAGCGGAGGACAGCAAGGCAAGCAAGGCAAGGGATGAAGACCAGAGAGGGGGTCGCCATCCAAGGGGAGTGGATCGCGGGTGGAGGGGGACCTCGTCCTCCGTGCGCCTCCACTTCCGCAGGCCTTACGAGACAGACGGATTCATTTATCGCCGGGTTTCGCTCCCCAACCCGGCCCGCTGGAACGAAGAGCATGGGGCCAGGCAGAGGCAGGAACTTGACGGAGGTAGCTTGCGCTTGAATGTAAACGAGTGCCGCTGCTGCGGAGCCTATCTCCACCGGTGCTTGTGCTTGCTTACTTGCTCGCTTGCCCTTGCTCTTCGTCCTCTGCCCTCTGCCTTCTGCTTCTGCGCTCGACTGCGCCTGCTCTTGTGGTGGAGGAGGAGGAGCAGGAGGAGGTGGTGGTTCCTTCGTGTGTTGTTTTCCTTGAGTGTGGGCTTCGTGTTGAGGTTGTTGAGGAGTTGGAGACGTGTCGGGGGTTTGAGTAGGCGAGCGGTGAGGTTACACGGCGTGGCAGTTAAAGATCGAGCGTGGATCGGGGGGAGCGGAGTAGTGGAGCTGCTGTGAGCCGTGGTGGTGCTGCTGCTCGGGGCCGCGGTAGGGTTTCAGGTGGTGTCGGTGAGTGGTAGCCCCTGATGGCTTCCAAGCGTATTCTGAAGGAGTTGAAAGATCTGCAGAAGGATCCACCGACATCATGCAGCGCGGGTGAGGCTGGCGCTGCGGTTTTTCTGGCGTTCTTTTGAGTGTGTGTGCGTGTGTGTGTGCGTGTTTATGTGTTTATTTGTATATAAGTCTGTTTGTCTATTTGAGTATAGATTGGAGTTTGTGTCGGTGGCGGTAGTGATTGCGGTGGTTGCCCTTGGGCACTTCTGTTAACGTTGTTTGAGCTGTTGAAAGCTATGTCTTCTTGTTTCCGAGTTGCGTTGTTGTGGAGTTAGAGGTTGGAAATTCGAGGTCTATTTGGCGTTTCAGACTTGTCTTGATGTGTGGATTGTGATCCGTCGGACCTTCATGTGCAAGTGTGGGCGAAATTCGTTTTGGGTTTTGTTTAGTTGCCCATGCGTTTGGTCTCTTTTTCAGTAGAAGCTCCTTAAGGCACATGTTTTTATGTTGCCTCGTGCAGTATATTTATCGAATATCTTGAGCAGTTTTGTTAAACATGTAAATTTGCTGGATCTTTTTTCTCCAGTAGTTGAGAGTGTAGTGGTTCTTCGAATTTTGTTTTAGACACATGCGAAGTTGCTGGTTCATGTTGTATGGTTATCGGGAGAATTCACAGGGCTGGAAGTCGTTGAGGCACAGAAACTTAGAATGCACTGCTCTAAGGTTGGAAGTTCCACTCTTTTCCTTGAAAGGTTGGGTGTTTGTGAAGTCAGCCCGAGTTACACTAGGAACGTTGAGCAGCTTGGCGGTGCCCATTCATCTAAACTATCGATAGTTTAGATGAGCTACACAGTCGGAGTTGTTTATGTGAATGACTGAGACGCTTTACTTTCATGAAATATCTTATGTTCTGTAGGTCTTCAGATTTTTCTTAATTAACTCGGGAATGGCTCAAGAGTAAGTGTCCGACATCGGTTTTTCAGAGATGGACTGCAGTTTCCCTTCTGAATGATACGTATTATGAGATATCATGACTGTTGTCTTACTAGCTGGTTGCCTTTGATGTACACCAGGACCTGTGGCAGAAGATATGTTCCATTGGCAGGCTACTATTATGGGTCCTCCAGATAGTCCGTATGCTGGAGGCGTATTTCTGGTCACCATCCACTTCCCTCCTGATTATCCATTCAAGCCTCCTAAGGTATGCTCTCTTGGTTGTGGTGCAGGGTTTCGTTGGGTTCGGGTGTCCTTTTTCACGCAAATAGGTGCACATGCAGCATTGCAGCTTGTTTATGTCATTGTTTATGCATTAATTATCCAATGCCATCATTGTATACAATTCAATTATCTTTGCGAGTGTTGCGATTGGATCTGAGTGGATCGCGATCGTATTAGTTTATATCTTGACCATAGAAGAGAAGCTTTTATTTCGGGTGGACATCAAGGTCAGAGTACGCGCTAAATTTGATACTGCCGAGTTTTTAGAAATGAATTCGAAGTCATCTTTGCTAAGATCCTTTTTACCTGTTTCAGGTCGCCTTCAGGACTAAGGTTTTCCACCCTAACATTAATAGCAATGGAAGCATCTGCTTGGATATCTTAAAGGAGCAATGGAGCCCTGCATTAACCATATCTAAGGTTAGTTTAATCCTCGTTTCATTCGAGCTTTTGGTCTGCGATTTGACGGCTCGGTATGTGCAGAGCTGTGCTTTATTAAGTCGTACAATACAGCGCAGTTTCATCTTTGGCTAATTTATGGCTCACGTTGATAACCCTTGCTGAATTGTTCAACTGATAGTAGTGGTGATTCTCTACCTTGTTGGATTTGTTATTGCTGCTGTATGGATAGCTTTGATCGGTTTCTTAATATTGCGTCTTTTTATTTTACCCTTTTACATCATTTACGTAAAGTGGGATGGTCTTTATATTTTTGTGGCGAAACATGAGCCTATATTGTGAGAATGCATTTGAAAATTTTGTAAGGAAAATGACCTGAACATGATTGTTTGATATGGCACAGGTGCTGCTCTCAATTTGCTCCCTGCTTACGGACCCTAATCCAGATGACCCGCTGGTCCCAGAAATTGCTCACATGTATAAGACAGACAGGCAAAAGTATGAGGCAACTGCCAGAAGTTGGACTCAGAAGTATGCAATGGGTTGAGGCCAAGAAGTTGCAGTAGCAAGGCTGCTAGCATTGTGGGATTCGACATGACGTAGATGTGAAGATCCTGTCTCTGCTTTACTGTTTTGCTGGATGGGAAATGAGGATGAAAATTACTAGTTGGCCTTGAGGGTCCTGATGATGAGTCTTGTAGTTTTTTCTGTCATTGAGCCAGTCTAAGTTGCAATATACTCGTAGGGTACTAAATGTGTACTGAGAGCTACAGTAGTCAGATAAGTTTTAAACTATTTGGTGCATCTTTTGCTTGGGGCCATGAAGATCATAGATGCTCCACTTCCTTGCTGTTTCAGCTTTCACGCCTGTGCCAGGTTTCATATATTCATGAAAAGGCATTTCTTTTGTTTTGGTGCTTATTTTCTGCAGTTTTGGGTGGAAATCACAACCCCATGATGTGTTATTCAAAAAGTAAATTTGACTGGGGTATGTAATGGCTTATTCGCTATCGTTAAACTGTTGGCAGACATCTTTCAAAATGCCCAATGCTGATCTACTATAATCGGAACACGATGCCTAAGTCACCTGGAACTTTGTCAAAGTAGTGACCACATGTTGGAACTCACAAGTGCCAATACTGTTCACGCGTCGCACCCTTACCGATGTATTTTAAAAATATACGACTAGATGGTCACCGAAAGTACTTTGGTTGATGTTACCATCATGACACATCACTTGATGATTTTTTGATATATAGTTTAGGATTTAAGGTATGTTGGTGATGAAATCGACACTATAAATGACCGCATGAGTGAAATTTAGTGAAAACTTGTGCTGTTTGATTGCACGATGACATGTACAATGCTTTTGTCGTTCTAGTTGAATTTGGAAATATTAGAAACTGTCTAATTTAATTAAAAGTTGAGAGTTTAATAAACTGTTTTGGTAAGAGGAGCCATTTGGATTTTCTGTTCATCCAGTGCCAGGTACCAGCCGGGTACCTATTCCACTACAGCCAACATTTTCCTATACAATGACATGTTTTACTTAAAGAAACTAAATTTTCTTTAATCAAGTCCAAAGTGGTGCATTGATCCTGAGTGTTAAATTTTATTTCTATGAGTACCTCAACTTCTGACAGCTGCTTGGAACAACAACAAGAATTTGATCTAAAATTATTCAATTATAAAATATAAAACAACTTGAATAAGCACTCCAAAACATCTAGTCTTCCATAATTTATGAAAATCAAGTACTCATAATGTACTTGATTAAAAAATTAAAATGATTGATTATATTTTAATATGTTTTAAATCAAAACAATAAATACACACATACAAATCCATAATTTATGCCATACACCATTAATGAACACTTGCAAATATATTGCAAATGCAAGCAATTGATGATAGACAATGAAATGACCCTTGTGATGATACCCATGAAAGGCATGGGTATATTACATTCAACATTTTCCATGCAGTGAAAGGGCTTGCTAGTCTTGTCTATCAAATCAGAAACATCTTAACTTCCACTTCAACCAACCCATTTCAAATCTAGATTTGATTGCTACAAACTCAGCAAGCAAGCAAGCAAAAACCATCCATAACATTGCAAAAAAAACTCACTTTATCAACCACAATCTAGCAGCCTCTCAACCAGCAAAAGCCTATTTGATCATCCACTGCAGTTCGATGAGAGACTGTGGCACCTTCAGCAGCACACCCACTCACTCTTCAACTGTGTCCAAGTGCTCTCATACCTCGTCTTCTTGCTCCGGTTTCTGATTGCTTTTGTTTCTCCTCCAGTTTCACAAGTGCTTTTCCATCTTGTGAACTCAAGTTTCTAGCTTGACAACAGAGAGATTGAGCAATATATGAGACTGTTTCGGAGTGATTGCTGTTTCTCGTGCTGATGTCTGATCGTTTTCCTTCCACCAGGACGGATTGAAGCGTTTAGAAGAGAGTCGGTGCTGGTTGAAGCCCAATTGTTGTACACTACTTGCAGTGCTTTGGTAATAACCTCTTTTTCGGGGGGAGTAAGCACATTATGAAGACGACAGCATGTGCTTTGTGCTTGATGAATTGTGTTCGGCTACACGGAGACGAGTGCGAGGATGCCGATGGAGCATCTGTACCCCTCCCGTCGTTTATGAAGAAGATGACAGAGCTCACCATTACGTCTGTGCTGGTAGTTGCGTGATTTTGTGCTTGGTTTTGCATGAAGTTGTTACCCCATTGTGAATTCTCCATGTTATCTCAACTTCCATTGATAATCATAGATGCTGTGAAACATACACCCTATGCCTTAAAGTATTTGCTTTGCGATGAGCAGCAAATGCCAGCTTCGTTTGTGAGATGTTCCGACACAAGAGTCGGCACAGTAGTCACGCTGGAGGGACCAAGCAAAGAGAACTGGAGCGTTGAGGTCGGACCTGGCACGCTTCAGAGAAGCGACCTGGAATTCAGAGATGGTTGGCAGAAGTTTGTGTCGGATCACAATGTGCAGATTGGAGACCACTTATCTTTCACTCTGACATCAAACTCTCGTTTCCAAGTTATGGTATACACCTGCCACTCTTGACTGGAAAGTTGGTTTCAAATAATCTTTAAATAAGCTAAGTTTTGCAAACATGATTGGTGAGAAAACAAGTCATTGCCGTCACCGTCACTGAGACGGTGCAACTTTCAGGTTTACGATGAGAGTGGGTCTCAGAAAGTAAATGCCACAGATGCGAGAAACTCGATTGCCGCAGATAAAGATGAGCCAAAGCCACTGTCGGAAGCTCAAGTCGGAACTTCTGTTCTATATCGAAGCAAAGGACCAGTGGCGAGGCCAAAGCATAAAGTAAGGAGGAAAATTCGAACTGAGAGTGCTACGAAGCCAGGAGTTGTTGTGGGACGCTCGAGCGATTTGGAGCGTGAGAACAGTGACCCACTTGTAAAGGATTTTACCAATCTGAGGGAAATAGTGAGCGAAGCGAAATCACAACACCAGTCTGACACACATGAAATCCCTGACAGCCCTGGCGCTGAACAGCCACTACTTGCTCCACAGGTTGTACGAGGAGGGCGTGTCGTCTCTGAGCGGCGAGCAGTAACTCAATCAGAGAAAGAGAGAGCTATTCATGCCGCTCGATCGTTAGCCGACACTCTCACAAATCCCAAGGTCGTGGTGGCGATGTCAAAAGCTTACGTATACAAAGGATTCTGGATGGTGCTCAATAGACCCTTCTCAAACGCACACATGCCTCAGGAGTCGAGGAAAGTCACTCTGTGCAACAAAGCTGGACATCAATGGCCTGTGAAGTGGTTGTTCAAAGAGACAAACTCTTCGTCGGGCTTCAGTGGTGGCTGGAGACGATTCTCCCTCGATCACCGCCTCGAAGAATCTGATGTGTGCGTGTTCGAAATGGTGGACGAGAACAACTTTGTCATACTTGTGCACATATTTCGAGCCATAGGGCAGCCGGGTGAAGATAATAGCGATTACCGCCCTTCTCCAGGTAGGGATTGGGGTGTTGATCAAAGAAAACGGAAGACAGCATCAGATCCCTGTCTCGGTACAAACCTGACAAACAAGAAGCCCTTCGAATTTTACGAGATCTGAAGTGACCTGCTGGGTGCTCAACAAAGTGGAGTGTCGGAACCACAACCAGGGGAGAAAACAGAAACAAACTCAATTTAAATACATTCAACTGTTCAAACAATCTTCAGAAAAAAGAAATACTGAAGTGTGAAAGGAGCTCCTCACGACGACGACGAAGTAAAGCAGAAGTGAAGCCCTCACTAGGTACTTCCTCATATGATGGAGACTATGCTTCTGATGTTATACCGCCTTCAAGAGTTTTGAAGAATGATGGACGAAAGGGCAACCTCGATGTTCACTCAATGTTTTTGCGACACAATCTGTAGAAGACAAGATAGGATATCCTTCAGATGATCTCATGAAGCTGGGACAACAACCAACTCGAAAACTGCGCATCAATCATCCTCACCTCCAGTTTCACAACCAACACCATCAACTCCATTTTCTTTACCGACACCATCAACTCCGTTTTCTCAATGCCGAACCTTCACCGTTTCAAGTCTGTAATGGCTCTGAAAATTTGTGTTCATATAAATAACATGGAAAACATCTTTTTTTAATGCCACTTTGAATGACCCACTTCGAGGTTTACACCACGGTAGTATTAGAAATTAATGAAGGAGATCAAATGTGTGTGTGTGGTAATGTATATACAGATTAATGTAGTGTTGCTTAACAACGAATCGTGTAGTGTTAAGATGAACTCTTTTAAGATCTGTCTCTAGAGGTGTATACTACGGTAGCACCCCTTAATATTGGGGAGGTGTGGCTTTCTAGTATTATTATTATTTTACGAGTTTTGTCCAACGCTTTCCACTCAACAATTGTGGAGAAATCTGTGAGTCTCATGACACATATTTGATGCTTAAGTTTGGAAAAGGGTTTAGTCATAGAGTTGGTCTTTGTTTCATGGGTTGGGAGTGTATTAAATTTGTAAATGTTTGCTTGTATAAAACAATACTTAATGTCACTAATTTTTTAACAATTATAAAAGTAGGGATTCTAAGTCATGGCAATATAAGAATGATTATTGCAATATAAGATGCTTGGCACTAAAATTAGATAAAGAAGTTTGTGGAACATGGATCAAAATTATATAATTTCTTTTGTTATTGTGGCCATGGATAAATACTCTCAATTTGATATTCTATATATATATATATATGGTATAGCAATATTTTTAATATTAATTTATTATTAATATTAAAAAACTACAAAATAATACAAGATTTATTAATACAAAGTAAAAAAATTAAAAATAAAGAATTTCATTTTCCAATCTATATTCTTCTAATGAGGTAAAAATTGAAGGTGGAAGAAAAAAACAATCATAATGTTAATAACCATGATATTAAGTACATGTAATGACCCACTTTACTTATTTTTAGCCTTTATCAACCAATATATATATTTTATGCATATTTTATATTAATTGTCTAATTTATTTCATATTTGCATAATTAAAGAAGTTTCTATACTTAAAAAATAAGATAAGAGGCTACAATTTTTAAATTTTGTGATTGCTTGAAGTTAAGAAATTTTACTTAATTAGATTTATATTTATGACATATTGCTATATCATATATATATATATATATATATAGAATATCAAATTATATGACATGTTCTTCTTTTATAAAGATTTTTTTATAAGTAAAATTCTAAGCAAATTATCCCCTCTTTAATTTAAGTTTTTTTTATTTATTCTTTTTTTCTAACTTAATGATATTTCTATCCTCTCAATTATATATATATATTAAATTTTTTGAAAAATATTTATTTCACAAGATTCCACTTGCTACTTCAAGTTTTAATTTCTTCATAGTACCAATGCAAATTATTATTTTTTTATGAATTTACATCCACTACTTATCTTTTTAAAAAATTAATTTTAGAACTTATCTTGTTTCTTTGTTAACACATCCAAAACTACCTATTTTTCATGGGTGTCTTTATTTATTCTTGTAATCTTATTTTTCAAATAATATCACAATTTTTTTAATGAGTAGGTACACTTCAATATTTTTTACATTCATATTTTTCCATAGCAATTTTTTATCTATATATTTAGTTCTATTTTCGTTATTCAAAATAAATACACATAGTTGATCTAATAAACATTTTAGCAAAAACGTACCTCATATCATAAAACACCATTTCATTTAAAAAGAATTATCCACACACATACACAAAATACGCACACACGCAGTGGTTATAAGACTGAACAAAACTTAAATCGTGTAAATGAAGCAATCAGCCGCGACAGCAAACACCCGCAATTAGCCGCGAACTGCCGCTGAAACGCCTTGTGACGCGGGACCGGTGACCGTGGATGAAGAAGCAAATCCAACGGGCAGATTTGTGTGTGTGGTGTGTGTGTGTGTGTGCGGACGGTGGATGCCCACTCAATGTGTTTTCCTTCCCCGTTGCGAGCTTTCTCGGTGAACTCTCCACCTTCTGTTCCGTGTCTGTGCTCCATCTCCCTTCGCACTTGTGCCTGCGACCGCCTCTCCAAAATGTCGGTCAGCGAGATTGCATGCACCTACGCTTGCCTCATCTTGCACGATGATGGAATCTCTATCACTGTACGCTCTCTTATCCCTTGGTTTCTTTTCTCGAGTTAGGGTTTTAGGTTTTAGGTGTTTTTTTGTTTCTTTTCGGTCTTCCCTCTCGTGCATGCTTCATGCGCTTGTGCGGTTACAATGTGGTTGATGTGATGGAAGAGCACTATCCCGTTGATCAGGTTGTGCTTATTAAACCTTGGCGTGAATTAATTGGACGATTTGTCGTAATTGTATCACGCTTTTGCTGCTGATATGAGTCATCTGATCGTGAAGACACGGTTTTCTTGTTGGTATGAGTGGTTTCATTTAGCATCATCTGTTAACTGAAATTGCATGTTGTTGTTGCTGTGTTTTTGACTTCTAGAATATCGCTTCCTACTGTACTCGTATGCTTAAATATGTCTTGGTCTTCGAGTAGAGTAAGTACGTGTTATTGTAAGATTTTTTTCATGTTGAGACTCGCAAATTAATTAACAAGTGTTAAGTCTGATGCCTTGAATGTGCTCCTTTGGTTACTGACGTTTTGCTGAACTTCGGCAGGCGGATAAGATCGCGACCTTGGTTAAGGCTGCTAATGTGCAAGTAGAGGGTTACTGGCCGGGACTTTTTGCCAAGCTTTGCGAGAAGAGGAGTGTTGACGACCTTATCACAAATGTTATAGGTGGTAAGAGTCTTAGTTTCCTTATCGACCACATTTTGTCCTTTTTAGTGCGATTTTTTCTATTCGGTAGGATTTGGTGATTTTAGATGAGACTCTGCTGCACATATGTGTAGTCTATCTATCACTAGACATTTTGTATTTTCTCACTATATGCCATCGTGGATATTGGAAAAGGTGTTGGTGGTGGTGCCGTCGCTGTGAGCGCTGCACCCGCTGCAGCTGCCGTCGAGTCTGCTCCCAAAGAAGAAGACAAGAAGGTACGGATAGTTTTGTTCATTCAATAATTATGTGTCCAAACTACTAAATGAACAGCGGTTACATTGTTTTACCCTATCTAAATTTTATGCATGTTCAGGTTTTCGAAGGTGAGATTACTACTCACCAAATTCCTGCTCATTTGTTTCTGCTGGTGTAACTGCAGGAGGAGCCAAAGGAGGAAAGCGACGATGACATGGGATTTAGCCTGTTCGATTAGATACACCGTCTTCCCTACCATAGATCTCTGGTCATGCAATTTTGATCCTTTCTTATTCGAAGGGTATTACGTTCAGAGGACGATTTTCATTTAATTTTTTTTTATACTGGCAACGGTCAATATCCATTAAATGATGTGTGTGGTATGAATGATCACTTTTTTTAATGAAGTGAATACTTAAGGAATACTCTGATAATTCTATGCATGCAGTACTCAAGCCAGTAATCTCTATTTACCCTCATGGAATAGTTTTTGTGGATATTCCTGGGAGTTATATGTGATACTTGTTTGCGGTGCGCGAAGGTTTTGTCGGCTTAACGTGGTGACTTGTACGCAGCTGTTCATGAATCATTTCACTAACAAGTACATCAACTTCACACGATTCTACGTGTGAAAATTGCACATGTTGGACTAATTGAATTACATGTTCTGCCGTAGTACCAAGTGCTTTAGATCTTTATAGATTTTGTGGTTGACATTGGTAGGAAAATGAGGAAGGGTTTAGATACTGTACCTATTTTACTATTTACAAGCCTAGTCTTTCTTTCTTTTCTTTTGATTTTTTACGAAGTCCGTACTTGTTGTACTTTAGATGTTTAGGGGAGTATTTTCTTCATGATTTTGATTTTTGATATTAATCATATTTTAACAAATAACTTATTTTGCTCTCTAAGGAGATGTCTTGTTCTAATTGAAGTAATTATAAACTGATAACCTTCATTACCTGAGAAGAATTTTTTTATGTGCAAGGAATAGGTCAATGTAAAAATTTACAAATCAATAAAGCACTTGAATTGAACTACTATTAAATTAAACATAAAATTGAAATCACTTAATTTTTGTTAAAAAAATTAACAGCTGCTTTAACATAATTTTTATTCTCTTCTACTTATCTGAATTGGTTAAGATTTATTTATTCCTTTTCTCACATCTTTTGCAATTGATTCTTGGATAGTTTCTGTGTTTTACATATGGATGCATATATATACAATGTTTCCCCCAGGTAATTAATATCCTTCTTTGTAGGAAAAAAGTATTAACTATCAGAGGTTGATAATCATTGAAGGTGGTGTGTTGAATGCAAGATGGAAATCATCTTTGCTAGGGCCCTATAATCTAGGTTGGTCATTTTCATCTTGGTGGTCATGTGGCCTTGCCTAATCCAATCATATAAAGTCACATGGCCTTGCTAGCTATGTGATCTTTATTAATTATCTTTGTTAATTAATAAAAGCCAATAATAATTAATCAATTATTAGAAATCAATTACGCACTGCATAATGAAGTTGGTTTCTAAAATTTTGATTAATTATTGGAGGTTATTAGTTTTTGGAGGATTAGTTAACAAAAAACAATATTATATTCATATATAAAGAGAGTATTGCTAATGCCACCAAATTTTTTGCTACTGCCACTATAATTTGTCATCCACCATATGCCATCATAATTTTTGCTACTACCACCACAACTTACCATCCATTCAACATATTTTTTTAGTTTTTTTAATTCTAATAAAAAAAATTATTTAATCAAATGGTTTGAAAGATGTTAAACAAAAGTAGCATGTATTGGATGAGGGAATGTGATGGCAATAGCAAAAATTGTGGTGGCATTAGCAATCTATTATATATATATATATATATATATATATATATAAATGTATATCTTTACATGAGCATAATATTATATAATTTATTTTTTAATTTTAATTTTTTAAATTTCTACTAATATTTATTAATGTAATCTTATTAATTATCATCTTTGGATTTTTAAGATATATTATTATTTAGAATTTGTTTATTTTATGCTTAAATTTATTCATATTAATTTATTTACTTAATATTAGACTTGGGCATGGCTTGGCTAACAACTAGTTGGCTATTAAAAATTCGTAGCCCGCTAGTCTTCAAATTAGTCAACTAGCCTCAACTTGAGCTAACTAATTTGGATCTACTAATACATATTAAATACATCTATTGTTTGATTCCAAGATTAGAGCAACATGCTCATCTCCAAGTTCTTGTTGGAGATATTAGAATATGTTGGCCTCACAAATTGGCTGCTATTAGAGAACGTTAGCTCTAAAGGAATTGAAGATCTTGTAACAACAAATACATCTTTGGAAATACATGCCAAGAACTTGAATCACTTCAAATCAAATAATTTCAATCATTCCAATACATTTTTACAAGCCTTCTTTGGCTTCTTTGTGATTTATTGATAGCACGAAACCTTGTCTTGATTTTCATCTTGATTGCATTTGCCTATTGATAAATTGATATACTTCTATTTTGTCAATTTGTTTGCACTTCCAAGATCAATTGATGCCATGCCATATTCAACAAAGAAGATATTACAAACAATATTCATAATGCTCTCAACATTTAAGTGGGACCTATCTTAACTTGGATCCAAAAATAGAGCTAGATTTGGCAAGATATTGAGTAGGTAGTCCTTATACTTCAAAAGTTTTATTTTTATTGTAAGAGCTGTTTTCTTTTATTGCAACATTGTAAAGCTAGTTGAACAAGAATATGATATAATATTGTTGTAATAGATAAGAAGCAACTTGAATATAATGGGCTAGAGAGATATGGTCAAGCACGACTTTGATGAGACTAGATAAGTCATGACCTTGGCAATGCAAAGAAAATCACAAATGGACTTGAGCACATGCCATTCAAATTGAAAAACAATGTAACCTAACATTGTAATAAAGAATGCATCCATATTGTACAAATCTTCAAAAACATTGGATAACTTATAGCAATTTTTCACCATAATAAACAAATTATTCCAATCCTTGTTGCAATCAAGTCTTGGTACTTGAATAATATTTGTGCAATTCAAGCAAACGTAAATTATATGGAATTTAAGATGCATTGTACTATTGTAGTTAATGGGCTTTAGCATCTTTCAAGGCTTATTGATGTCTATCTTTATGCATGATTTTGTGTCTTTTGTGGTGTCGTTGATAACATGATATATGCAACAAATGTGAAATTTTTTACAAATACTACCATGATGTTTGTTGTTCACCAGTTCTTTCAATTGTTCATTGCATTTGGCATCTTAATATTAATTTCAATAGTAATATACATAATGTGCATGAGCATACCAAATTTTTATAGCAAATTATCTATGATATCACTCACGGTTATGGCATTATATGAAAATAGAAAATATTTACATACCAAGACCACTAAACACAAGTCCTAGTCTTCATTCATCCAATCGATAGTGATGGTAATGTAGCTATAAAACACTCTCAATAATCAATAGTTTAGAGTGAGTCCAAAGTAAGAAGTGATTCCATCTAACAAAGAATGAAATTTCAAGATATTGGTAGTATATCTATTTTTAAGTGCCCTCCCTAGTATGCAATGATAAGAGACTCTATAGTGCTGATATAATATCTTTACAAGATTCTTGAATGATGGCTTTTTAATAGTAGCAAAAAATTGCTTATCATCTACAATCCAAAGCACCAAGGCTTTCAATACTTTGAAGTGTTGGTCATTGCCCATGATATCATGCTGATATAGAGTTCCTATATTGGATAATGTTGTCTGCATTTAATCTTGAGGAACAATACCACCCTTATCAATCTTATGGGTGATTTTGAGGTGATGGGTGAGAACACCACTCAAAGTTGATTGGGCATACAAATAAATATTTTGGACATTTGTTGATTGATATTTCATGCATATTAGATGACCATCAACAATCTTAAAATAGTCCCATTTTTTTAAAAAAGATTATTCTTCTTTGTTGATTTTTGCCTAGAAGAGGAGATACTTTGTAGTGTTGCTTAAATATTAGTTGGATTGTCTTTGGAGACAACCTCGTCATCTTTGAATTGGGATGGCTCATCAACCTCATCTAGTTCATCATCAATGCCAATTGGAATAGTAGCACAACTACCTACAAATGGTCCTTTGCCAACCTCATATTCATCATCCATGTTGTTTTACACTAAATGGCCAATGTATACAACAACAATAAAATGCACACAGCAACAAGGAAACACACACAACAACAAGGAAACGCATGCAACAATAAGCAAGAAACTTAAAAATCACCAAATCAAAAGTTAGGATTTTAATTGGCTAAATTTTTGGCAAGCTAACTAGCCATTAAGGTTAGCTTGACGGCTCATTCATTTTTAGTCGGCTAAGTGCCTAAGTCTATTTGATATCATGTTGGAATTTTTAAAAATTAATAACTTGAAATTAATCTAAATTAATCAATAAATAAATTAATTTTAAAATAAAATGAGTACCAAATTAAGAATCTTAAACGCTAAAAAATAATAAATCTAAAATTTTATTAATTCATTTGAATTTCACCTAAATTTTTAATATAATATTAACTAAATAAATTTTATTGAAACTAAAATCATCATTATAATCCTTGCAAATTAAAATTAATAGTAGCTAAGACATACAAGTAAAATTATGTGTTATTATAATAGAATTGTATGTTATATTTTTTAGCATTTGATTATGTATGTAAAAATCAATTTCATATCTACATAATAACAAAATTGTATTATTATAACAAAATTATATTAATAACATATATATATATATATATATATATATATTTATATATATGTCACATTTACAAGATGCATCTTTGAAATTCTATTAGGTAGAATTAGTATTCATATAAGTAAAATTGAATGTTTTATACTATAAATTTATCTTAATAATAAAGTATATTACATTTCTTATTAATCAAATATGATAGAATTGTTTTGAGTTAATATATTTTATTTTTATATTTTAAAAATCCAAAGTGAAGTTTAACCACTTACTGAATTTATGATGGTATTAAATTATGTAATTGTTGCAAAAAAAATATTAATTTGACAACTATCTCAGATAAATCATCTAAAAATACATATTACTACAAGAAACTTGTGATATTAAGTATAGCTTTTCGAAACTCTACTGAATGTCTTGCTTTAGAAGTATCTCTTATTATTTTAAAGTAGTTCCTGTTTAATCTCATATTTCTAAATTATTGTCTATTTTGAAATCTAGAAAAATATTTTGAAATTTTGAAAAATATATTTATTGTCTATTTCGAAATCTAGAAAAATACTTTAAGATTTAATTAAAAGTTATAATGGCTTGTGAGGATTAAGTGACTTTACAAAACACCCTAGCAAAAATGCACCAAAACAAATTGAGAAAAAAAATAAAATAAGGAAAGGTAAAGAAAAATAAAAAACAGAAGAGAAGAAATTATATTAATTTGTTTCAGTCAGGTATGAAAAGGACAACCTGCAACAAACTACCAAATGGAAGATGGTGTTTATGTATTTTGCTAGTTAATTGTGAAAGTCAATGTGGGAACAGAACTAATGAGCAAAGTTGTGTATATACTTTTAGGTCCAGAAGCTTTAAAGTTGTTTAGCAAACTCCGCTCGTCTTGTGAAGGGCATGTTTCTTGTCGTGGCTGCCTTTGCTGTGGCTGTGGTGGTGGCTATGGCTACGGCCGTGGTGGCTATGGCGGCCATGGCCATGGCCGTGCTGTTGCTTCTTCTTCCCACCGTGGTGCCCTTCGACGACGATGTCGTTGAACGCAGCAGTGGCCTTCACTGCGTCGGGAGTCGTTGGCAGATCGAGGTTGGCTTCCCTGTTTTCTTGTGCGACGGCCACAGTCACGGCCTCGATTAGTTTCGGAGGACGGGAGTCCAAGTGGTCCAAAACACGCTTGATATCGGTCACGAGACGATTTGCTAAAGACCGGCTGAAGTCCTCCCGCACGACGACACGGAGGAGAGTGACGTGCTGCGCATCGGGCGCCATGGTGTACGCAGGCACGGTCCAGCCATAGCGACGAAGGCCGTCGGAGATGTCGTACTCGTTGTAGTTGCTGCTGTCCAAGAGGGAGAACGCCACTAAGGGGACACCGACTTCCTTCGATAAGATCTTGAATCGGCCAAGGTTCTCAATAGCTTGTGTGAGTATTTCGGCATTCGTGGCGCAGTTTGCCATGATATTCTTGTATCCATTGAATCCAAGACGAATGAGCTGATAGTATTGTGCGATAACTTGGCTCGCACCTTTGGAGAAATTCAATGTGAACGTAGGCTGGTCTGCGCCGAGGTAGTTGACATGAAATATAAGCTCCTCGGGTAAATCCTCCTTGTTCCTCCACACGACCCAGCCAATGCCGGCGTAGACGAGACCATACTTGTGTCCACTCACATTGATGCTCTTCACCAGTGGAAGCCGGAAGTCCCATACAATGTCCGGGTATATGAACGGGGCAACGAAACCTCCACTTGCGGCATCGACGTGAATTGGAACATTCAACCTGATTGATTGGAAATGACGCTCGTTATTACACGATGACCACACTAGCACATATACAAGCATTGTAATTAAAAATGAACTCTACTGTAAATAGTTTTCAGATCTTTTTACCCTAGTTCCTGGTTCTTTTTCTCTAGCAGATCATTAAGCAGCTGAACATCTTCAAATTCGCCATTGTACGTCGATCCGAGGATAGCACACACACAAATCGTGTTCTCGTCGACGAGTTCGACTGCTCTGTGTGGATCCATAACGTAGTAGTCTTCTTTGAGAGTTACCTCTCGGAGCTCCACTTCGAAGTATCTTGCAAACTTCTCCCAGCACACCTACACAAACGGAACGCTGATATTGTAAGTGAATTTCTAATTATCACGAAGGATTTGCTTGGTCTTAATCGCTGTCCACTGATTTTTTATTTTTTTATTTTTTTCCCCTTAAAGACAGGTTTGTTAATTGTACCTGAACATTAGCACCGGTGACCATGTTGGGCTTGCCCCAAGGCCGTCCAGCTGCTTTACGCTCAATCTGCCATTTCCGCTTGAATGCGAGACCAGCGAGCATGATAGCCTCAGATGACCCCACTGTACCAGCTCCGATAGCTTGTTCACCTTCCCCAATTGGTGCATTAAACAAACGGGCGACCATGTTCACGCACCGGTCCTGCACAAACGGATGTCAATACTGATCAATTCCAGGGTAAACATCCACTCTGCCTGTGTAGATTGCAGATCATCCAGCTTTAGATTTGTTGAGCCTTCTTCAAGGCCGATCTTTATCATATCGAGCCAGACTTTGCGAAAGGAAGAATTAGTAGTAGTACGCAATGCACTCAAAATGACAATGAGCAGTGACAGAAATCGACAGCCGCAACCTCCGCATTGAGTTTTTGAGGAGATTCAGGGCTAAAACCTGAAGCTCAGTGGTAATCGGATACTCGTCCATGTCAATGTAGTTCTTGTTGAGGGCCGCCATGATGAGCTTGTCACACTCGGGCTCCATCCATGTCGTCACGAAGGACGCCAGATTTAAGCGAGGATTGCCGTCCAACATGAGCTCATCGCTGATAATTTGGTATGCAGCATCCTTGGGTGTTTCCCGGGTGGGAATAGCGAACCTGCAAAAGATTCCGTGTTTAGCATAATGCTGCTCAAGGCACTGGACACACAGAAACTCACAGTCCAGGTTTCTACACGACATGGTTTGCCAGATTGGAAAACTGGGAACTGATCGCTCTAAGATCTCTACCACATACTAAGTGGAACTTAAAGCTGTTCTGGATGACCATCTGCATCACAGCTCGCCATCCCAAATTCTAACGGTCGTATATTTCTCGAAACATTCTGGCGATCGATGGAGGAAGAAGAAAGTTTCTACCATCTCACCTGGGAAGCTCGGCCTGGGCATATCTAGAAGCAAACATGGAGTCAATAGTATCGTGACCCTGCGTCTCCTTCATGCTCTTGCATGTTGATAGCACCATCTTGCTCTGTCAGATACTTCAAACCCTGCTTACCAAAATTCACTTTCTACAATCTCCGCTGAGACTTAAAGTTCTGCAGCCGGGGTAATGGGTTGCAATGACTTGTGCAGGAGACTTAGAGATGGAGATGATGTGAGGGAGACGGTCAGTTTTTCAAGGTATTGAGGTGGCGGGTTACTCAAATAAACTGAACCTGACAAGTTGGAGAATTCGCAGGCCCTCTTTTGCCGAATCGGGAGGGCGAGCTAATGCTTCCGCGACTTGCAAGCTACTTATGAATGCAAGCAACTTTTCGCAATCCAGAATCTAGAATAAGAATATAATAAGTAGCTAGGTGTGCATTTCCTCTAAATCGGACAGAATTATAATTATTCGTCGAGAGGAAAGGTGTGATAGTGAGTGGCAGGCTGATGACGAAAGCGAGTAGCAGTCCACTTTCAAAACTCCATGACACTGCAAAAAAATTCAGACCAAGCCACTAGTTGGCAATGCAACTTGGAATATCAGTTCACTCTAGTGATGGGGCAAACCAGATGACCCAATCCGCGAAGCAAACATTTCATTTTCTTTGACTGCAATAGAGATCGGGCCCAGAGATACCTCTCCCCTACAGCGCAAGAAATGCCTCGAAAAGTTACCAAATACTACGAACTCACGTGCGAAGACTTGGCAAGAAGAAAGCGAGTGGTCGAAATCATCAAAAGCCGAGTAATCACTTTTCATTGTGGTTGCTACAAAATGTGAGGTAACTTGTGTTGGCAATGCTGATGTGTGTAGTTGCTCCGAGTGGACGCTGTCAGAAGGTCCTACACATGCTTTACGGATACCGCAAACGAGTAAAGCGTTGCGTCTGTGTGCTGCTGTGCAGTAATGGAGGCGTGACTCTCACTGGTGCCAAAAATGTGGAGCCCTACACGACGAAGTTATTATTAGACTTTGCGAGAAAGGCAGACCAGAGGATTGCGACGATCACCGTCCAGGAAGATGCTCCACGAGCGCCCAGTCCGAATATCCTCGTCCTAGAGGATGAACACAGTTCGTCGTATGCACCTCTTCTTGGATGAATACTCGGATTTCGTTCGAAGTCGAGTTTCTGGGATGAATGTTTGGCATTCGTTGCCTCCCTTGAAATATCAACATGCCTCGTGATTCGTTGCAGGAATTCGCGAAAATGATACTGAAAAGGGATTTTTAAGCTGCTTTATTCTGTTGTTGACTAAGATCGGATTACTTTATTGATTTTTCCTTTTCACATTTATTAACGTGGAGGGAGATTATGCTTAATAGTGGGTGTGAAAGGAGGGGGTGGGTTGGGATTTTATTTAGAGTAATCATGTGACTTGTAGTGGATTGGGTTATATTATATCATCCTTTAGCTTTGGAATTTTTTTTTCTTGAATTGCGGATCTAAAAGTGGCCACCGTGTGGGCTACAAAATACCTATGGTCCATGATGTGAATTTTCTGCTGGTTGCTCTAAATAAAATAATATAAACAAATAGTATTTTGTATTGAATAATTGACTTCTTCCCTCTTAAGAATAATTCTTATTGAAGAATGTATATAAAAGATTTTTTTTTCAAGATCCTTAAAAAATTACTATTTTTAGTTTTATTTATTCTTATTCTTCAATGTGTGCAAATATTTCTTTTACTCTCTATTTTCTGAATTGCAGAAATTTGAAAGTTGTGTTGCAAAGTTCAAAGGTGACAAAAATTTTGAAGGAAGATATAAAAACAAGTCCAAGTGAAAGATATAAAAGCAATAGATGTAATTGTTATAGAGTCATCTTTGAAATTTACTAAATATTTGTGTTTGTTAAATAGCTAAGACTAAAGAAGATAATACAGAAGATGATATGTTTTTATTGCCTCAAAAATAAGATTTTTAAAAAAAAAAATTTAAAGAAATTCAAATACAATGTTTTTTATAAAATAAATTTGATATTTTATATTTAAGTATAAATGATTTGTAAAAAAAAAACTATATCTTGACAAATCAAATAAAAATATGTCATTTATTATTTATGCAACTCCAACTAAAGAAGATATGACTTCATTAGCAATTATTTCAAAGCATTATAGCAAATTTCAAGATGTTTTTTAAAAGAAGAATGTTGATATATTATCGGAGTACTGACCATATGATTATGCCATAGATCTTTAAGAAGGAATGCAACCACCTTTTGGTCCAATTTATAACCTTTTTTAAGACTAGTTTTTGGCATTGAAGGATTATATTGATGAAAATCTTGCAAAAAATTTCATCATATATTTAAAGTCTCTAGGAGATGCACCTATATTTTTTGTTAGGGATATACACTACAGAGATTCATAGAACCTTCTAGAACATTTTAGAACTTCTTGAGTTAGTGAAAGTTGGTTGAAAAGCTTCATAGGTAGTAGAAGGAACTTGAGAAGTTTTCCAGTTGTTAGAAATTGCTCAAGAAGCTTCTTAATTTGGTGGAAGATGCTCAAAAAACGTCCTAAACAAGAATATATATGGGAGTTGAAGCTCAAGAGTTCTTCAATCTCAACAACACATTTTTTAGAATTCTAACTTATCTTTCTTCAAATTGTTCGTGTATTCATTTGACTAATTTAAATTTTTGTTGGATTCTTCTTAAAACCTTGTTCTAGTTCAAGTCTCTTACTATGTATTCTCGTATTCTTGACAATTTATTGAGACTGCTTTCATCTTAAATATCAAAGTTAGATCCTTCTTATTAGAGAGTAGAGTACCCTTCTTCTTGAAGGTATACCAGTGTTTTAAAAGTTGTGGATTATCCTTCTCTATATTGATATTTTTTTCATTACAATATTAGAGCTTTATCCCTCTTGTAAGAGAGTGGATCATCTCTCTCTTTGAAGGTCTTAAAGCATTTTAGAGGTTGCGGATTATCTTCCTCTAAGCTGATATTATCTTTTATAGATTCATTTCTTCTTTCTCTTAGAATGGTTAGAGATCAAGATATTAGTATGATCAAATCTTTCAAGTCTAAGTTGGACACTATTATAAGTGCTTTTACTATTCTATTTCTTAGGATTGCAGAGATTGAAGGGATTGTTGCAAAACTTCATAATAACGTAACATTTGGAGTACCACAACTTAGACTACATCCACCTTTAACTTTTGCACTTGAGGATGTAATACTACTTATGCTATGTTAAAGCAACGTGCTTGTTCAACAATGTAAGGAGCCTTGAGTTAGTCTTCTAGAGAAATATAATAGTATATATTCAAAGTTCTAAAGATTTATTAATCAAATTTAATTGTTAACGATTTTACAATTTGATACTTATTTGATAAAAGAATCGTAAGTTCGATTAGTTGGCACTTTATTTATGGAGCAAGCATTATCATAGTTTTTTCTTTTGTTTAAAAAGAGATCACCAATTTTCAACACTTTTGAAGTTTTCATGGAAGCATTTGCAGAAGTATTTGGAGAATACAATAAGGCTTGTTGTCATATAATAAGATAGCTATTAGATGAAAGAGAAAAGGAATGATTATATTATAGAAGAGTTCAAATGAAAATATTTTAGTAAATTATCTTAGAATTATAGATAATAGATAAGAAAGTAATAAAAATTAAAAGATACTAATACTACTTTTTATAGAAGAGGCTTCTACTTACTTTGTATGGCCATAAATAAGGCAAAATAAAGTAGATTAAAAAATTAAATAATGTAGGTATATTTAAAAAAGAGTTAAGAATAGGATTTAGCAAAATTTATTTCAAAATTCTAAGAGTTGATACCTAGAGAGGACTAGTTGTGAATCTAGGTCAAAATCAGATCCTGAGGTACAAAATCATGTGCCTACAATAAGTAGAGAGTTCTTTCGCAAATTAAAAAGTTGGATTAGAGAGTAGACTTGAGAGTATTTGCTTGAGTACTAATTTTGAGTGATTTGGATAGAAATTAGCTTTGTAAGAGCTTTGTAAAGTCAAGGTTGATTTAGGGACTCTGGTTTTATAAAATAAAAGTATATTTATATTTTTGAACATTTCATGTGTTTGATTATAGATCTATAGGTAAAAATTTGTGAAATTGTGATTGTAGTTGTGATTAATATATATTATAAGTTTGAGCTTGATCAAATAATTTAATTGAAGGTTATTGAAGTTCAAGTGGGTTAGAAAAGTTGGAATTTGACGGTCAATGAGGATTTCTCAGATATTTAGCAATCTACCAATTAGATTGAAGTGAGAATTATTTGTATGGATAATAGACTTGGTTTTTTTTATTTTTATATAAATTTTAAAAGCAATTAAATGGTACAAAAGAAAGATATTTGTACTAGGAGATTAACATCAAGGTTTGAGAAGGAAGGCAATCTATGTCTAAGTAGAAATTTGAGCTTAATTTTTATTTTGTAAGTTGAATCTCCAATTTTCTTATACATGTTTTCAATTTAGTTGTTAAAAGATATAAAAAATTTAGGCTAAGATCAACAATTAGATCATTAGTTATTATAATTTCAATTTACTATAGGATTTATTTAGGATTTAGTTAGGATTTTATTAGGATTTGCTTAGGATTTAGGATTTGACTAGGATTTGATTAGGATTTGATTAGGATTTGATTAGTGTTTGATTAGGATTTGATTAAATTTTGACTAGGATTTGACTAAGATTTGATTATGATTTGATTATGATTTGATTAGGATTTGATTAGAATTTGGTTAGAATTTAGGATTTAAAATTGATTAGAATTTAATTAGAATTTGAATAAGATTTGACTAAGATTTGATTAAAATTTGACTAGGATTTGACTAGAATTTGATTAGGATTTGATCAAGATTTGATTATGATTTGATTAGAATTTGATTAGGATTTGACTAAGATTTGATTAAATTTTGATTAGAATTTGATTAGGATTTAATTAAAATTTAATTAGGATTTGATTAAGATTTTTTTAGAATTTGATTATAATTTTTATTTTTTAGTATTTTAAAATAATTTCTATTCTAATATTTTTTTTGGATTTATATTAATATTTATTTAAGATTTCTTTATTATTTCTTTATGACTTCTTTAAAAGTTCTTTAGGATTTTTTTGTGTTCTTTTATAAGTAGTTAAAAATCTAATTAAATTTTTTTAATGATTGAATATACTTATTATTCTTTATTTATAATTTTTACATAATTCTATTAAAAGTGTTAGAACTTGTTGTTGCTATTTCTTTTTTATCTTCCATAGCTAATGGCTCAGTACATTTTCAAGCAAGACTTCACGTAATATGACATTGTTAGGTAACAATTAAGATCCAAACATTGCGTCAAAGAGTGTATTTTATATTAGTCTATGCATCTAATTTTATGCAACTTACATGCAATATCAATTGAGATGAAGAAGTCTTAAGAAGTCAATTCTATTGGAGATTAAGAAATGATGTGAAAGATTTGTTACTATCACTTTCAAATCCACAATCGCTAAATGAAGCCATTAGCTAAGTCGTAAAATGTGATAATTGATTATTCCAATGTCGTCAAAATCAACATTCATGGATTTTAGCAAGATAACACATAATTTGATATACTCTTGCTACGTCAACAAGCATACTAAATTCACATTAAAAAATAAAAGATATGCAACTTGATACAATGTATTTTAAATTTCTTAGTCCACAAAAAAAGAAGCATTCGATAGAAGAAGGTCTATGCTTGTATTGTAGCAAAGAAGGCTATAAGATTGTCAATTGTCCAAAGAAATAAAATCAACATATTATCAAAATCAGGAGTACAATTGTTCAAGAAAATGAAGATGTTCAACTATAGTAGGGACCATGTAGTTGGACAATTCAACATTGCAAAACTATTCAGGTTCCTCTCTTTTTGCTCAATCTGCTTGTTGTTTTATAATTTATATGTGTTTTGGCCCTCAAAAGCTTCAAACAATTGCCTTGTTGAATATGGAGGCATCCACTTGTTTTGTAGATGAGGCATTTGGTAAGCTTCATAAAAATCCTCTAGTACTAAAACTCAAACCTATTCATGTAGATGTAATAGATGGATGACCCTTATCCTATGATAGTGTCACTTATGAAACCACATCTATAGAAATATTGTTCAAAGTTCATAGCAGCCAAATTGTGTTGAATATTATTAGGACTTCTTCAAATCTCGTTATTCTTGGGCTTTCTTAGATAGAAAAGCATAATCCATCTATAGATTAGAGGTCACAAAGAATAACATTTTTAATAGAAATTCCTACAAGAAAACTTCTTAAAAAGTCACAAGTTGGAAAGTCTTTATTTATTGGAATAAGAGCTTTTATAAGATTGGCCAAAGAAGGTACACCATTTGTTATTTATGCAATTCCAATTAAAGAAGATATGATTCTATTGGCAAGTATTATAGAGCAATATAGTAAATTTTAAGATATTTTTTAGAAGAAGAATATTGATATATTATGAGAGCACTGACCATACAATTGTATTATAGATCTTTAGGAAGGAATGCAACTACCTTCTGGCCTAATTTACAATCTTTTTCAAAATGAGCTTTTGAAGTTGAAGGATTATATTAATAAAAATCTTCCAAAGAACTTCATCAGATATTCAAAATCTCCAGCAGGTGTACTTATATTCTTTATGAAGAAGAAGGATGATTCTTTGCGTATGTGCATTGATTATCAAAGATTAAATAAGATAACAATGAAAAATTGTTACCTACTATCATTAATTTCAGAACTTTTGGAACAACTCAGCCAAGCCAAGATCTATATTAAAATAAATATTTTCAAAGCATATAATTTGGTATGGATCAAGGAGAGAGATGAATGGAAGACTATATTTTGTACAAGGTATGGATATTTTGAATATAATATCATGTCCTTTGGACTAACAAATATACCTGCTATCTTTCAACATTTAATGAATGACATCTTTTGAGAGTACCTAGACAAATCTGATATCTTGCATATCAGTTTATTAATCTGATATCTTGCATCCTTAATAGATATTGTAAAAGTTGCAAGATACAAGTTTATATGCCAAGCTAGAGAAATGTGTATTTCATCAATCAAAGATAGAATTTTTGGAATACATTGTATTTATTGAGGATTTGATGATGGATCCTAAGAAAGTGGAGGTGATTATATAGTGGGCTAATTTAAAGAGTACAAAAGACATACAATATTTTTTTAGATTTGTTAACTTCTATTCGATCTTCATAAAAAATTACTCTCAAATTGCTGCCTTTTTTATTTAATTGATATGTAAAATTAAATTGGAATGGGGGCCTCAAGCAAAGAAGGCATTCCAAGACTTCAAAACAGCATTTATCACAGCTCCAATCTTGGTGCATCCAGATATTACAAAAGAATTTTACATGGAGATTGATGCTTCAAATTTTGCATTAGGGGTTGTACTTTTACAAATGGATATAGACAATAAATTCCATCTTGTTGTATTTTATTCTAAAAAAATTTTGTTTCCAAAATTAATTATAAAATCTACAATAAAGAGCTTCTTGCTATTGTAGATTCTTTTTAAGAATAGAATTATTTTTTTGAAGGAGCAATGTATTTTATGACTGTATATACAGATCACAAGAACTTGAAATATTTTATGCCAACTTGGATTGTTAATCGCCACCAAGTTCAATGGAATATGTCATTAATTCAATTTAAATTTATTTTCACTTATCAATTTAGGAAGCAACAAGAACTGTCTAATACTTTATCAAAGAGATCATATCTTATACCAAAGACATGAGAGGCATTGTTTGATTAACAATATACAATTTTTTTGAAGCCTGAGCAATTTTGCCTTTGTGTTGTCGTATTACGTATTGTCTTATTTGAGAATGGACCGGGCACTTGGCTATAGAAGGTGAGGTTGCGATTTACAAATACTCAAGAATCCTTAATATGTTTCATTCATATAAGAAGAATATAATTTAAATTTCAATATAAGATTCTTTAAATCAATACAAAGTGCTTAAAAATACTCTTCTTGATAACTTCAACTACATGTAAAATCCAATTCCTTTGTTACTTGTTACAATTAACAACAAAGATTTTCTCTGTAAGTCCAAATTTTAGTCAATAAACGTCAGTAAGCTATAATTCTTAATTTGACTATCAACTTGATATAAAATTTTTCATATAAATATAAATATAAGTCTTTTGTATGTTCAAAAAGTTTTAATTTAATTCAACTAACAAATTATAGAAAATCAACCAAAATCTGCATTGATGTTACTTAGCTGCTAAGTTGAAAGTTGATGTAGATATCCTAGCAACAATTTCTCCTTCTTCAATTATTAATTTTAGCTAAAAATTAGTATGTAGCTTAAACTTCAAGTCTTCTAACTCCATGCCAAATTTCACCTTGATTCAACTAATAGATCTTTAAATATTGTAGAAATCCTAAACAATCCTAAATTGCCAATTTTTAGTATCTCTTCATACTAAAGATCAAATAAATCTCAATTAAACCATTTGATTATCACAAATTTTTACTTAATCTTAGCAGACTTAGTTGCCTACATATTGTCAAATTTTCAATTGTAGATGTCACTCGAATTGCACACAATAGCCAAGAGTGATAGTCCTAACTTTATTGTATAAAAATCTAATCCTCAATACAAATCCTAATTTTAGATAACAATTGCTAAGTCTTTCCAAATCCTACAGAAATAAGTCTAATGCCTCTAAAATGAGCTTAAAGTTAACTCTTCAGCTTTAGTTGTCAATCTCCAAATGACTTGATATCTAGCCCTTAGTGGCCATTTTTATGGCTAGAGGTCTGATTTTGACCCTGTCCTATACACAATCGACCCCTGGGTATTAATCCAATTTATTTTAAGGATTTTAAAGCTAGATCCTATCTTCAATTTAACTTTAGTATCAACTATACTAAATATTTTCCTCTTCTATCCTATTTTTATTAACTTATGGCTTTTTAAAAGCAGTAAATTTTTTTTTATAATCTAAAAGAAAAATTTAATAACTAATTTTTATTTATTAGCTATTAAAATAAGAAAATAACCTAAGAGGCTTTCATAAAATCTTTTCTTAAGTATTTTAAGTTTCTATTGAACCAAGATAATTGAATATTAAGTAAAAATTATTCTTATTCATATTTTTCACTACATAAATGTGTTACAATACGACAACGCTACTATTATATTAACACCTATTGATTCTAGTTTCTTCAATGAGGTATGTGGTACAACTACTAATGATGCTTTGGCCCTTGATATCAAGCATTGCTTCAATAAAAATATCAACAAGTTTAAACTTGAAGAAGACCTTCTATATTTTGAAGAACATTTGTATATCCTAAATGAACTTACACCACTGCATGTTCTTCAATCTTGCCATGACTTTCCAACTACAGGTCACTTTGGATTTAATAAGACCTTAGCACTTATTTCTTGAGATTTTTGGTGGCTTCAAATATAAAAAACAATGAAGGACTTTGTGCTCTTTTGTGGCATTTGTTTAAGGTCCAAAAAGCCTCAACATTGTGATTATGGATTCTTACAGCCCTTGCTTATTCCAAGACAGTCATGGTCTTTTATCTTAATGGATTTCATCACAAATCTACCACCATCCAATTCATTAGACAACATCATTGTAGTGATTGATCAACTTATAAAGATGGCTCATTTCATTCTTTGCAAGAAAACTACGTCTAGTGAAGAAACGGCAAGGCTCTTTCTTGACAATATATATTGATATCATGGCCTATCAAATGAAATCATATTCGATCAAGAATCCTAGTTCATATCTAAGTTTTGGAGATGTCTTTTTGAAATATTGAAGGAGGACATTAAACTTTCTTTGACTTTCTATCTTTAAATTGACAACCAAATAGAATAAATTAATTAAATTTTGGAATAATATTTATAATGCAACATTAGCTTTCAATAAGATGATTGGATCTTATATCTATCATTAGCAAAGTTTGCATATAAAAATATTGTTCATATTTCAATTTAGTAAATATTATTTTATTCTAATTATGAATATCATCCGAAGCTTGATTTATGGATTATGCCAAAGAATAATTATCCAACAATTGAAGGATTTGTAAAGCATCTATCACAACATCAAACAACTTTGAAGCTTCAATTGTAAGCAATTTAAGATACTTATAAGATATCTATAAATAAATTCAAGAATCAACTACTTGCTTTTCATATTGAAGATAAAATATGGCTTCTTTGATAGAACATCAAAACCAAGCGACCATACAATAAGTTGGACTATTGGAAACTAGGACCATTTTCCATCTAGAAGCAAATCAATTTAATTGTATATCGCTTGGAACTACCATCTTCTATGTAGGTACATCTAATTTTCTATGTCTATCTTTTGGAGCCTTAAAGAGAGTCATGTATTCTGGAAAGAATATAATAATATTTTTCTAATATCAAAATCAAAAATCATAAAGAATATAAGATCAAAAAGGTGCTGGATTCATGACAAAGGTGGAAAAAATTGGAATATCTTGTTCATGGTTATGATATCAATAAGCATATATAAGAACTGGCGAAAAATCTCACCAATGTGCTTCAAAAAATATAGGAATTTTATTGATTCTATCACTATAAATCCAAATATATTTGATGATAATTTCTTACTAAAAATTGGATCCAAGAAATATTCATAAGAGAAGGAGAGTTAAATTAAAACCTTCATCAATATATAGTTATTTGTTCCAAGATAGAATAGAATGATAAAAGCAAGTTAATCATCATGTCCAACCTTCAAGTATCGAGAGATTTAGCAAAATAAGATTCACAAGATTCATTTGATATATAAGCTTCCAACAAATTAGTATAGTTTTTACAGCCTTCAATTGAACAAAGTGAGGATAATACATTTCAATGCCAAGTACAACCATGGTTGGAGCCATTAAGAGCAACATCCAATCATATAAGTTTCAATTTTAATATTAGAGCTTTAATGATATTACTTGAACTTGGAAAGGTGAATCTTTTTAAGCTTGAGATCTTATTTGGAAGATATTTTGAAGGCCATAATGAAGATCAAATCCTTGGATAGGATGTTTCAATAATAGAAATATTAATTCAAGGCCATAGGCAATTTTTTCAAGGATTAATAAAATCTATTGTCCAAGAACAAAGAACAAAATATATAGCTTTATTAGTATAGTGTATCTTTGATTTTTTACATATGTAAAAAGATTTTTGAGGATATGAGCTCCTCTTAGAACTCATCACTAGAGAAGAGAGTGATATTAAGGACATATATTTTGGAGGTTTATAGAACCTTCTAGAATATTCTAAAGCTTCTTGAGTTAATAAAAGTTAGTTGAGAAGCTTTTTAGTTGATAAAAATAGCTTGAGAAGCTTTATAGTTAGCAGAAAGAGCTTGAGAAGCTTTCAAGTTGATAGAAGGAGCTTAAAAAGCTTTCCAATTGTTAGAAGTTGCTCGAGAAGCTTCTTAGTTTGATAGAAGCTATTCAAGAACCATCTTAGACAAGAATATATATAGAAGTCAAGATTGAAGAATTCTTTAGTCTCAACAACGCATTTTTTGGAGCTCTACCTCATATTTTTTGCTGTTGCTCATGTACTCATGTGACTAATTCAAGTTCTTATTGGATTCTTCTTAAAACCTTGTTCTAATTCAAGTCTCTTGCTTTGTATTCTCATGTCTTTGATATTCTTTGTGAAGAAAAATGATGGTTCTTTGTTTATGTGCATTGATTATTGAAGATTAAATAAGATAATGGTGAAAAATTGTTATCTACTACGATTAATTTCAAGACTTTTAGAACAATTCGGCTAAGCTAAGATCTATATTAATATAGATCTTTGTAGAATATACAACTTGGTATAGATGAAGGAAGGAGACAAATGAAAGACTATATTTTGGACAAGATATAGACATTTCAAATATAACATCATATCCTTTGGATTAACAAATGGACATGTTATCTTTTAGCATTTAATAAATAATATCTTTTAAAAGTATCTAGACAAATTTGTGGTGATCTATCTTGATAATATTTTGATTTTTTTGAAAAATCTGGAGGAATATGAAGAGTATATAAAATTAATATTATAAAAGCTGCAAGATAAAATCTTTATTAAAAACTACTCTCAAATTGCTGCCCCTCTTACTTGATTGATATACAAAGATAAGTTAGAATGGAGGCCTCAAGCAGAGAAGATATTCTAAGACTTCAAGACAACATTCATCACAGCTCCAATCTTAGTGCATCCAAACTTTATAAAAGCAAGCTATATGGAAATTGATGCTTTGGATTTTATAATAGAGGCTATAATTTTACAAATTGATATAAATTATAAATTTTATTCTTTTATATTTTATTCTCAAAAGTTTTTTTTATTATTAAAATTAATTATGAAATCTATAATAATTTTTTTTTTATAATTATAGATTTTTTTAAAGAATGGCATTATTTTTTTGAAAGAGCAATGCATTTCATGATTGTATATATAAATCACAAGAACTTGGAATACTTTATATCAACTTGGATTCTTAATCATTATCAAGCTTGATGGAATATGTCATTATCACAATTAAACTTTTTTATTACTTATTGATTTGAAAAGCAACAAAGATTGTCTAATACTTTATCAAGGAGATCATATCTTATATTGAAGATAGAAGAGACATTGTTTAATCAATAATATACAACTTTATTGAAGCCGGAGCAATTTTATCTTTGCACCACTATTATATCAACACCTATTGATTTTAATTTTTTCAATGAAGTGTATGCAACAATCACTAATAATGTTTTGGTCCTTAATATCAAATATCCCCTTAATGAAAATGTGAATAAGTTTAAACTTAAAAAAGACTTCCTATATTTTAAAGAATGTTTGTATATCCTAGAAAGACCAATACAATTGCATGTTCTTTAATCTTGCCATGACTATCCAATTGAAGGTCATTTTAAATTTAACAAGACCTTAGAACTTATTTCTTCAGATTTTTAGTGGCCTCAAATGTAGAAAGTTATGAAGGACTTTGTGCTTTCTTATGACATTTATTCAAGATTCAAGAATCTTCAATATTATTTTTATGGATTCTTATAATCCTTGCTTATTCTAAGATGTTCATGGTCTTCTATCTTGATGGATTTTATCATGGATCTACCACCATCCAATTCATTAGATAGCATCCTTATAGTGGTTGATTGGCTTATAAAGATGGCTCATTTTATTCTTTGTAAGAAAATTGCTTCTAGTAAACAAAAAATAAGGTTTTTTTTTTTACAATATATTTTAATATCATGGCCTATCAGATGATATTATATTTGATCAATGATTCTGATTTGTATCTAAGTTATAGAGATGCCTTTTTGAAATATTGAAGATGGACATTAAACTTTCTTTGGCTTTCTATCCTTAAATTGACAGCCAAACAAAATAAATTAATCAAATTTTAGAGTAATATTTATAATGTAACATCAACTATCAATAAGACAATTGGATCTTGTATCTATCATTAACAAAGTTTGTATATAATAATATTGTTCACACCATATTCAATAAATACTATTTTATTCTAATTATAGATATCACTCAAAGTTTAATCTATAGAGTATGCTAAAGAATAACAATTTAATAGCTAAAGGATTTGTAAAGCATCTATTGCTATCGTAATGAGAGTCTTAGCCCTAAGAAACACTGGATCTTTTGTACCTATAGTTTCTCAAGTGCAAGATGAAATTCATAAAGTTCATGAAATTGAAGAATTTACATAAAAACATACTTTATTAATCCTAACATATTCTGCCTTTAGAAACCTGCCTTCAATTTTGCTTATAAATCCTAGGATATCACATCAATTGAAGCGAAATTTGAACACAAAGTACTTAAGCAAGTAAAGAAGCAAATCCCATAAACTTCTTGATTATAGCTCATGTGGTTAGAGAGAACTATGTTGTCAAAGTAATCCCTCTATGCTACCTTTGATTCTAGGCCCCCTTTGCTTCACACCTTCATTGCTCCTCATTAACAAAGACCTAAGTACTGAAATTTGATAGGCTTGTTGCTTGTTTTATGTTGTAAACATCTTCTAATTTTTGCTCCAAAATTCCTCTTTAAAATAGAATTATAGACTCTATCCTTCTTCTTTAATTTTGTCTTCTAACAACTCTAGATCCAACCACAAATTTCTTCATAATTCTTTAAACATAACTCCAATAGAAATCAATTTTTATAAAATTTATTAAAGTAAAATTTATTGGAGTAAAATTTATTGGAATTTGTAGATATATGAGTCTATTAAGTTGTGTCTACAAACTCCAATAAATTTTACTCAAAATGCTACTCTGATCACAAAGATATGCTCCCTCAAACTTCACTGACTTGGAGATAGATCCCTATCACTTTGAAAGAGCATAACATTTTATGTATAAAATGAATGAATATAAAACTTACTCTCATCTCTTCCTTAACTTACATAGATCATATCTATTAAATTTCACACTCAAATTCTTCTCCTAATTCCATTTATATCCAAAAAATCTACATACACACACTGCCCATACAAATCCTAATCCTGCCTTTATTCTATTTCTCTTTTCATCCAAATCCGGTTACAATTTCATGACCCCTCGTTGTCATCCTCCCCCGGTCTTCCTTCTTCCCTTGGTCAAAGAGACACCTTAGCTATGTCTTCCCACCTCTTTAATCTTTTATCTTGGATTAACTTGATGAAATCTCACTTTTTGAGGTAAATTTCTATTCTATCTTTTTACTACTATTTTTCTACCAACTTCTCTTCTAATTTCAGCCCACAACATTTAAATTCAGATCTAAGATAGAAGAGAATAAAGGTAAAGTAGATCTAAGATAAAATAGAAAAAAATCTAATAAGTAGAAAGAAACAATTTAGATTAGATTAGAGATAAAAAAGAAAGAACTACATCCTACACTGCCAAGTCAAAGAAGCTTATGTGGTTAAGTTCTTAGCTACTTTGGAGCTGACGTGGATTAAAATCTACTTGACTTCACTATAGAAATCCTTGGCTTTATGACTTGATACTGCTAGTAGAAATTTCAGTAGAAAATTAGTAGTTTGGCCTACCTATCATCCCTGAGCTTGTGATAAATATTGTAACCTCCAAGATAATGTGGTTATAAACACAACCCCTTGTCTTTTTCATCCTCTCCTCTTCTAATCTTAATCTTTTTATTTTAACACATTCTTTTATATCTTTCACATTATGTTTTAATTTACAACGCGACATCGCAATACCAAACAACCTTGAAGTTTTAATTGCAAGCAGCTCAAGATGTTTATAAGATACCTGCAAATAAATTTAAAAATCATTTGTTTATTTTTTATATTGGAGATAAAATATGGCTTCTTTGAAAAAACATTAAAACCAAGTAACTATGTAATAAGTTGAACTATTAGAGATTAGGACCATTTTTTATTTAGAAGTAAATTAATCCAATAGCATATTATTTAGAATTACCATCTTTTATGAAGGTACATCCAATTTTTCATATTTTTTTTTTGGAACCTTATAGAGAGTTGCATATTTTAAGAAGAATACAACAATTGCCGCTTAACATCAAAATAAAAAATTATAAAGAATTTGAGGTCAAAAAGATATTTGATTCACGATAAAAATGGGACAAATTGAAATATCTTGCCCATTGGTGTGGCTATGATATCAATAAGCGCACATAGAAATTGGTTGAAAATCTTGCCAATATACCTCAAAAGGTACAAGAATTTTATCGACTTTAATTCCACAAATCCACATATATTTGATGATAACTTCTTAATGAAGATTGGATTCAAGCAATATCTACAAGAAGAAAAGAATCAAATCAAAGCCTTCATCAATATGTAGTCATTTGTTCCAAAATAGAATAGAATTATAGAAGCAAGTTAGTTACCATATTAAACCTTTAAGTATTGAGAGATTTAGTAGAATATGATTTAAAAGATGCACTTGCTACACAAGCTTTAAATAAACTAGTATAATTTCACAGCCTTTGATTGAGCAAAGTAAAGAAGATATATTTCAGCACTAAGTATAACCATAGTTGGAGCCATTAGAAGCAATACCTAGGTGTACCTTTCTAAGTGAGTTCATATAACTTAGCTTTCTAAGAGTTGTTTGTATACTCATTTAGATAATTCAAGTCTTTGTTTTTTTTTTTTTGAAACATCTTTCTAATTTAAATCTTTTATTCTATATTTTTGTATCTTTGATATTCAATATCTTTTCTTTTAGTATGTCTTTTAAATCTATAGTTGCCTCAATATTTGATTACAACTTGTAGGTAACAAGCTTACTCTTTTCTTTGTTCTTACCAAATTTCATTATTTATTTCCATTTCTTTTTTGGTAGTAGTATATCTCTAAGATAGGATTTTGATGGTCTAATCTAAAATAGTCTACTACCTTATGGTGTAGGTAATTTCTTATTTTATATTAATTTTTTATTTCTTTGAGATTTTTTTTCTTGTTTTTTGGCTTTTTAAATTTTTTTTTAATTAAATTTTTATTCTTTTTTACATCCAACAAAGCTTCATGCTAGGATATTGATGAAATATAAGTATATACAAATATAGTATTAATAGGATTATTCTATTATATATTGGTGAAATATATATTTGATACATGCTTATATTTCACCAATATACTTATATTTCTTTTTTTAGTACATACTTATATTTCACCAATATACTTATAGCATGTAAAAATATAATATTAATAGAATTATTCTATTATATAATATTCATAATCACTATGATTATATTAAGTAATTCTTTTCTTGTTATTTTTTTTTTATATTCATATTGGATATAAAATTACTCTATAAATCTCTTATGTTTACATGCTTATCAAAAATATCCTCCTTCTCCTTTATTACATCAATGCTATAACTAATAGTTTCTTGATGCTATAGCTTGTTTAGACAAATGATCTTCTAAAACTTTTTTCATCCTTCCTTTTTGAAAATTGGTTTTCAAAAACTCACATATATTTTGTAAAGCAATCTTTCCATT
Source organism: Physcomitrellopsis africana (assembly GCA_036785485.1). Classification (NCBI taxonomy): domain Eukaryota; kingdom Viridiplantae; phylum Streptophyta; class Bryopsida; order Funariales; family Funariaceae; genus Physcomitrellopsis; species Physcomitrellopsis africana. Next base: position 760,695 of record JAWRVF010000044.1, read on the forward strand.
CTTCCATAAAATACTCCTTATTATATAATATCAAAAAAATTTCCATATTTTGCAAGGATGTTTAATACTATTATATCAAATACATCTTTGTATGTATCATAGCTTTGATGTAGGTTTGCCTTTAAATGCTTTATCATTTTCTTCTAATCTTGTCACTTTGATTTATAAATCTTTTATTCTTTTAATCAACTCCTCTATTGTATCTTTTTGTGATGCAATTCTAGGTGTAAGAATTGGAATAGTAGATATTGAAATAGCAAGCTCTAGTGGTTGTTTTTGAGATATTGAGATTGGTGGAGGCCTAATTTCTTATCTAACTACTATCTTACTTCTCTGATATTTTCTTTTAGCAAATATATTCATTGCCTCAAAGATCTTTTGTCAATTATTAGTAAATCCATTTTTTTTTATATTATCTTCCAATAATAATTCTAATTTTTTTTGTAATTTATTATTAGTTGATTGAACAAATAACTTTATCTTATCATTTTCAAGTGTGAACTTTTCTATTTGAGATAATTGAAGAAATTATCTCTCAAATTTTCAAAACAACTCTGTAACAATTAATTCCTTATTGGACCTATTTACCTATTTTATGAATGATTTTTTAGTCACTCTATCTATATCATCCAAAGAATATTTTTATTTTATTTGAAAAACAAAATCCTCTTATTTAATTTTACGAGCTTGAATAATTTTTTTTATATGCTCTTATAGCTCTGGTATAATTGTTAGCTCAAATAAAAGAATCATTTTTTTTTTTTGGTATCTTATTGACTTCTATCTCTTGCAAATAATATTTGAAATACTTGATGATGTTTTTACTATCAAGCTAGTTTAATAATTGAACCACAAATTGCAAAGCTTTGATAGCCATTACTTCTTTGTATTCCATTGCTTGTTGTTCTTGCATAAAAAGTGAAAATGTTTGAAATACTTGAGTTGTAGTAGGATCAAGCTGCAATGATGGTGTACCACTACAACTCCTACTACCACTTCCTTATTTTCTTGCCATAATAAAATATCAAAAACTCTCTACTCTAGATATTTCATGTTAGACTCACCAAGCTATTATATGGCATGATATTCAATCTAGAAATACATTGGATACTTGGCTATAGAGAATTTACTTGTAATTTATTAATAAGACTTCAATGAATAATTTGTCTTCAATAAAAAGGATAAATAATATAATAATATTATAAAAAATATTATATTAATAAAATCCTCTTATGTTTAAATAAGTTTGTATATAAAATTTTTCTATAGCATATAACAAATCTCTAATATCCATTTCTTAATAAAATCACAATTAACCAATTGTTGATAAGTTAGATTCTCAATAATTTTTTAAAAAATCCATAATCTCCTTTCAAAGCCTCATCTTCATATCAAATTTTTAGTATAGCTTGATATATCTATTTTTTCACCTCCATAAAATCTTAGCTCCTAAAAAATCCCTTTAATTTGTACAAAATGCTCAAATTGCAAAAAAATCCTTCAATAGCTTATTTACCTACAAAAGATTGATTTCTTTTTAATTTTTAGAGTCTAATAAGTCTTTATCTAGCCATTCAATTTTTATCAAATTTTTCTAAAGTATAGATTATATCTTTAAGCTTTACCATAAAAAAGTTCAATTGTAGATTTACTTTTGATCATTTGATATCTTAAAAATCTTAGCAGGTGCTTAAAATCCTAATTTATAGACATTGGAGTACTATTTTTTTTATATCTCAAAAATCCAAAATCCTAATATTACAAATTTTTTGTATATAGTTTTATAACATAAAAATACATACTCTTAAAAATTGATGGTACACCTCAAATATTGTACCTAAATTTGATTGACTTGCTTTGTTTGACTATCAATTTATAAGTACAATACTAATGACAACTTAATATCAATTTGAAAGATCTCAAATAGTAATTTCTAAAACTTGAATATAAATTATAGTCTTTAATCTAATATAATATCATCTAACAATCCATGATATTTATAGATATTATTAATGAAGAATTTGATTATTTTTTCATTTACAATTATCTTTTTACAAGGAATAAATTATATTATCTTAATAAATTGATTGACAATTATAAATATGATATCTAAAGAATTAAATAGTAGAAGATCTATAATGAAGCTATGGAAATAAAAGATCAAAGTTGTCTTAAAACATGTAGTAGTTGAAGAAGTCCATATGGACAATATCAAGGATTATTTGATCTAGAACATATATATATATAAAAGTACAAATTCTTTGATGGTCTTTTACATTTGAAGCTATCAAAAATCTTAAGAAAGCAATTCCAATGGCTTATTAAATCCAAAATGTCTAATAGCAAGAAAGTCATAGCATTATCATATTATAACATAATTATAAGATGAAAGAGCAAAAAAAGACATATATTATAGAGAAGCTTAATTGAAGACTAAATAAAAAAATTAAAATAAAAAAAAAGGTAATAAAAATATTTAGTATTAATGCTGATTTTTTTATAAAAAAGGCTTCTACTTACTTTGTAGGGCCATTAACAAGACAAAACAAGGTAGATTAGAAAAAATACTATTATAGACATCTTAAGATCAAAATAAAAGATAGTTTTTAGTAAAAATTATCTAAAAAAATATTGGATTGGTATCTAGGGAGGACTGGCTATGAACCAAGGTTGAAACTAGATTCCAAGGCATAAAATCATGCACCTGTAACAGATAGAAAGTTCTTTTGTTGATTGGAGAGTAGAGGTTGATAGCAAATTTAATAGGATTTCTTTGACAATAGCTTCCAAGGATTTTGAATTTGTAATGACTTTGTGAGAGCTATGCAAAGTCAAGATTCTATTCAAATAACTTTGATTATTGAGAAATAAAGTGGATTTGTATTTTTAAGCATATTGAGAGTTATATACCAGATCTATGGGTGAAAATTTGTGAATTTGTGAATATAGTTGTATTGAATGTCTATTATAAATTGAACTTAATCAAATAGTTAGATTAAAGGTTATTAAAGTTTAAGTGAGCTAGGATCTTAGAAATTAGAATTTGAAGGTTAATGAAGATTTTTGTGATTTTGAACAATTTGCTTATTAGATTGGAATGATTTTTTTTGAGCTAATAGTTAATTTAATATTTAGCATTATTTATAAAATTTTAGAACATATAAACAATGCAAAAAGGAGATATTGATGCTAGAAGATCAACATCAAGATTAGAGAAGAAGAACACCCAACATCTAAGAGAATTAGGAGCTTTTTTTCCAATTGGTAAGTTCAAATTCCTTCAAATTTTGTATGTATTTTTCTAACTAGTAGATTAAGATGTGTAAATTTTTTGAATAAAGATTAATGATTAAATTAATAATTATTGAGATTTTAAATCTACTATTAGATTTGATTAGGATTTAATTAGGATATTAGGATTTTATTAAAATTTTATTAGGATATTAAGATTTTATTAAGATTTCATTAGGATTTATTTAAGATATTAAGATTTTATTAAGATTTATTTAAGGTATTAGGATTTCATTAGGATTTATTTAAGATATTAGGATTATATTAGGATTTAATTAAGATTTGGCTTAAGATTTGATTTAGGATTTGTTTAAGATTTTTTAATTAAAACTTGATTAGGAGTTTTTAAATTTTTTTTAAAGATTTCTTTATGATTTTATTAGGATTCTTTAGGATTTTTTTATAATTCTTTTAGGATTTGATTAGAATTGTTAAAGATTTAATTAGAATTTATTTAGGATTATATTAGGATTATTAGGTTCTTAATTAGTTGCAATATATAAATTTACCTTCTACAATCAAGTACTTGGTGCATTCTCAAACAAGGCAATATATAATACAATAGCGTGCTTGCAAAATATAAAAGTATGTTGGTCCTTTTGGAATGTACAAATATTCTTTAAAATAAAGAAGGTCGTCTTTAAACTTAAATTAGCTAGAATCATCTCAAATATTGTTAGCACATTATTTAATATCAAAGACAAGAAGATTTGTAGCTATTGTTGTACAAATTTGATCAAAAAGTGAAAAATCTAGGACATATAAATGACTTCAAAAATTATCTAAGTAAGGCCATTTAAAGATAAGATTGGTAGTGGCTTAAAGAGTGTTAGTAGAGTCCATGTTTATGAACTTAAAACACACTCAATTATCTTAGAGATGAATAAAAGGCATGTTAATAATCTTAAAAATTATTCAAATAAGGCCATTTAGGAATAACATTGGCAATAGCAAAGATGTAAATCAAAATTAATAGAAATAAAAAATTAATTGATTTGAAGATTTTAAGAAGGTCACAATTATTAAAATAGATATTTCTAAATAATTCATATTTTTTTTTATTATAAGAAGAACTTCACTTTTTAATAGATCTATTATAAAAATATGTTGTTGTTTGAAGACAAATCTACTCAAATTTTAAGAGTATTATTCATTATTGATTGTATGTTGCTTCTTCCTCTTTTGGTATAAGATATGAGCACCTAGATAAAGCATTTGATAATCCTTACTATTTTTTAGATCAATATATGATGTTAAAATCAAAAAAAGATAAAGATATATTCTAATAAGCTTGGCGATAATTTAAAACATAAGTCGGCATGAAATACTTAAGATTTTTATAATTTATATAAACAATAAGTGGATGTGAAGCACCTTCAAGAAAATGGCACCATTTTTAGAAAAAATCTATAATGATAAGAAGTTCTTTGTCATGGATTTCATAATTAATTTTTACAACTAAGAATTTCTTGAAATAAAATGCAACTAGGTGAAGTCTTCTTTCTTTTTCTAGTTGTGATAAGACTACTCTTAGAACAAAGTTTGAGACATCAATTTTGATAAAAAATGGTTTAATAAAATATAAATGAATAAAAATAGATATTATAATAAAGGCTATTTTTAAGATATATATATATTTTTTTGCTTCTTAATTCTATTCAAGTTTATTTTTGCATGTTAGCCATATAAATAGAGGTGGTATTGGAGAATAATTTTTGATAAAAAATTTATAAAAATTTATAAATCCAAGAAAATATTAAATATTATATACTAATTTTAAAATTATCTAATCAATAATGGTCTTAATTTTCTTTAAATCTATCAAAAAGTTTTTATTAGAAATTATATAATCAAGAAATTCTATTTGTGGCTTATAAAATATACACTTCTTCAATTTGGCACATAATCTAGTATCTTAAATTTTTTGTAAGATAAGGCAAATGTGTTGTTCATGCTCTTTTGGTGTTTTTGAATATATTGGGATGTTGTCCAAATAAAAAATAACAAAATTATCAAAGAATCCACAAAATATATCATTTATTAAATATTAGAAGATTGCTAGAGCATTTGTGAGTCCAAATGGATGACATTATATTTAAAATATTTATACTTTGTTCAAAATATAATCTTCTATTTATTCTTTTCTTTAATATATATTAAATTGTAGGCTCTTCAAAGATATATTTTTGTATAAATCTTTGCTTGTCCTAATTGATTTTAAAATTTTAGATATCAATGATAATAGATAGTGATTTTTTATTGCCACTTTATTAAGGCTATGATAGTTGATACATATTTGTAAGAATCTATCCTTCTTCTTCACAAAAAATATTAGAGTACCAATATGAGACTTTGAATGTTGTATATAGTTCTTGCTAGATTTTTATTGATGTATTCTTTCAATACAATAAGCTCATTTTGTGATAAATTACAGATTGGACCAAATGGTAGTTGCACCCCGTCTTAAAGATCAACAGCACAATCATATAGACAATATTTTAGCAAAGTATCCACTGTTGTGTTATAACATGGCTATATAATAAAAGATAAGAATATAGATTCAATTATAGAAGAGTCTAATTAAAAAGATATAATAAAAAAAATATTGATAATAGACAAGGAGGTAGTAAAAATTTAAAAATGCTAATACTACATCCTTATAGAAGAGACTTCTACTTACTTAATAGGAGCATAAATGAGCCAAATCAAAATAAATAAAATAAATAATTGATATTGTTATCTTTAGAAGGGAATTAAAAATAGATTTTATCAAAATTTACTTCAGAATTTTAAGAATTGATACCTAGAGAGGACCGGTTGTGAATCTGGATCAAAATTAAATCTCAAGGCATAAATCTATGTACCGCCTACAACAAATGGAGAGTTCTTTGGTTGGTCAAGAAATAGGATTTGAAAACAAACTTTAGACGATTTCTTTGAATGTTGGTTTTGAATGATTTGGATAAATATTAACTTTGTAAAAGCTTTGTAAAAGCTTTGCAAAGTCAGAGTTGTTTTGGATAATTCTTGTTTTTGTAAAATAAAATAAAATATATATTTTTATAAATTTTATAAATTTGATAGTAAATCTATAGGTGAACATTTGTAGGTTTGTAATTGTAGTTGTATTAAATATATTCTATAAATGTGAGCTTAATTGAATGGTTAGATTAAAAATTAATAAAGTTTAAGTGGAATCTTAGAAATTGGATTTTAAGGATTAGTGAGGATTTTTAAGATATCTACTAATATATTAATTGGATTGAAGTAAAAATTGTGCTTATAGATGGTAGACTTGATTTTCTATATATTTGTAAAGTTTAGAAGCAATCAAATAATATAAAAAGGAGATATTGGTACTAAGAGATTAGCATCAAGGTTGGAAATAGAAGCCAGCCTACACCTAAGCAAATTTTTGGATTTATCTTCTATTTGGTAGATTGAATGTTCTTCAAAATTTTTGTACTTGTTTTTAACTTAGTTTTTGAGGTATGCAAATTTTGAGTCAAAATCAATAGTTTAATCATTAGTCATTGAGAGTTCAATTTGCTATAAAAATTACTTAGGATTTGATTAGGATTTATTTAGGATTTGAGATCTAATTAGGATTGATTTAGGATTGATTTAGGATTTAAGATTTAATTAGAATTGATTTAAGATGTAGGATTTGACTAGGATTTCATTAAAATTTGACTAAGATTTTTTTATGGTTTTTTTATGGTTTTTTTATAATTTCTTTAGAATTTCTTTTAAAAAAATTTTGGATTTTTTAAAGATTTCTTTAGGATTTCTGTAGAATTTCTTTAGAATTTCTTTTTAATTTTATTTTGATTTCTTTAAGATTTCTTTAAGATTTTTTTAGGATTTCTTTAAGATTTATTTTTATAATTCTTTAGGTTTCTTTAAGATTTTTTAATTATTTTTTTACAATTTCTTTAGAGTTTTTAAAGATTTTTAAAGATTTTTTAAGGTTTTTTTTTTAATTTTTAAATTCAATAAAAATTTAATTAGATTTGATCAATATTTGATTATATTTATTTAGCTTTAATTATAATTTATATATGATTAAATTAGAATTTTTAGAACTTATTGTTGTAATTTTTTTTTACCTTTTATAACTAGGTATCCAATGCATTTTTAAGCAAGACTTCATATAATACAATACCGCATTTTTCTTTTTAAATATATTTTAAAAATCCTTATAATACTCTAGAATGGTTATTAATGTAGTCATTACTTTAGAAACTGAAGTTGCATAAATAGCAAAAGAAGAATCCTCCTTTGTTATCTTTATAAATACTCTTGCTTCAATAATTAAAAGTTTTATAGCTTCAGATTTATGAAGTTCATGAGATCCTATAACAAATTTTGTACAAATAGGCTCTATTATAGGAAATACTATTTTACAAAATGTCCAATCTATAAGTGGGATATACCTTTTAAGCCAAGAAAGTTATAATATTATAAAGACTTGATGATATTAAATTAAACTTAGCTATTATAATTTTTTATTATTATTTCTAATGGGATTGTTTCATAAGTAATATCTTTAGACAATAAAGACTGACCATCTATAATTTCTATATAGATGGATTTAAATTTTTTAATCATAAAAATTTTATAAATTCTTAAAAATTCTTAATTAATAAAATAAGAGGAGGCTCTTGAGTTTAATAAAACAAGGATTTTGAATTTTTGAGAGCTTAAATAGATTGGTATGATAAAACAATAAAAAATATTGGAAAATAGTATAGGTCTTGTTTTGTCTTGAGAAGTAAAAAAGTTTAGTAGCATGGTTCTTATTGTAATTAAATACCTTTATTTTCTAGCAATAAATTTTTTAATATGGCTTTACTTTTTATCCAATGGATATATTGGCATTTTTCAAGATAATTGTCAACTTTGTAGCCAACTTTTTCATAATATAAGCACAAATCTTAGTCTTTTTTTTTTCTTTTTTTTTTCTTTTTAAAATTTTTTGTTCAAAAAGAAATTTAAAATGAATTACATCAATTTTCATGTCTTCTACCTCCAAATGATTATTAAAATTGGATAATGTAGAAGTTGTCAAGTAATTGGTATATAGTCATAATTTATTAAAAAATATTTATCTTATTAACATTGAAATAATCAATTTTTTCACCTCACAAATTTACTAATTGCTTCATTAATAGTTTGAAGATTTAATATAGATAGTGATAGATCCTTAACATTATCCTATAATTTCCAATGAAATTGACTTATCAAGATATTTTCATTTCAATTGATATCACATGCTAATTATTGAAATTTTAAAGTATAAAAAAATACAAAACATATTCCTTATTGAAGGGCTTGGATTTTAGTTTTAGTTGAAAAAATCATATCATATTTTCCAAATACCACCAAAAATATTTCAAAGTTATAGAATATGGAAAAAAAAATTTCAAACAATAGAGCAAATCAAGACAAAGCTTGACTTGAGAGCAAGATTCTAATCAAACCAACACAAGTTGCTTCTATGGAATATCACTAAGGTTGAAGTTAAATAATAAGTTGTACTTGATTTATGAAGCTATAAAACTTTGAACAAGTTTCATCAAATTTCTTTGAGAGGCTAATTCTTGATTCTTTTGCTGTTGATATTAAATTACTCTTTTAAATATATATATCTTCTAATGAAATAGACCTTGGTGATGAAGTTTCTAAGATGACTTGTAGTAGTGACTAAGGTAGTTCTATTCTTTGACCATTATATATGGTTATATAAAGTTCTTCATTTTGCTTAAACAAGATCTATGTCTTAACTTTCAATGCTTCAAGAGTATGTATAACTGATTCTAATTTGGCTCCTTTGAAATTTGCTATATTGAACTCTTCATTTCCTACCATAGAAATGAAATAAATAGAAATAGATATAAAAAAATCATGAAACAATACCGGTCTAAAAGAAGATAATCTGCAATTGCTAAAGTGTTATAATATTTTTAAGAAGAGAGATAATCCACTCATTATTTAGAAAGACCAAGCTCCAATATTATATTATATTAATTTTGATAAAATATCAAAAAAAAGGTCATGGAACTATATAAGAGCATAATAAAATAATAAAATATATAAATCTTATTACAAAATAATACAATATAAGAACAAATTCAAGACTAGAATGTCTAAACTAAACTATAAGACATATATTATCAATATTGATAAGTCTTTCAACCTCAACACCTATATATATTAGGAATTAGAAAGCTTCCAAATAGCTTCTTATAGAAGACTTTGCCCTCAAATCATCCTAGGGTGCTTCTTGAGTGGCTTCCTTATTGCTTCTATATATAATAACTTTGAAAACCTTCTAAAATTATCAAAAATCTTCTAGAACTATTAAGAATCTTCAAGAACCTTTTAGAACTATCAAATATCTTTTAGAACCTTTAAAAGCCTTCTAGAACCTTCTAAAATCTTTCTTGGATGGATATCTATGACACCTTCTTATTTCCTTTTTAAATATATAAAATCATTTTTTATAATAGAATCTTTAATTTTTTTTAATTGACTTTCATCTAAAATTTCCTTAAGCTGCAATTATCCACTCAAATGGCCTTTATTGTGCCAAAAATCTCTTCAAAAGGCCCATAACTCCTCTCACTATAAAAGAAACAATATCTATATATTACATTTTATAATTTTGCAACTCTATTTAAAATTGCTTTTATATTTATTTTTTAATCTTATGAAAAAATATACTTCAATATAATAATATTCTTTTAAAATCTAATAATTAGATTAGATTATATAAATCAAATTTAAATCAATTTCTTTTAAAATATTTAAATATGGAAGAAAATAAATGATTTGTCCTACCTCATTTCATAAAAATTAATTTTTTTTGAATAGATGTTTAATCTACAAACCTATACTTTGATAAATTTTTTTGCTTAAATAAGACTTAGATAATAATACAAATCAAATAGAAGATTTTTTAAAAATTGTTAGAATTGTTCCAAAAATAAAATCAACAAAAAAATGAGCTTTTAGTATTGATTTCTTCTAAATTCTAGTTAGCAATGCAACCTTTGATTTTCTATTATATTCTTAGATTACTAAAAAAGAATATTGAAAAAAAAAGTTAGAAGCCACAACACTTAGTAACAGTAAAGTTACATACAAAGAAAAGTGTGGAATAAGATACCTCTCATTTCCAACACCTATTACTTATAGGTGGTGGTTCCTATGATAATGGATAATTTCCATCCTTTGATTTTTACATTCATCAAAGAATATATTAAATATATCTTTTGACATCTTATCTTCTATAAAGATGTTTCTTTAATATATCCAATAAGTCTATAGGATCCTTTGATATTTCAACTATTTCAAATATATTCTATGATAAATATTTTATATTCTTATTTAGTCTTTAAATATTCTCTAATAGATTTTTTATTCTCTTGATCTTGTCTCTTAACCCTTGACCTTGTCTTTTATTCATAGGATGGCTTTTTTACTTACCAAGAGACAATCCTTTGATTATTATTAATTTATCTAAGATAATATCTTTTATTTAATAATTTATTCTATTTTTACTATTATCTATTTATCTTAATACTTCCACTTTGTTATTAGTCAAAGGCTTTCAAATCTAATACCTTTATCAACATGTGATGTCTATCTTTTGCTAATGCTTTTATCAATAAATCAACAAGCATGTCTTTTATAGCACAATACTTCATATCTATTATTCCCATTTCAATCTTCTCTCTTATAAAGTGATATTGAATGTCAATGTACTTGATTCTTGAATAATGCTTTAGATTCTTTGTAAAAATAAGGCATCTTTGATTGTCTTACTTTATTAGAATTACTTCTAATTATATAAGTTTGATATCTTTTAAAACTTATTTTAACCAAATTGTCTCCATTATTTTATAGCTTGTTGTCATGTACTTTGCCTCTATTATGGAACTTATAATTTTTGGTTGTCTCTTGTAATTCCATGAGATTATTATTACTCCAAACAAAGAATATATAACCCATTATTGACCTTCTATAATTTACATCTTTTGTCCAATCTGCATCACAATAACCATGCAATGTAATGTTATTACATCTAAAGCACAATTTGAAGTCCAATGTGCCTTTTAAGTACCTCATGATCTTCTTGATAGTTGCTTAATGGATTAATTCAACTTTTCATATATATTGATTCATAACACTCACCGCATATATAAAATCCATCTTTGTGCTAACCATTATATATATGAATGAATTTACTGCTACTTTATATGAAACACCTTATATTTCATTTTCAACTTCAACATATTCTTCATCCATAAGCTTCATCAATTTCAAATTGGTCTCCAAAGGTGTTCCAATAGGCTTGTAATTCTCTATGTTGAATCATTTCAACACTCCTTTAATATACTTCTTTTGGCTCATTGTGATAGTCTTTTTAGTACAATCTTTTGTAAATTCCACTCCTAAATAATAATAAAGCTTTCTCAAATCACTCATCTCGTATTCCTTTTCTAACTTTTCCTTCAACTAATCCATCATCTTCAAAGTATTGCTTGAGATGATTAAATCATCAACATAAAGAATAACAATCAACAAGAATTCTTTTGATTGCATCACATACGTACAATGATCAACCTCACTCCTTATAAATCTTTTATTCACAAAGAATGTGTTAATTTATTGATACCATATCCTCCGTAATTGCTTGAATCTATACAAAGATTTTTTCAATTTACAAACAGGATATTATTTGCTTTCTTTAAGAAATTTTTGAAGTTAATCCATATAGATGTCTTCTTTTCACTTTCCATTTAAAAAAGCCATTTTTACATCCACTTGATATATTTTTAAATCTATTATTGTCCCAATTATCACAATGATTCTAATAGTGGTGAATTTGACCACAATGTCATATTGTGGTTTTGCTATGATGTGAAAATATTATATATGTATATTTAATGTATAATTTATTATACAATTAAATAGAAATCATATTAATAGATTTTTATTTGTTATAAAATATGATTAGATTATCATTTTAAAAATAATTTTTTAAAAAAGGCTATTATTGAGATTTATGAAATCTTTTTTTTAATAGTAATTTTAAAGTTGATTTTATCTTAATAATAACTTTTATATATTATGAATCACCTTTATTAGACATTAGTGATCCTTGGGATCTTATTTACTTCTTTTATTTGATATTTAGAATACATATTATATAAATTTTATTTAAAAAAAGGATTGAAAAGGAATTTTTAGTGTAAAAAGGAATAATTAGGCCATCCATGTAAATGAATGGAGATGAATGATAGAAGTTTCTATTCCTATTGGCTAAAAGTCATGCCCAATGGGCTTTAAGGAGGCTGCCTAAGGCCTTATTAGAGATTAAGATTTATTTTTTGAAAGTATTTAAATATCAAAGGTTAAGATTAATAAGTTTAGATTTTTGGCTATGGTTTTGGTGGAAAAATTGAGTGATTTGGATTTTTTATGAAGGAGATATAGGCATTCAAAATTAAGGTATTGAAATTGTATCTATTGTCACTCTTTTAAATATAACTTGTAAGTACAGAAAGCAATAAATGATCAAAAATAGGAGTTGAAAAGAGCACTTTTTGGCTATAATTTTCATATATATCTAAATAAAATCTAAGCTAGAATAAAAGAGATATTGGAAGTTGAAGTCAATGCTTGCAATCTAAAGGTAGTAAGTAACCCCACTTAATTAGTAGGTGTATTTTGACCTATATCTTAGGCAATTTGATAAGTTTTTAGATCAAAATTTTTAAGAGTATATATTTTTATATTACAAAACTATATATAAAATTTTAGTGGTATTAAAATTTTGGATTTTTGAGATATGAAGGAAATAATGTTCAAGTATCTATAAACTAGGGTTTTAAGCATCTACTAGGATTTTTAAGATATTGGAAAATTGGAAGCAAATTTATAATTGAATTTTTTTGTAATGAAGCTTAAAGATATAATCTATACTTTGGAAGAATTTTATAAAAATTGAATAGTTGGATCAAGCATTATTGGACTACAAAATTCAAAAAGAAATCAATTATTGCAAGTAAAAAAGCTATTGAAGGATTTTATTGCAATTTGAGCATTTTATACAAATTAAAGGGGTTTTTTAGGAGCCAAGATTGTATAGAGGTGGAAAAATAGATATATAAATTTATAATAAAATTTTAATATAAAAATAAGATTTAAAAAAAAATGATGGAATTTTCTTAAAAATTATTAACAATCTAACTTATCAACAACTGATTAATTATGATTTTATAAAGAAAAGGGTGTTAAAGATTTTTTATATATTATAAAAAAACTTTATATATAAATTTATTTAAATATATGAAGATTTTATTAATATAATATTTTTTATTATATTACTATATTATTTGTCTTTTTTATTTAAAAAAATCATTTATTAGAATCTTATTAATAAACTACAAGTAAAGTTTCTATGGCTAGGTATCTAATATATTTTCAGATAGAAGATCATGCCACATGACAATAGGAGCAATTATCTCATAGAAATCAATACCAACAATGAGTGAGTATTTTTTGACAACCAATCTTGCCTTATATCTTATAACATTATCCATTGCATTCCTTTTAGTTCTAAAGATCCATTCACAAACAATAGAAGATCAATTTGGTAGAAGTTGAGTCAATTTCCATATTCCATTGTCTATGAGAGATTTATACACTTCTTCTATGACCTTCTTCCATTTCATAGCATCCATGGACTTCATTACATCACATAAAGTCAATGGATTAGCAAAGAGTGTAACATTGGCATCTTCTTCACTTATTTAAAAAAAGATGTGGTTCTTCCATCATTCACCAAGTGGTCTTTTTTCTCTCAAAAAATATCTTCTTTCATTTAAAGAAGAAAATTCACCTTGTTGCACTCTATTCTCTCTTCCAACCTTCTTCTCCCTTAAAACTTCTTAGTTGGTACTCCTCATTATTATCATCATCATCTTTAACATCTTCATTTCCTTCATTACTAGTTTTAGCAATTATAAAAGTCTTCACCTTTTCAATCTTTTTTGGCTTTTCATCTTTATTCACATCTCCACTATCTTTATTATCTTTATTATCTTAATTATCTTTTTTTTTTATTAAATTTGAAGATGTATCTACAAATACACCATTATTTCCACTTGGAGACATTTCCAAGTGCTCACAATCATTCTTATGCTTAAAAAATTCAACATTATAATTTTTAATGATATTTTTAGTATCCAAATATATTAGCCTATATGCCTTGGTACCTTCACAATATTCTAAGAATATACACTTTATATCTTTTGTATAAAATTTGAACCTCATACAATCTGATGTCTTTGTATATGTAATGCATCCAAAGGTCTTCATATATAAAATGCAAGGTTGTCTCTCACTCCAAGCTTCTTATAGTATCATTGATACAAGAGCACTTGTTGGACATCTATTCTTTATATATATTGCATTCACCATAGCTTCCATTTAAAATTCATAACACAGGTTTCTAGCATGAAACATACTCCTTGCCATCTCTACAATGGTTCAATTTTCCCTTTCAGCAATACTATTTTGTTGTGGAGTGTATAGAGTTGTTATTTATCTAGCAATTCTTTCATTTTTCAAATAAACATCAAATTGCTTAGACATATACTTACTTCCATTATCTGTACACAATATCTTGATCTTACACTTACTTTATTTTTTAATAAGTGCTTTAAATTCCTTAAATTTTTAAAAGTACTCACTTTTGATTTTAAAAATATAGATCCAAATTTTTCTTCACAAATCATCAATAAAAATAAAAAAATACCTTATTCTTCTAATACTTGTAGTCTTTATAGACCCACATACATCACAATAGACAATTTCCAATAATTTTGTAGCATGTGTTGCTACACCATTTGGAAATGAGGCCTTTTATTGTTTTTCTTGTATGTATCCTTCACATGCAAGTTGTATTGTATTTTGGCTTGTTTTGCCAAGATTTAAACCACTTACCATAGACTTGAGCTCTATCATGCTTTTTATATTCAAATGGCCAAGGCAACAATGCCATATATTCAACTTGTCTTGATTTGATGTAAACTCAGCAAATATAGTTACTTCTACTTTGTTGACCTTCTTACAATTGAGACAGTACAAATTTTCCTATTTAGAGCCCTTAGCAATCATATTTTTATTCAATATTCTTATAAAACATCTATTTATGTTGAATTGAATCATAAAACCTCTCATTATAAATTTATTCATCAAAAATAAGTTTTGCTTCATCTTAAAGACATAGAAGACATCTTTGAATTTGATCCTATTGGTTTGTCTATTCACAACCACTTTTATCATAATAGAGCAAATTTCAATGGCTTCACATGTGTCACTATTTGCCAAGATTACATTTAATACTGAAATTGCTTCATAAATGTCAAATGAATATTTATAAGGTGTCATATGCTTGGAACAATCTAAATCTACAATCCATCTTATCATGGTAGCCATAAAAGCCCCATTTATTGCCATGAATACATAATCTAGTTTTTCTTTCTTCTTAGTCACTACATGAATAAGTCTTCCCATCATACAATCCATTGTAAGTTCCTTTAGCTTGGTGGATTCCAAAGCCACAATGAAATAGTTGTAGGATTCCAGCAAGTTCATAAATAGAGTCATAACAACATTTGCATCTTCTAAGAGCTTATCTATAATTGCAAGTTGGTTTGCAATTGCCTTCACTTTCTTAATATGTGCCATGAGGTCTTCATCTTCTTCCATCTTGCAAGTGAAGAACTTCTTTCTTGTATAGATGATGTTGGATAAGTTCTTGCTCTCATAGATATTGCAAAGAATCTTCTTTGCTTCCGTTGGTCCTTTGCAAGAGATAATGTGGAAGAAGTTGGTTTCATTAACATTGGTTGCAATCAATTTGAAAGCCTTCTTTTTATCACATTTGTACTCTTTTTTTTCTTTCATATTAGCATGTATGCTTAGAGGCTCTTGACTTTTATCTATAATATCCTAAAGATCTAAAAAAACCAACAAAATTTTTGTTTTTATCTTCCAATGGTAGAAATTCTCACTTCTAAATTTTTCAATTATTCTCAAGCCTTCATCCTCACTTAAAGGAGAGACGTATCAAAAAAGATCAAGCGAAGTAGTCCTAAAACTCTCAAAACCAGGAAGAAGATGTTGTTGCCTTACAAACTTAGAATGCCCTCTTTGTGAATAAACCAATATTTTTCACTCTCAAAATACTCTCAACTTCACTTCTATGTCTCTTTATAAGTCCTATGAACTAAATAAACATCTCAAATCAGATTTTCCACTCTCATATCACTTTTATGCTCACAAATCATCTTTAAGTATGATATAAGGTCTTTTAAGCACCTTAAATTTCTTTAATATATGTGATACATCAAAGTTAATCTATCAAAGATCTAACTCAATAAGAAAACACAGTACTAGTATTCTATAAGATCATTTAAGATAAAAATCAAATTCCAAATTCAAATTATATTTAATAACAAGTAAAAGCAAATCAAGATCTAAATTTAGATCTAAATCTAAAAGTTAAGAGTTTCAAAATCCCAACATGAGCAATAACAATATGATCTACTTCAAATAACAACAAAGATTTCATAGAACTTCAAAATTCACAAGCAAATGTAAGTAGATCTATAATCTATTGAAAAAAGAGAAATTAGAAGTCACAATACTTAGTAATAGCAAGGTTGCATACAAAAAAAAGCGTGGAATAAGATATCTCTCACTTCCAATACCTATCACTTATAGGTGGTGATTACTGCCCTAATGGACAATTTCCATCCTTTAATTTTTATATTCATCAAAAAATATATTAAATATATCTTTTGGCATCTTATTTTTTATAAAAATATATCTTTAAAATATCCAATATGTCTATAGGATCATTTGATATTTTAGCTATCTCAAATATATTCTATGATATATATTTTATATTCTTACATAATCTTTGAATATTCTCTAAGAGATCCTTTATTCTCTTGATTTTATCTCTTGGCCCTTGACCTTTTCTCTTGGCCCTTGACCTCGTCTTTTATTTATAGGATGGCCTTTCTATTTACCAAAAAACAATCCTTTGATCATTAGTAACTTACCTAAGATAATATCTTCTATTTGATAATTTATTCTATTTTTATTATTATCTATTTATCTCAACAAAGAATTCATGACTTATTTTGCCAAACTTGATAGGAAGTTATTATAAAAAAATAGCTATACTAGTAATTTAGTAGTATGAAAATGAACATCTTTTCTTGGTCGAGATTTTTTATTTAATTGAAAAAGACTTGATCCAGCTTTTATTCTTGTAAAGAAGCTATATTCATTTGGCTTATTTAGCACAAAGGTGTAGTCATTAATATTTAGAGGAGAAAAATTAATCTAAATATTAATATTTATAATACTATGAATCAACTCCAAATACCTGAATTTATTTTCTATTGATTTTAGAACTATCATCAAGATTGTTATATGTGGGATTGGGCCACTTCTTTTTTTGTACAAATTAACATCTAATTGTTGGAATTGGAATCTTTAAAAATCATTCACTTGGCAACGAGTTATTTTTGTAAAAATTCTTCTTTCTAGATCCAAATATTTTTGTACGATCTAGTTCTTATTTAAAGGATTTTATTTATAGACTATTTGGATTTAAAGAAACAAGTTTGTCTTTTAAAAATGAAATATGGAATACATTCCATATTAGAAGCATAGTTTAGAAAGGTCTTGTTAAATATGGATAAATTTATTAGAAATTTATTTAAAAAAATTAATAAAACACCTACAAGATGAATCTTTTCTATTCAAGAGATTGAATAACTCTTGAATGGCTAAACACATACTTGGTTCTAGAAATGAAAAAGTAATTAAATAGAATTCTAAAATATGTCAATGTGGTGTAATCATATAAAAAAGTGTAGATAAGCTTATTATAATAGTTATTTTTTGTTTTTAGTATTCTTAGCTCCGCCTCCGAGTAGAAGAAATTAAGTAGTGAGTTGTATTTTTTCTACTCCATTAATACATTGGATACATCATGTTTTTGTGTTTAAAAAAACTAGAAATTAAAAAAAAAAAAAAAAAAAAAAAAAAACTATTATAATATATTATATGGCATTATAGTTCTTAATAAATTTAAAAAATTACTAGGTGGACACCTCCCTTTTATTATGTAGATACTCCTTGCATATATACTCCTACAAAAAAATAATTAGTTTTGATTTTAAATCATAATTCCTAAATCATAATTTTTATTATTTTTATTACTTTAATATCAAAATTTTATATACTCTTATCCATCTATATTCTATGGCTCCATGTTATCTTAGCCTTCAATTCTTTTGTCCTTACAAACCTTTGGCAAATTAATTTTTTGGAACATAAAAGATTGTGTTTTATTACTATTATAATTCAATATCAAATAAAAAATTTAAAAAATTTCATTTAAAATCAAAACTAGTGATTTTTTATGGGAGTGTGTATGTAAAGGGGTATTCATGCAGTAAAAGGGAGTTGTCCACATAGCAATTTTCTAAATTTACAAAAAATTTACAATAATGTCTTTTAAAAACACAAAAAAGTATCAAATCCCACATTCATTTTTTTGCCTACTTTTGTTGTCTATCTTTCTATCTATAAATTAAAAAAAAGAATGATAGAAAAAAAAACATAAAAATGACTATTATAACCTTCACAAGTTAAATATCTTGTCAATCGCTGCTAAGAACATTATTGAGGCCTGATAAGAACCATCTCATCTCTCAAGATTTTATCTCAATTAATCCAACGCTAATACCAAGTTCACCAATCCAAATTCTCCTCACCCATATCAGAATTCGCCGTTCGAAGTCGATCAGAAGTGGCTAAGAGGGAACGAGAGCGAGAGCGAAGGAAGGAAAGGGACAGCCTCAGGAGGCTCGCGTGAGGAGAATTTATGAATCTCATTGACATAATGAAGACTCATAATGCACCGTAAATCGTGATAAACAATTTATAACTATCACTGCGAAATTTTAGTATGTGTGATTCTCTAATAGGTATGAATATTATAAAGAGAAGTTGCTGCCGCCCGGTGATGATGATAAAGGAACCACCCAATTTGTATAACTTAGGAAGAAAGAGGCAGCCCTTAAAGAATCTGATTGAACTGCGATCCTAAACGTATGCTGAGTTGACCTACAAAACTTGCTGATCTGATCAGTTGTTGCACGTCGCACAGTAGACAGTTATGTCAAACTTTCAAAGGTGCTAAATGATCAGGAGTGTCATAGGCAAGAACTGCAGAAATTCTTAGAGTGGTACTGGATGGCCTTTAGATGTTCTCCACTTTCATGGTTGTCAAGTTTGATGCCAACCTCTCAAACTCTTGTCTAGTAATACTTCAATCTCATTTACAGCACACTGAATCACATATCAGCGATCTATTAGACTCATTAGACTCAACCCATATTTGAAACTAATGTTCAATTCAATTCTCAAGCATCGCTGGAGAAAAGAAACGACTCCCGCGTGGTGGTGATGGATGTAAGGAAGGCTTTGGGATTTGAAGGTGTGGGATCGAAGAGTGTTTGCAGCTGTCCAAATGTTACGATGTGGACGTGATCTTGCTCTGACAGAGTGTTGAGCAGTTTTGTTACCATGTCGTGGACAGCGGTGAGGCAAGTACCCTGACGCGGCGGCTACAAAACATTTTTCGTAGACCATCAGCATCTACCGGCTCCATTACAGTCTTTGTCACCAAAATCTAAGGTACCTGCACCATAGTATCATATTCTGGTATAACTGCACAAATCAGTCACGGAATAGAAACCAGTTTATCTTTCAATAGGTACAGAAAGCTTGTAACCATACTTAGATGAGGTAGAATTGCTGCTTACTGCTATACAACAAACAATCGTTATCGTTGGATCGTGTTGTTAAGATGTCAAGTAAATCAGTTTCAAAAATGCTCATCCGACCAGGAGCAAAAAGGACCTGCAAGACAAGTAACCAGGGAATTTATCGTGAATTGCATTCTTCGGCATGATTAATGTAAATTGAGTTGCTGATAGACAGATCATTTTGCTGCGTCTATAGTTGGAGCCATCCTGCACAAAGATATCGGTTTCTTACTGGATGCTAGTGTTACTTGTAAGCTAGGCCTTATCTAGGATAGGATGCTTCTGTTTTCTCACTTGCTGTGGGTTTCCACAGCTGATCAGCTCAACGAAACAACCCCATTATTTGTGCAATGTCAAGACGATTGGGTTGTGTTGGACCTTCAACTGTGAGCGTCAGAGTTTTCCTAACTACAACTTTATCATCAAGCGTCGACCGACGGTTGTTTCGATCTTTATTGCAGTAAAACAAGTTTCATTATGAATGCTGTTCTTTCCAGCACCCAATTAGAATCTGCACAGAAGGTTTGTTGATTAGATTGCAAAGAAGATGCAGTTCCCTTCGTATCTCATGCAGCGCGGACTGTTACACAGAAAAGCTATGTTAATTCTTTACCCTTTGAAAAATGATGTCAAATCGTATTTCTTAGATGTGCAGACGTTATTGGAAGCATAGAAGTATGTGTTGTTCCACTCTTTGAATGTCGGATACTCTGTCGCTCAATAATAATCAACATTAGCTTCTGGAGTAGTTCAAGGGCGTGGCACGCTGTCCTTAAATCAGGTTGGAAACAGTCAGTCTTAGCTCAGTGGCTAGAGACTAGCTTTAACAATAATAAAAAGTCAAATATCATAAATCTGATTTTGATGGGAATTCGACAATGCAGCATAAATCTGTGGCCGAATGGAAGCACACATTAATTTCTCAGAAATAACACCCACATGTTCGGATACAAGAATCCGTTGAACGATTCCTACTACTGAAGGGGCATCGAAATATGCACAGAACAAAACTATGACAGAATTAGAAACCCAATTCACAGAATAGCGTGTTTGGTAGTAACATAACTTAGTTCTACTCATTCTGCACATCCCTGAAGAAGATGCAATCCCAATGTGCCGATGGAACCGAAGTCCAATTCCCTCCAAATATATAATCACAGATTTCCATGACCCACTTCGACCCGGAATTATTCACCATGCACAGTGACTTATTCTTGGAGTGCGCACAAAAGACATAGCCTAGTTCAACATGAAGACCATCTTCATGCAGAAAGAAAAACTAAATTGGAGTCAAGGATCTATGCCACTTTTTCAACGACTTTCCTCATAAGGTATTCCACCTTATTTGAACAGTATTTCAATTCTTTCCTTCAGGGAATTGTGAAGACCATCAGAGGCTATTAAATCATATCAGATCCTGCGTTCCTACATATTGAGTGAACGAAGCATTGAGGGATTGTACTCTACGCTACAGCGGTCCATCATGGCCTTCAAGCCCCACATGGAACAGGCAGATAGTGATGATTGGACAGTGCACACAAAAGAATTAAACACGATTTAGAGAATCACCAAAACTCTTTCTCCCTGCGAAGTCTCTGCTTGGGGAATGAATTTATTTTATCTCCACATTAGCCATAACAACAGCAACAAAAATTACAAACTGAAAATTCTAAATGATTCCTACTTCAGTACATCCACAGGTCGCTTAGTGGTTTGCATGCCGATCGTGTTCAAGAGCCATGGAATACTGACAGTGAAAATTATGAATTTGAGCTCACACAATTTTGCTTCAAAATTATTTCACGTGTAACGTAGCATGTCAGAGCTTCCTGACGGCTTTTTGCTCTCCACTGTAAGACGACCACACTCATGGTCTTTCATTCGACAGCTCCGTTGCCACCTGTTTGAGTCCACTGCACTGCCCTTCCCAGCCATCACTCATGGCCCCACCTGTATCCTCACACCATTAATGAGGTACGTGCGGTACTACTCCAGTCCACCACACATTCGTAGGTTGTGGGGCATGTGGGGACATCATCTCGGTCGGTCCACACAAACAGGGGTCGTCTGCCAACTTTCTTCTCCGCTTTACTGAATCTGCGACTAGAAATCGAGCTGAACAGCGGGCCATGCTATGAAAAATGGGAGCCAATGCGTAGGGACTCCTGAAGACAGCTCAACAGGGACTTCTGCGTGGGAGGGATCTGGCGCATCACTTGGAATATTACTCCGAGACGACGTATGTTGAAGTGTAGTTTGGTGAGTTGGGGTGACATCTCACCCAGAGTGCAGTTGACACAGAGCGGTTGAGCAAGCGACGCGGAGGTCACATGCTGTTCATCATTGCTCTGTATTATCCTTCATGGTTGAAAAATCAAACAAACAAATGTTGGGTCGCGCTGGAGAGTGACGGTGTCGTTGAACTGTTTCTTGGCACGTTCTAAACTGTGTCCTTGACCAGTGGAAGCATGTCTCCCCATACAATTTGTGTTCATCTACATACAAAAAAAACTTGATAGTAGAGTACCGAAACTTCCATTCATTGACCGATGTTGCGAAGTTGAGATTCATGGAGAAGATGCCATTTTCAGATCCGATTAATGGATGCGGCTCTGCTGATCATTTACTAGTGTAAGATCTGAAGAAGCTAGCACAGGAACGTGAACGGGAAACAATTATATTACAGACAGGTATTGGTTTTCTTTGACCGGGTCACTCAAGGCATTCAAAGCCTAACCAAGGCCTTTAATATGACTGGACCGGCTTTTTCATGCCGACTCTCACATAACTTCCCAGACTTTGATGCGATTGTACACATGTACACATGTACACATGTACACTGGCTAGTGCATTCCTTCCACTTCACAACTACAAAACTAACCACAAGAAACAACTCATTTATTCCCGAGCAATCCGTGCCAGAAATCAACTCAACTGAACAGGAATATGCTTAGGGAATTTGTCCACTAATTGTCCGTCTACAGTGGTCAATCTTCACAATGGAAAAGGATATGGAATGACAAAAGAATCAAACATATTTTATGTTCTGGAGCCAGCACGGTAACTCTCATTATTTTCATCTGCATATGCTGCCAATAAAAATTATTAGGAACTGGTTCTTCTTCCCAATCCTGCAATGTCATAGGCCTATCCACCATTGTCGAGTCTTGAGAAAAGCAACACGAATTTTCTGCAGTAAACATTCGGCAAGATCGCTGTACACACATTTTTGCAATACATTTCTCATATTGAACATTGTTATGTCACGTCTGCCAAATCTAGCATTTTCCAGTTGCTGCCACATATCCAACATGGCGAAAAATAATCGCAAGGTTGCAAAACAAAAAAAAAAAAAAAAAAAAAAACATGACGAATAGAAGGTGAAAACCAAGCATCTCTCGACCTTTCTTTAGCAACCACAGATATGAAGAACTTGCGCATCCTACATGAGTGTAGGAATTGACGTCCTGAATTGGATAAATTAGATCTTCTTAGTTAACCCAATTAAGAAGTTTCTGTTTTTAGGGCGGTGGTGACAGAAGCTATCTTGTCAGCTTCCGACAATCAACTCTCACGCATGCATCTACATTGTTCTCAAGGTGTGTACAACTGCGGTAGCTCTGCCAAAGCAATTATGTGTGTTCCCCCAGCAAGGCCAGCCTAGTGGAAAGGAGACGTGCACATCGACAGGTTCGAATGTGTGTACAAACAATTTGTCAGAGACCAGACAGCTGCGATCCACTTATGGGTTAGTATTTACGCTACCTTCCCCCTTTTTTACTGTCAACGCACTCATGGCTCCGCCTCTAAAAAGTGTTTCATTGCCTACCTCGACCTAGGATTCACTCAAACCCTCTCATGGAAAGCTGAATTCCGGTGAGGCGACAATTTAGTAATTCTGAAAGTGTCAGGAGTGAACGAAGTCCATCGCGGGGCCCTCATCACATGGGCATCATCACACGGGCATTGGGGTCGCTCTGGACCTGTACCCCCCAATTGTATCTTTGCCACTGCCCCTTGGTCTGCCTGGTATCCTCATTGCATTATCAAGTTTGTTGCAGTTGAGATAGAACGAGAAGAGAGCAGGACGATTTTTCAGTTGGGTTGTACCTCGCCTGGATACTATCTGCTGCGCGTTTGCGTCAAATCTTTTGTTGCATAAAATCCAGAGCCTTGGAAATGGGATATGGCGAGCAAGGACATTATTAATCTGGGCAGTTCATGCCGTAATCTGTGCAATACTCCACACGGGATCCTGTCAATTTTCCAGCATGCTGGTACTCATTTATTAATCGCCAATGCATGTCTTTGCCCCCTTTTGTCTTCCAGCAGATTTGATGGCTAAGTTCTGGATGTCTTCACACCACTGCCAAGCCTTCATTCTCTATCCTAAGCGTTTGTCTGTATTTGTTAGTATTTCGACCATTTCTCACCAAAGTGACCTTCATGGTGAAGATTCTGATTTGTCATGCTTATCGACTAGGCTTGAGGGGGAAAATGTGGTGATCAGTTCCTGAGAGATGTCCTTCTTGTAGAGACTGGTAACGTTACCGCCTTAGATGATTGCCTGCAAGCTTCACATCAAAATTCTTGGTCGAGCGTTCTCGCATTTGT
This sequence comes from Physcomitrellopsis africana, assembly GCA_036785485.1. Taxonomy (NCBI): domain Eukaryota; kingdom Viridiplantae; phylum Streptophyta; class Bryopsida; order Funariales; family Funariaceae; genus Physcomitrellopsis; species Physcomitrellopsis africana. The sequence continues at coordinate 785,531 of JAWRVF010000044.1, forward strand.
TGGCTCTTTCTACTGCTGTCATCCCATTGCGAAGCTCAACATTCTTCTTCTTTCTTTCTCTCTCTTTCAGTAAGACTAGTCATCTGCCCTCCACCTCGAATGCGAGAACCTGATTATGGTCGACTGCTCTGCTCCCCGATTGCTGTTGGATTTTTCTCATTGCGAGCTATCCAGGATTCTGATACCTATCGTGACTCACAATTAGATGATGCCTGTCTCAGTGCAGTGACTGCAGGTTGCAATTAGCGTTACGTATGTTAAGATCTTTCTTGAAACCCCAGGCATGGTCAGTGTGAAGGCCTCCTCACGCCACTTTCCTCCAGATGGATGACGATGGGTTCTGAACAATGAAGTCATAATCCTGCGACTTTGCTCAAAGTTCTGGTATCAAAAGAGTGTATCGCAGTGTAGAGAAGGTGGCTAAATTGTACACCACGCCCATCGAATTTTGCAAGTAGAAGTATATGTAGCTTCAAACAAGAAAAAGGAGTTTTTTGCAGCAGTTGTTCCTTCCTAACAAGCAGCAAACTTGTGAGGATTCTAGGGAAATCATGAGCTGGAGCCAACAGGGTCAAATTATGCAAGAAAGGGGCTGAAACTAGAAGCTGTAGAAATGCGTGGAAGTATGCGATGCTGCTGATGCGCGAGTTGAACCAACCAATTGGTAGTGTCTTCCTCGGAAACATAGAAATGATAGTCTTATAACTTCGGTAGAGAAGCCTTACAATGAAGAAGAAGACGACCTGGGCAGCCACAGTGGTGAAGAAACAGCTGCAGACATGCTGCAAACACCAGGCGTTCTCAGTTGAGACCACGGAGAGGGATGACACATCTCAAGGGTTTGAGTCACCTTCGCGAGTAATTCACATATCGTCTCCCATAAAAGAGGCGGTCAATCCTGTCCTTCTCAGACGCAAATCATTCAATGTTTCGCACGCAAAAAGTCTGTTGACGACTCCTGAGCCGCTAACTCCGTTTAGAAAATCAGTTGAATCTGCCATTCCTCTGTGTCGATCCTCGACTTTTAAGTCGACAAGGCTGCAGAATGACAAAACGTCACCGCACCTCGTCACAGCTGCATCACAGGAGGCACCACTGGAAGCATCGAAGGGCAAGGTCCGCCACAAATCCGGACCACTTCCAGTATTGCAACAATTACTCAGAGGGGGTCTTCAGGGTGGTATCATCTCTTCTCCTTTGAACGTGAAAAAGCAGCTCTCAGGCCCGCTTCCCAGCGCTCATCGCAAACCCTTGAGCGGGGCGCCATCACCCAAGCAATCGACCTGGAGACCATCTCCGCAACGTCTTTCAAAAGTGAAATTCTCTCCAATCCCAGGTGAAGCCATCGGCGGTGGCAGGATTTCTGACATGATAGCGGAGGAAGAAGCTTCCAAGGTGACGCAGATTGTGATTTTGAAGGTGAGACAGCCAATCACTCCTGTGCTTGATAAGAAAGGTCCTAGAAAATCCCGAAGTTCGAAAAGTGAATGCAATCCTCCTGCAACATTTCCTGAAGTGAAATTGGCGACGAGGGTCGTAGAGAACACTCCAACCGCAGCTGTAGTCAGTGAGTTTGAACATCCAAGAAAAGACGATTCAATTCATGTTGCACAATGCAAAAATCTGGATGTCAGGAAAGTCGACGCTAAGATTAAGGGCGACACAGAAGAGTGCTTGCAGAAAAGGTTGGTCTCTGCCGCTGTGGCGATTCAAGCAGCATATCGAGGCCATCGAGCTCGGCAAAACCTCGATGGCGAGCTGCAAAGGAGCACCAACCCTAGTGACGACGCCACAGTAGATGATTTAGAGGATGAGGTAGAACCGGCGCAGTCAATCAGCACGCAGATGTCAAGAACAGACCCTCAGAAGCAAAGAAGAAATCCGCCTCCACGAGTGAACAAAAGATGGAACGGGAGCATTCGCTCGGCGCAAGATCATCAGGCCTTGCTCAGAAGCAGACAAGAAGCTGCTCTGAAGCGTGAGCGAGCGATGGAATATGCCCTTTCAAGGCAACGTTGGAGAACAGGCTCAAAACCGTTGAAAGGACCAGAAGCTAATTGGCACACAGACGATCGACTGCCAGATAAACCTGGATGGGTGCGGAACTGGCTTGACCGCGCCACGAGAATGAGTGGCCACGAGAACAAAGTTTTCGACAACGACTTCGAGCAGAAATGTGACCCACAGAGTGATAGCCTTTCCATGAAGAGCACGGTGGGAATGTGCACCACCGACATCGGTAGCGTGGAGCACATAAACTTGGGCTGGCCTCTGTCTCTTCGACAACAACATGCTGCGGGAATGCTACAACCAAAGACTCCAATTCTTGAGCCAGAAGCATTGCGAAACGGAACTTCACCCCCTCCAGCACCGCAGCACCCAAAAGGTGCACAGTTTTCAATGCTGGAGGAGAAACGTAACCACGTCGGTGAGGCTCATGAGCACTTGAATCAGAGAGAAGACTCGTCCACCGGCACGACGGAGAGCGAAATCTTGACCCCCGCGAGCCATAAATCACCACACAAGCCGATCAAACTTAGGAACGAAGCTCACGACGTTGAATTCTTGGGTGATGTTCACGGTGACGACACCGATCTGGAGAGCGTGGGGAGCTGCGAAGGTGCCGTTCCGACTCTAAACAAAGTGCCATCTCCACGCGTTGGTACAAATCCACGGATGCAGCAGGGAGTGCAACCAAACAAGGCCTCCAACTCAAATTCGTTGAAAGAAGCTGCCAGACGAGAAAAGCTGCTTTCCCTTCAACTGCAGACGCAAATTTCTGTCGTTCTCTCAGACGGTGATTCTGCGGATACGACCGCTGCATCAATGCAGCAACCATTTTGGCGGCCTTGATATACTTCTGCACATTGTAAGTAGGCCAACCCTTTCACTCAGCCTTACTTATAATCTACGTCCCTCACTCGAAGTGCCAAGACATCCTTCGCTGACGCTGCTTCTCAGCGAGGCTCCAACCTTAGGGTTTCCAACAAATTTCCTGCCATTACTGGACTTTTGCTATCTCCGGCATGAAAAATTATCAGCAATGAATTCTGGTCTGCCTCTCTTATCAGAAACCTCAATAACCTCAGGGTTCATCTGAGAGCATCCGGAAATGTTTGATGTAACTGATACCCTTTTTGTCGACGTAGGTGTGATTGGGCTCCATCCAATCAATTCTTATTTGGACTAGGAGCAGCCAATTCGAAACCAATGAATCGATGTAAGTTGGAACGCTCGATTCAGCCGGCACATGACAGACTAGAGTCCGAGGCGCAAGCTAGGCTCTCGGAAGCAGCCCCTTCAAGCTTGCTTGCAATTTTATTGCAGCGGTGAACTTGTAAGCAGGGAGGCTCAGGGTGGTGGAGACGAATTAATGCGCGCCCAGGCGAAAACAACCCACAAATCAGAAAGGTGGAAGAGAAAAAGAGAGAGACTACACAAATATATATATTTATATATATATATATACCGACACTGTAGATTCTCCCTCCTTTTCTCTAGTAAGAATATTCTTCCACTTCGAAACATTCATGCAGTCGGCTGATTTCGAACGTGACCAGGAGCAAACTCTCAACATAGCGGAGGACGGGGAACAAACCACGTGCACGCGCATTCTCCATCGCAACTCATCTCAAGGCGATGTGTCGGTAGAACAATCCTCATTATCCATTCCAGCGATCAGACTTGAAGCCCGCGGTGAGAGAATTGTCTCCTCAACTCTCTTCGCACAACACGCTCCTGCGACGGATCCCGTGTCTTCATCATCGTAGCGAGTGTGTGATTCTGCAGGTGGGTCACGTCGGATTCCCCTCGGTTTTTATCGCAACCATTTCTGCATTCCACGGCCACAAGTGCCGAAATTTTCACAGTAGTTCCACCATCGACATAGCTTGCAGTAGCAGCAGCAGCAGCAGAAGCGGCATTGCCATGGAATTGTGCATGGCTGAATGAATCTATCTGCATGACCCACACCTTCAATCGCGTGGTCGAGTGATTGTATACTAGAACTCGACTCTTCGGCGATGGGCTGTGTCGGTAAACATATGTTTCATAAGGTTGTCTGTCGGTATTTTCTTGTCTTTACCTTAATCTTTTTTTCTTTCCTTTTTTTTTTTTTCCTTCGTTGTCTTTACTTTGCTTTTTCTGTTTTCCTTTATTTAGTGTTGGAGATAATGATGATTCTCTATCTCACACTGAGGGTGGAATTCGCTATCGAGAGTAAAAAGGCTTTCCAACCGTTTGGTGGTAATTTTTTTAAATAGTGGAATGGAATGTTGGTTGTGGTGTCGGAAAAGAGTTGTTGAGGAATTTCATGAAACTTGGGAGGATTGAGATTGAGGGATTTGAATCATTTTTGTTGAGATTAAAAGGATGAAATGCAGTAGATTTGTATGTGCTCAAGAACATTTAGTTTTGTAGAATTGTGCATGAGTTTTTGTGAAACTCAGATTTGTGTTATTATAGTGGATCTCATTCTATGTATTTGATAGCAATTTATGACAAACAAGTTTATTTATGAATTCAATAAAATTTTCAGTGGTTTCAAGTGTCAAATCAAAAAAAAAAATGGTTTTTATTTTAACAACCAATATCTATTTCAAACCAACTATTTTCTCTATTCACAAATCAGTAGATAAAAATAAATAAATTATAAATTGATCATAAATATTATAAATATAAGAATGTTATTCTTATATTTATAATATTTGTAATATAGTGTTATTCTTATATTTATAAGAATAAAATTAATGTTACATTACTATCAGCTAAGATAATTAAATGTTTTGCTTGTTTTAAAATGGTTTATATATATATATATATATATATATATATAAATATATCTATCATAAATATAATTTAAAACTAGATAATTTCTAAATTCAAAGAATAAAAATTCTTGTACCAAAAAGATCTTTATAATAATTATTAAAGCTTAAATCAAATTAAAATATAACATTTTAAAAGTATCAAACTTTTGTAAAATAATATTAAAAAATATATTAAAAAAATATAACTTTTTTTACAAAGTCATATAAAAATATGTACTTATAAATTTTTATTTTAATCAATTAAAAAAATAAGTATTTTTTTATGACATTAAAAAAATCAAAAATTAACTTAAATAGTTTTATTGAAAAAATATTATTAATAGTTAAATATTTTTTATCATCTTAAAACAAATTGGTCTTATATTCTATAAAGCTTCATCTATTTTTATGGTTTTATTTTAAATTATTACAAAATATAAAAAAAAAATTAAATTTTAAATTTAAAAATTATATATATATAATAATATTATTTTTTTATTATTAACTTGAATATCTTTTAAAATATTTTTTTAATATATATATATATATATATAAAACTAATCATAAGATAAAATAAGACTAATTAAAATATTTAATTGGTTGTTACTTCTATAATATTTTACAAAAGCTCATATTATATCTATTTTATATTTAAAAAAAATTTAATTTTAATTATAAATATTTAAATCAAATATTAACTATTAAAAATATACATCACATTATTAAGGATTAAAATAAATTAATTTAACTACTTACTTATAATTTATAAAATAATCAATAGTCTATATTTAATATTGTTCACTAATACATTGTGTGCATAATACATTATATGGTTTCGAATTTGTATAAATTATGTCTATACTAACATACTTATAATAATAGATATGCATGTCTAAGGTACAAGTAGCAATGTTAAAAAATATGCCACAAAACACAAATCAAAACCTGGATTGAGTTATAGCTCAATGCCTATCACAATTAAAAAGTATGTGGAATAATCATACATACACAAACACATACACCACCAAATCAAAAAAATTAAAAGTAACTCTAAGTACATAGAAATATTTAGCAAAGCCAAGGTGTGAGCCATCAAAACAGCTCAGTTCTTTGTTTTTTATCCAAAATCAATCAAAAATTAGTAGTTAGGATAAATTTAGGCTAATTAGTATTTATTGGTAGCTAAAATCCTTATTAAATAGATTATTCTTGTCAAATAGATGTTCTTACTATTTTAAAAAATAAGCTTAATATATTAATAGAAAATTTAGATAAAAGTATAATAAATTATTTAAACTTAATAATATAATTAATCATCTAGATTTAAGATTAATTATACTAGATTAATCTATTATTAGAAATAGTAGAATTCCAAAAATTAGAATTCTATGAATTTTGGTAATGTTTGAGAATTACCAATTTCTAATTATTGTGAGTCAAAATTGTTTGGCAATTGGTGATTTTAATCATTGTACTAAAATGCATCTAGTTGAAGAAAATATTATGAGTTTTTATAGATTATAATTATTCATCTAAGTTTAGATTAGAAGGTAGTAGTAAAAATTTCTTAAAGTGTTTTAGTAAAATTACAATAGTCAAAAGTTGCAATTAGTAAATTGATTAGAATTATGCTTTTGAACTTAGATTTGGACATATGAATAGTCAATCTTAAGATAAAATTGTGTTTTAAATACAATGGAGGTGTTAGTTTTGCTAAAAAGATAGTCTATTCTTAGTTATAGGTGAATTCAGCCCTATAATCGGACTTAGGCTTAGAATCATTATGGGCCCTTGATCTTGATTAGAAATTTGTAGTTTAAGGGTGGAGATGTGGCCGCCACCCTTGGGCTGCCTTGCACTTGGTTAAAAGAAGCTTGGATGGCCACTCTTGCTCTCTCTCATCTTTTTGTGGCAAAGCCCTTGAAAAATTTCCCCTCAAAGTGTGGATTCTTTTTTCTTAAATCGAGCTATGTTTCAATTGCATATAACTTCTAGTAAGAGTAGAGTTAGGATTTGAACTTTTAAGAAGTGATAGATCTTGAAGTTACCTTTTTAGGAGATCTAAGCACGCTTGAATCCAATTAAGGACAAGACAACAACAACTATTTTAGTGAAGAGGGGTCTATTCCTTAGATCGAAAGTATCACTAGGTTATGTTTTCATTTTTTTTGTTTTTATTTTTTTGCTCAATTGCTTGTGATTTTCTTTTAGCACATTATTGAATAATCTTGATACTTATTATCAAATACTTCTTAAATTAATTTCTCTTCATTATCCTACTTTTTTATTTTTTATTTTTACTTGCAAGTCTTCCATTGTATTTTTTACTTCTACATTTTACTTTTACCACCAATTAAAATTTATACTTTTAAATTTTATCTTTCCATATTTTTTACTTTTATATTCATCTTTTATCTTTTATCTATTTATTTATCATTTTTACTTCTATCTTTTATACTTTATATTTTATTATTTATCTTTTATATCTTATTTTTACCTTGGTTCTTTTATCTTTCTTATCTATCTATAACACTAATGGTGCATCATTTGGAAGACATTTAGATAATAGTACTACAAATGTTAACAACAAAAAAACCATAAAAAATCTAAAAATACTATTTTTTTTATATTTTAATCAAATAAAAACATAAAAAGTCTTGTGGTGAGCTTTTCAGCTCATATAATGGTGTGTTTGCCAGGAAGCCAATCTTATAAGTCTTAGCATTGCTTGGAAGATGATTTTTAATTGTTTTGTAATTTGCAAGTACTTGTGTAGTGGTGCTGATTGTTGATATAGGTTACATATGAGGAATGGTTGTAAATCAAGTGGAGCTTGGAATAAAGAGGTGGAATATTGACATTGGCTTATTTTATGATACATCTACCTTTTGTAATTAAATTCATATATAATTGAATAAAAGAATCAATTCATTCTTACCTTTTTGAAAAATCAAGTTTAAATCTCATGATGCCAATAGTGGTGGGAGGGTGAATGAGAATGAGACATAAGTCCGACATCAAGGAGGTTAGTACATGGCCTTTGGTGAGCTTCCTTCATTCTTTGTGCTTGGAACTAACTAAGAGGCTAAGTGGTGAAAGGCTCCAACCTTCCTACACAATTGTAAAATTACAGTGAGCTCTTTAGTCGATAAAGGAGGCCTAGGTGATTGGGTATGGGACAAGGTTGGGCCTCTTTTTTCTTCCAAAGTAATTTACCACCAAGATAAGAGGCCGTGAAGTGAATTTTTTCTTTTTTATTCTTATTGGATGCTTGCATGTTTGGGTGGAATTGGTATTGATGGAAATTCAATGGAGTTCAATGGAGCTATAGTAGAGTGTTGGGGTCATGATATAAAAGAGCATGACATGAGGTAAATTTCTTTAACTTCCTTCATAGTAGTAGGACAAAAATTTAATGGGACTGATTAGAGTTCTTAAAAATACCTAAGGTATATGAATCCTATCCAATCCATCTAATTCTTCTATGGATTTCTTTTAAAAATCAAGGCATTGTAGTTTTGAACTAAAACTTGAAGCTTTAGACTTGTGATCGAAATAGAATTGGCCAATTAAAATTAGAATTAATCTCTTTTTTACATATAAGGCTAACAAAAGCCAAGAAATGCTTAGAAGTGAATTAATTATATTTTATTTTATTTTATTTTATTTTTTAAAATTATTAAGAATTAAGACAACTGGCTAATAGAAATTCGGATAAGTGTTAGTTTAATTGGATGAAATTTGATTAATCATGTGTCAAGTTGGCTAGTAAAGCAACCAAGTGAGTTATTCTTCATGGTGTATGTGCTAAAAAAGAACAAAAATGAAGTTTTTTGTCCAATAAATTAATGTTGTTAATCTAGTAGTGGATAATTTTCTATCTATTAATTTTGAAAAGAAAGAAATAGAGAGACGGCTCTCTTTTGTCTTGAAGATAAGTTCCTTCTAAAATTGGTAGAAAAAGGTCACTCCTATCTTAGGTCGTCTCGTATAACACTTAGTGAAAGAAGGTTAAGTATGAGATGATTCTCATACTTACATTCCTTCACTAGGTGTTGATTGCTTGTTTAATGTCCATGAATAGGAGATTGAGTACCTAAGTGGATTGTAGGTATCTTCGGTAAGAAACCTCTAAAATTTTTAAATCAATATTATAATTTAACGAAAGTTTTGCATGTATGTGGATGTGGAATGAATAGAATCATTTGTATTAAGAATTTTTAAGAATCTAGATATGGCCTAGGATACAATTGAGTAGACTAGAATTAATACCTCTATTTGATGATATAGATTGTTTAAGCTTCCCTCGTATATCAATTAGAATAAGAGATAGAACCTCCTCAACTCATCAAACAAACTCAAATTCATCACTTCAACATTTTCATTCTAGTATTAATGTGTTACTAGTTTACTGCAACCCAACTTCAAACCAATTATTGCCACTTCGGATTTGTTTATTTTGTAGCGGGAATCCTATTTTAGTCTTGAATTGCTTTTAGAAGATGGATTTGAACCTCATCTTTCTATTGATTGATCTCAAAGTTTGGCTAGTTTACAATCAAACTCAAGTATCATCTAGCTAAGTGATTTTGACTATACAACTATGGCAGAATTAGCCATTAATTCCTTGGTCAGACCAAGGGGCCTTCCTATTGTTGTATCTAAAGATCTAGTCCGACCTAATGTACCTTCTAATCTGCCAAAGTTTTATGGAACTAAAACAGAAGATCCATTATATTATATAGAGCGGTATATCAAAACCTTGACTAATTGCCTAGTTACCAACCTAGGATATTATCTTGTGTGGTTTTCCACCACTCTACAAGATGAAGGATATGAATGGTATTGAAACCAACCTAAAAAAACCTTTACCACCTGCGAGAGGCTCCAACAAGAATTTTTTAATAAATTTAGGCCTGAAGTAGGTCAAAGTGTTGTATTATGAGCATTAGTGATAGTCAAACAAGGTAGAGAAGATGATATCTCTTCTTACATTTGTTATTTTCAGCTAATGTGCTCTAGATTTGTAGGTGATATGCTCAATGATAATATATTGAAATGATTTTTTATCCAAGGATTTTGTAAGACCTCTACTCTTAGAGGAATTTTGGATAGGCTCTCTACAACTTTGATAGAAGTCAAGGCAGCAGCCAAGCAAATAGAAAACATAGAAAAGAAATATAATAAATTGTAGAGGAGAGAGGTTGAGTCTCTTCCTCTTTTTATTTCCATTTGCTCTAAAGATGAAAAACTAGAGGTTGTCTTTCTTACTTCTATATCTAATCATGATATTTCCTTGGAGACATCAACAAAGGTCTTTCCTACCCCCTTAGCTATGAGGCCACCTCCTCCTTTACCTGCCATACTTCCGCTTATAGAGGATGCTAAGCTAGATGCCATGAAGAAGGAATTGCAAAGTAATCAGCAAGGATTCAAGGATGATATCATAAAATAGTTACAAGTGTTAACTAAATAGATGGCAAAATTAACTAAAAATCAAAATCCTAACCTTTGCCCTCCTCCAATTGAGTTAGGAAGACATTCTTCAGGCTTATTATGCACCTTATATGGGCAGTCAGGGCATACGGTCCAGTTCTACAATGCAATGCCTTTGCAAAATCAGCAAATGCAAGGACAACAGGTGTACGTTGTCGTGGTGAGAGTCTTAGCCCTAAGGAACATAAGGTCTTTTGTGCCTCTAGTTAATCAAGTGCAAGATAAAACCATAAAAGTACATAAAATTGAAGAATTTACATTTAAAAAAAACATACTTTATTAATCTTAACATATTCTATCTTTAGAGACTTGCCCTCAATTTTGCTTATAAATCCTAGGATATCATATTAATTGAAGCAAAATTTAAACACAAGATACTTAAGAAAGTAACAAAGCAAATCCTAAAATTTTTTTGATCATATCTACTGTGGTTAGGAAGAACCACATTGTCAAAGTTACCCCTCCTTATAGCCTATAATTCTGGACCCCCTTTGCTTTACACCTTCATTGCTCTTTATTAAAAAAGACCTAAGTGTTGAAATTTGGTAGGCTTATAGCTTATCTCATGTTGTAAATACCTTTTAATTATTGCTCCAAAAGTCCTTTCCAAACTTGAGTTATAGATTCCATCCTTCTTCTTTAATTTTGCCTTCTAATAACTCTAGATCCGACCACAATGTTCCTCATAACTCCTCGAATATAACTCCAATGGCAATCAATTTTTTATACAACCTAATAGACTTCTATATCTACAAACTTCAATAAATTTTGCTCAAAATACTACTCTAATTACAAAAATATGCTCCCTCGAATTTCACTGATTTGGAAATAGATCCTTGTCTTTTTGAAAGAGCATAATATTTTATTTATAAAACAAATGAGTGTCAAACTTACATTCATTGCTTTCTTAACTTACATAGATTATGTCTATCAAATCTCACTTTCAAATTCGTCTCCTAACTCTCTCAAAAAAAAACCCCCCCTTTCTTTGCTTTCCTACATTCCTCTCTTTTTATTCTGTTTTTCTTTCCTTTTAAATCTTCACTCCTCCCTTGTCATTTCCGCATGGTCTTCCTTATCCTCTTGGTCAAAAAGACCTCTTAGCCCATGTCTTTCCACCTCTTCAATCTTTTCCCTTGGACTAACTTGAAGAAATTTCACTTTCCAAGGTGAATTTCCATTCTAATTTCTTACTACTAATTTTCTACCAACTTTTCTTCTAATTTCAGTCTACAACATATAAGTTCAGATGTGAGAGAGAAGAAAATTAAAGGTAAAGTAGATCTAAGATAAATAGAAGAAAACCTAACAAGTAGAAAGAAACAATTTAGATTAGATTAGAGATAAAAAAGAAAGAACCACAACCCCTTTTCTTTTTTATCCTTTCCTCTTTTAATCTTAATCTTTTTATTTTAATACATTCTTTTATAACTTTCACACTAAGTTTTAATTTACAATGCGACAACATATCCCCACATAGAAATTAAAACTCTCAGGGCCCTACTTATAGACAATAAGGTTATCAATCAACCAATCAAAGTTTTAGAGGTCAGTATAGATAAAAGTACGAGATCTATATTTTTTGTGGCAAGCGACATCCACTTAGTCAATGTTGTATGGAAAGCTAGATAATATGTGACAAATGTAGTGGCAACCATCCCATTGACATGTGTAGGAAACCTGAGAGGATCATTCTTTTGTCACCACCTACAGGCAATTAAGTGCAATAAGCACATGATAATTGTAGAGGTACTAGATAGCTTCCTAATAATAATACCTTGAGGCCATCTAATATATACTACAACTATGACAACAATAGACAAAACCAAAATCCTCCAGTTGGACTTTGGACCAACACTGCGTTCATTCCTTTAAATCAAAATCAAAATCATAATCAAGTTCTTCAAAACCAACCACGTACTGGTCAGGGCTTTCAAGATGTTAGGTTCTTAAATCAAATCAATGGTGAAGTGGTAGATCAAGCCTCCACTTCATGTGTAGTAATCTAATCTATATCTTTCAAATCTAACTTTTATAAGCCGTAGTTTATCTCATTCTAAGGTGTAGAAGCCACATATTATGCCAGCTTTAGCAATTATGACTAGATCTAAAGTTAATATGCCACTAATACTAGAAGAAGTGGAAATTGATACGGAAAGCCCATTTGAGTTCTCAGACTTAGAAAATATTGCTCAAGAAGCAATCAAAACAACCAACAAAAGAAATGCAAAGCTTATGAACTTTGAATTTTTAATGAAGAACTGTTTGACTCTAATTGAAAATATTGAGACTAGACTTAAGACCAATCCTGATAACAATATGTGGGAGGACCCGAGAATCCCCAAGTCAGAGATATTACAACTACCTAGAATCAAAACGAAATATGTAATAGTTTCATATGATTTATGGACAGATCTAAGTAGCCTAAAGGCTAATATTTTTTTGGCACAACTCTTAGAGATCTCACTTGTTGTAAGGAAAATGCTAAAAATCGGAATGTCTATAAAATATAGAAGAAAACTAAAGGTTAAGATAATTGCAAAGATGCAACCTAATAAGAAGCGTATAAATGTGAAGGCAGTGGAAATTGAGATTTTTATTGTGGATAAAATTCTATCCAATACCTTAATAGATGGAAGAAGCGGTGTCATATTACATATTATCTTGTTTGGGAATGCACCAGGCACTTGGCTATGGAAGATAAAGTTGTATTTACAAATAATCAAGTAACTCTAATAGATTTCATCTATATATGAAGAATATAATTCAAATTTCAATTCAAAAGTATTTAAAAACACTCTTCTTAGTAACATCAACTATACATATATCCCAATTGCCTCGTTTCTTTTATAATTAAGTAAATTTTATTTTTCTTTGCAAGTCCTAATTCTAATCAATGAACTTTGATAAACTATAAATTTTAATCCAACTGTCTACTAAGTGTGAAATCTTGCATACAAATGTTGGTATAAGCCTTTTACATGCTCAAAAAAATTTAGCTCAACCCAACTTACAAATTGCGAGAAAATGCCCAAAAACCGCACTGATGATACTCAGCCGCCAACTTGAAAATTGATGTAAAAATTCTAGTGGTGATTTCTCCTTCTTCAACTATTAATTTCAGCTCAAACTTGGTTTTTAGCTTGATCTCTAAATCTTCTATGACCATGCCAAAATTTACATTGATCCAATTGGTAGATCTTTAGTTATCATAGAAACCCTACCTAATCCTAAATTACCAACTTCTGACAACCCTTTGTATCAAATCCCAAATATCTCCTAATTGCATCATTAGATTAATACAAACTTTTATGTATATTTAGCATAATCTAGATAATATCAAATTTTGAACTATAGATGCTACACAAATTGCACAAATTAGTCAAAAATGCAAGCTGTCATTGTCTTACAATGACAATACCAATACAAATATTGATTTTGAACAACGATTGCAAAGTCATCCAAAACCCTATAGCAACAAACTTAATGTCTCTAGAACAAGCTTTAAGCTAGCTATCCAATCCTAATTGCCGATCTCCAAAATCCTCCCGTACTTTATCCTAGGTTGTTATTTTTATTGCTGGAGGTTTGATTTCAACCCTATTCCACAAACGGCCAACCCGCGGATATCAATCTAACCTATCCTAGGGATTTTATAGCCCAATCCTACCCTCAACTTACCTTTAATATCAATCATGTTAGCAATTTATCCTTTTTATTATGTTTTAATCATTTTATGGCTTTTCTAAGGCAGTAAAAGAATTATTACAATCTAGAAGGTAAAATCACTAATTAATTCTTATCTACTAGCTATTAAGTGAAGAAAATAAACTAAGAGGCTTTCATAAAAATCTTGTTAAAATATGTTGAATTCTTATTGAACTAAGATAATAGAGTATTAATTGAAAAATCATTTCCAGTCATAATTTCATCATATAATCGTGTCATAACATGACAACGGCCTAAACATTATGTCTTTGCAAACCATGGAAAAACTAAGCCTTAAGATTATTAGATCTTCACCATTTATCATTAATATGGCAAATCAAAGCCTTGCCACTCCAATTGGCCAAATCAAAGATTGTAAGGTGTTAATTGGAGATGAACAATATATCCTCACCTTCCATGTCATCCGCATGTATAGGATTCATTTCCTTTGTTATTGAATTTTCTATGATTGAAGGCAGCTGATGCAATAATTGATTGGGGTGGAAAAAAATCCCATATTACTTTAGGATCTTGGGATAACTAGTGTCGAGTAGAGAGAATTCGCCTTGAGAAAACAACGGTGTCGTAATACGTGCAATTTTGCTCCAGAATGCTCTGAGCACATCGCTGAGGAAGATAAAAAGGAAATATACAACAACAAGATCCTAACAACTCTAATAGAATCCTAAACAACTTCTATTAAATCTTAACAATACTAATCAAACTTTGATCCAATCTTTAAGCAATTACAAAAGAAGAGTAAATGAATCATACATTAATTATAATAGAAAATAATATATAAAATACTAAATTTAGAAAATACTAAAAATAGAATCTTAAAACCCTAAGTTATATCTTATTCAAATCCTAGGTCAAATCCTAGTCAAAACCTAAATCAAACCCTAAGTCAAACCTTGGTCAAAATCTAAGTCAAATCCTAAGTCAAATCTTAGCCAAATTTTAGTCAAACCCTAGTCAAAACCTAAATCAAATCCTAAATCAAACCCTGTTCAAACCCTGAATCAAACCCTGGTCAAATCCTAATCCAATCCTAAGTCAAATCCTAAGTCAATCCCTAGTCAAAACCTAAATCAAATCCTAAGTCAAACCATAAGTCAAACCCTGGTCAAACCTTGATCAAACCCCAGTCAAATCCTAAGTCAAATCCTAAACCCTAAACCCTAAACCAAACCTAATCAAATCTTAAACCAAATTCTAACCAATTCAAATCAACCCTAGGAAAAATTAGAACCTCAATATCTGTTGATTAGACTATTGATCTTACTTAAAACTTTGAATACCTTTCAACCTCTTAGTCAACAACAAGCACAACAAATTTGAAGGAAATCGAACTTACCAAATGGAAGAAAAATCCCAAAAAGTTTGCGAGTGTTGGTCGGCCTCCTTCTCCAACCTTGATGCTGATCTTCCAGTGCTGATTTCTCTCTTTTTCACCATTCAATCAGTCTCAAATCACTCATGTGTATAGAAAAATAAGTCTATTATCCACAAAAACAAAAATTACTCCAATCCAACTAGCAAATTACTGAAGATCTCAAAAACCCTAACTGACCCTCAAAACTTAATTTCCAAGACCTTCATCCATTAAAACCTCAAATACGTACAACTAAACTATTAGATTCAGTTCAAATTCACAGCACACATTAACAATAACAATATCCAAAAATCCACAAATTTCCAGCTATAGATTTGCTACAAAACTTTTAAAATTGCCTAAAACATTAACCCTATTTTATTTCACAAAATTCCAAGTTGCCAAAAATAATCCTAAATTTGTAAAGCTCTTACAAAGTCATTTTTTCTCCAAATCACTCAAAACCAATTCCTATACAAAATCCTACAAGTCCACTCCCTAATTATAATCTTTGATCTAAAAAAGCCTCCTAGATTCATTGTAGGCATGTAGTTTTGTGCCTCGGGGTCTGATTTCAACCCTAGCTCATAACCGGTCCTTTCCGGGTATCTATTTCAAGATTTTTGTGGTAAGTTTTTTTGAAACCTATTTTTAATTCTCTTCTATATATGCTTATATTATTTTATTTCCTAATCTACTTTGTTTTGTCTTACTTATGGCCCTACAAAGTAAATAGAAGCTCATTTGTAAAAAGGGCAACATTAACACCCATTAGTTTTACTCCCTTTTTACTATTATCTATTTTTCTAAGATAATTTGCTACAATATTTTGAACTAAGATCTTCTATAATATACTATTTCTACACTCTTTCATCTAATAGTCGCTTTACATCACGACATCCACCCCCCCTAAACTTGTGCATCCTCCGGCATGCGCGAATTTATCATTGTATTGATGTAAAATGTTCTTCATCTTGGTCAAGTTCTTGATCTTTAATTTATTCCTCTTCTTCTGTTTCAATACCCCTCAATAGATTTTGTTCTTCATCAAAATATATATATATATATTCTCTTTTGTCTGAATAACTTGACTCGCTTGCCTGCTATAGGTGTCTTCAGTTGTGTCCCATCAAGTTCAGGTAATAAATATGTTCCATTGACATAGATTTCTATCACAACATATGGTCCAAACCAACGCTTAGAAAATTTTCGTAATGTATTATATTGGTTATCCAAACTATCATCATATACTAATATCCAATCACCTTTTTCTATCTTCTTAGGCCGTAGTCGATGCGTTTTATCAAACCTTTCTTTATTCCTTTCCCTTGCTTCTTTCAACCTTCCTATTGCCACTTCAATGTCTTTAGGTCTTCTTTCCAATTGTTGAATGCGTAATGCTAAAAGATCCTCTATGTTAAGATCATCCTTCCAAGGTAATATTCACCATGTAGGCACTGTTTCTTCTATTGGCATAATTGGCTTTTGTCCATACATTAATTCAGAAGGCATATAACCAGTCACTATGCTATGAGTTGTACGATCTGCCCATAATGCAAATGGTAGTAGTTTTGGCCATTGATGTACTTTGCCATTGCATGCTTTTACTAATGCCTTAACAATAGGTGAATGCCCACGCTCACTCTTCCCATTACCTTCTGGATTATATGCTGTTGTCAAAGAAAGTTTGATTCCCATTCTACTAAAGAGTTCTTTTGCTTCTTTTGCATCCAATTCACTTCTATCTGCCGTGATTTTTCCAATACAACCATAGTGACAAATAATGTCTTCTAGAAAAAATCAACATACACTTTCAGTACTCTTTGTTCTTAATACTCGTCCTTCAACCATATTTGATAAATCTTCATGTGCGAGTACCAAATATTTCATTTGTCCAAGTCCCACAGGCATTGCCACTAAATCCACTATCCACTTATAATGTAGTGCTAGAGGATAAATTGGATGTAATTCATCTCAATGTCGAATGTTAGAATAGAATTGACAAATTTCACATGATCCTATAAAATCAACCACATCTTTATATATGCCTTTCCACCAATATTTTTCCTTCAATTTAGTAAAAGTTGCCCATATTCCTCTATGCCCTGCCCACAAATTCTCGTGAAACTCCTTGATAATCTTTTGTTGAGGTTTTAAATCACATATCACTCATTGTGGTACTTCTCCTCTTATCTTTGGATGCTTCCATAAATATCCATCACGTAAAAAATATCCATAGACTTTCTTACGAATTTTCTTAAATTTTTGATCTGTCCAATCTTCTTGTTGCTTTAAAGTACTTAGGTACTTTTCAATATCTTTCCATTCACCTTCATATGAGTCTCTTAAAAATAATTCCAATGGTACAGTCAAACATGTACCTTCTTCTTTTGATAATGCATTAGTATAAAAATTTGCACCCTCATCATCTTCCATATCAATCATGTCTTCTTCATTATAATACCTTGCCCTTGATAACATATCTGCAACTGAATTATCCCTCCCTGCAATGTGTTTAAACTTTAGATTCAAAGATTTGATATATGCTATCCACCTTAACATAGCAATATCAGGAATTGAACAACTTGTAATCATGCCTAGTAAAGGGAAACAATCTGTTTCTACAACTACCGATGCACCAATCAAATACTCCTTTTTATTTTTCATGGTAGTTACTACATCCCATAATTCTCTTTTAATTTGTGCATATGTTCTTTGTCTAATATTCAAAACCTTTGTTCCAAACCGTATTACATATCTATTATCTTATTGATCGTCTTGTCCAATTGCCCAACCTATTCCAATTGGACTTGTATCAACTATTAATATTACCGGTCTTCTACATTCATAATTCACTTTCTTCAAAGTTGGAGGTGAAGAAAAAAGTTCTTTTAATTTTTCCATAGCTTTTCTTTGTTCATCTTTCCATTGAAACCTTTTATTCTTCCTTAAAATCTCATATAATGGATGTGCCACATGTGCAAAATGAGGTATCCATATATGATAGAAAATGCACGCTCCTAAAAATCTTCTCACTTTTGTAGTGTTTGCACATTCTTTCATCTTTTTAATAATATCAATCTTTTCAATACTCGGCTTACGTCCATATGATCCACACATGTGTCCAACAACTAGTATTTCATTTATCCCAAACATAGATTTTGTATCTGATAAGGTCAAATGTACCTCTTCCAACTGTGATAAAATCTTTTCACAATCACTAGTATGATCTGCAACAAATCTTCTACAACCTTTCTGATCCAATGTTTCATCTTTTTCTTCTTCTGCACATCCTTTAATTGGAACATCATCTAAGAATGGCATAGTCTTTTCTGGTATAAATTCCCTCAATACTTTGTTCATTCCATTCATCATATGAGCTATTGAATTAATAGCCCCTTGAGGCAATGTACACATTCTTACCAAACCCAATGGAGTCTTCATAGTAGTTAAATCTCTACTTTGTAATACCAATTAAAATTGATCATATCTTGAGTAAAGATCACCTATCAAATAGATTGCTCTTCCTGCAAATGCCTTTGCAAATTCATCCACAATTGGACTTGAATCCATATTTCTAATAGTTACTTTATTTACAGGTTGCATATCTTGTATAAATCTCATTGTTTCATTTTTCTTTGATACCGTAAACCATCGATTTGAGTAAGGCGCTATAGACGGTTCTAAAATCCCCATTTCAATCTTTTCATTGAGTAAATTTATTAACTTGGATAAATGTGCTCTTGGTACTGGAATTGGTTGTAAATTCCATGGTTCATGAGGAACAGTAAAAATAACCATAGGTGCTACAATATTTGGATCAACACATCTAATTTCATGTGCTTCAAATGCAAAAGCCTTTCCATGTCGTGAAAGCATATTTCTAAAGCATTTTTCTTCACATTTTGTCAAAAATCCTTCACATCCAATCTTTAATCCATCTAATGTAGCATCCATAAATTTATGCCCTATCTTCTTAG
The DNA here is from genome assembly GCA_036785485.1 of Physcomitrellopsis africana. Lineage (NCBI taxonomy): Eukaryota > Viridiplantae > Streptophyta > Bryopsida > Funariales > Funariaceae > Physcomitrellopsis > Physcomitrellopsis africana. Next base: position 804,898 of record JAWRVF010000044.1, read on the forward strand.
GATCTCTCAAATTTAGTTGTGTAGATGCTCCTCTCACCTTCTCTTCACAATCTGATGGTAGTGGCAAAGCCACTGGTTTAACCTTTTTTGCCACTGATTTATACTTAGTTTCAACACATACCTCTTGGCGACTTAAATTTTTCATAAAGTTTTGAATTTCATCATAAAATTCTTTAGAACATACATTAATAAATTTATTACTTCTTTATAATCCATATTATAATAAATAATTTAATTCTCCCATAGTATCCGTAAATCCAACTTCTTCAAATGATCCTGATATAAATTCATCCTCAACCAATTCTCCATTTTCTTTCAAAGTTTTTTCCATATTTTTAACATAACGTTTATCTATTCTTTTCATCCTTTCTATAGTTTTAAAAGATAATACACCATCTTGTTTCAATCCAACAAGTCTAGTAGGTAATGCCATCTTTGTTAAATTCAGCGGGAGCATGTCTTCCTTTAATCCATTGCAATCCCGCTTTACAATGGTGTGCGGTAAAAACCCTCAAGTTCTTCAAAGTTCTCATTTGATATTGGCTTTTCTCTCAACTTATCATGATTTCTTTCATGATCAGCACAAACAATTAAAAATTGAACTGCTTTCATTCCATCTTGGCTTCTTATTCTTGCATAGGCTAAACCATCATCCATAACCTTTGTTTCCATTCTTGTGGTAGTAATAAATGGTTGTCCCAATATAATTGGATATGTAGACATATCTTGTATAAAAAAATGTTGTTCATGAATGACATCTCCTATCATCACCTTTATATTTGGACAAGCTCCATACAATTCTCTCTTTGAATTATTTGCTGATCTTATCATCCATCCATGTTTAATATCAATTGGCCATTTTTCCTTTCTATATAACTCTTTTGATATCAAGTTGATTTCAGAACCATGATCAATTAGTGCTACAATCGGCTCTTCTAATTCTCCTAATTTTATTAAAGTTTCCGTTGTAACTCTTGCCCAAAGACTTCAAGAATAATGACTAGAAGCTTGAGTACTATCTTCTTTATCTATGAACTTGACTCGTGAAACATCTCCAACCAATTGTATTTCAATTTCTTCATCTTCATCGCTTCCCATTACTTTTGTACCTTGTATATTTGATGTTATAGTATCACCAATAGATTGTCTTTTTCTTTTTATTGTATCAATAATAACTTCATGAAATTCTCTTTTTGCAATTCCTAAAATCTCACCAATTGTAAATTCAACCTTTCCACTTAAAATCCGCTCTTCCAATACTCTTTTTAAATCGGTAGCAGCTTCAATATCTGATTGTAATTTATAAGCAGGGGCCTTTTCCTTCTCTTTTATAAAATCTCTTTCCTTTGTAGGAACATTCTCTATTGTCTCTTCATGCATACGATTTTTGTGTTGTCGTGCTTTTTCTCCTCTTGTAGTCCTTTTTGATGGCCCTTCATTATTCTCATCTCTTCTTCTTTTTTCTTCTATTAATGCATCATGTTGATTCCTTGCAATATGAGCATGTACCGATAATCCATCTACAAGATCATTCCATCCAGTAATTTGTCGAATGTCATTTCCAATACGTTTTAAATCATTTTTGGTAAAATTTCCTTTTTCAGCATAATTCATTGCACTTGTCTACAAAGAACTAGATTCTCCTAGAAGTTCAAATTTTATGCTTAAGCAGTTGCCTCGATTTGCTTCTATCCAATATGTTGATGCTTCATTGCTTGAGATTTTAAATGATTCTCTTGCAAGTGCCTTCATTCCTCCTTTACCAAAGTTTGTCTCCAATTTTTCTCCACTTTCCTTTAAATGTATCATACCATCTTTGAAAAAAACAACTCCTTTGCGTAGCGCCTCTGTACAATCTTCACACTCTCTTCTTGAATGATCCACGCTATCACACCACATGCACCTGTGTATTATACCATCCATTTGTCCAAATTTTTGTCTTGTTGATACCTTTGATGATTGGCCCTTTTCTTCAAGTTTTACAAATTTTATTTGCAAATCTCTCATCTCTCGTATGATTTCATCAATGCCTATTTCTTTTTTTCTTTGATGTTGCCATTCAAGGTTGAATCATAGGTGTAGGATGGTTTGTAGGTAATTTTATCTTAGAAGCTTACAATGGTCTTTGAATACCCACCCTATCTTTTTTCCTTTCTCTTTTTGCAAGTACTCCAATTGCTTCTTCTACTTCCTTCCAATTTGATGTCAATCCTTCTTCTTCTTCTTTATCTTCAAGTAATATTTTCAACTTCTCCTGTAGCTCTCTATCAGTCGCTTGGAGAAAAAGCTCTACTTTGCTTGGATCTAGTAATAGCTTCTCTTTCTTTGATAGATGGGAATATTGCCTTTCAAACTCCCTCAATAATTTTGTCGCTTGAAGATCCTTCTTAGGCCTTTCAATCCATTCAAAAAATGTCCTTTTTGTAACCCAATCACTGTCTTCAAAAAAATATTCATTCTTTAATGCTTGAGAAAACCTTTCCCATGAATCTCCAGATTGTCTTATAATGGACTTCACATGACTTCTTATCTCCGGTATAGTAGCCAATTCAAATAATTGAACCATCTCCTTCTCAGAAACACGCTTTAATTCTATTTCCTTAACATAATATTTTAAATATTTTGTAATATTCTTCCCTTCAAATTGGTCAATCTTGTCCACAATTGCCTGTAATGCCTTATTTGCCATACCTTCCTTGTGATCTTTCACCTGTTGTTGTTGCATGAATAAAGCAAATGCTTCAAACATGCTTGCACAGTTAGGATCAAAATACATACCTTGTCCTCCTTTGCTACGTCCACTTGCAATTCCACTAGAAGCTCCAATTAATGCACCATCCATAATTCCTCCTTCAACTCTCTTGCCTTCCTTCTCTATAAGTCAAATAAATCAAAAAATTTCCAATAATCTTCCACCTCAAGCTTTTCACGTCGGATTCACCAAATTATGTCGTAATACGTGCAATTTTGCTCGAGAATATTTCGGGCACCTGGCTGTGGAAGACAAAAAGGAAATACACAACAACAAGATCCTAACAACTCTAATAGAATCCTAAACAACTTCTATTAAATCTTAACAATACTAATCAAACTTTGATCCAATCTTTAAGCAATTACAAAAGAAGAGTAAATGAATCATATATTAATCATAATAGAAAATAATATATAAAATACTAAATTTAGAAAATACTAAAAATAGAATCTTAAAATCCTAAGTCATATCATATTTAAATCCTAGGTCAAATCCTAGTCAAAACCTAAATCAAACCCTAAGTCAAACCCTGATCAAAACCTAAGTCAAATCCTAAGTCAAATCTTGGCCAAATTTCTAGTCAAATCCTAGTCAAAACCTAAGTCAAACCCTGAGTCAAACCCTGTTCAAACCTTGAGTCAAACCTTGATCAAACCCTAGTCCAATCCTAAGTCAAATCCTAAATCAATCCCTGGTCAAAACCTAAATAAAACCCTAAGTCAAAGCCTAAGTCAAACCCTGATCAAACCTTGATCAAATCCTAGTCAAACCCTAAGTCAAATTCTAAGTCAATCCCTGGTCAAAATCTAAATCAAATCCTAAGTCAAATCCTAAGTCAAACCCTGGCCAAACCTTAGTCAAACCCTAAGTCAAATCTTAAACCCTAAATCCTAAATCCAAACCCTAAGCAAACCGTAAACCCTAAACCAAACCCTAATCAAATCTTAAAGCAAATTCTTATCAATTCAAATCAACCCTAGGGAAAATTAGAACCTCAATATGTACTGATTAGACCGTTGATCTTACTTAAAACTTTGTATACCTTTCAACATCTTAGTCAACAATAAGCATAACAAATTTGAAGGAACTCGAACTTACCAAATGGAAGAAAAACCCAAAAACTTCTTGGGTGTTGGTCGGCCTCCTTCTCCAACGTTGATGCTGATCTTCCAGTGCTGATTTCTCTCTTTTTCACCATTCAATCAGTCTCAAATCACTCATGTGTATAGAAAAACAAGTCTATTATCCACACAAACAAAATTTACTTTAATTTAACTAGCAGATTTCTCAAGATCTCAAAAACCCTAATTAATCCTCAAAAATTAATTTCTGAGACCTTGACCCACTTAAATCTCAATTACGTACAACTAAACTATTAGATTCAGCTCAAATTTACAGCACACATTAACAACAACAATATCCAAAAATCCACAAATTACTAGCTGTAGATTTGCTACAAAACTTTTGAAATTGTCTAAAACATCAACCCTATTTTATTTCACAAAATCCCAAAATGTCGAATACAACCCTAAATTTGTAAAGCTCTTACAAAGTCATTATTTCTCCAAATCATTCAAAACCAACTCTTATACAAAATCCTTTATGTCCACTCCCTAATTGTAATCTTTGATCTGAAAAAGCCTCCTGGATCCGCCGTAGGCACGTGGTTTTGTGCCTCGGGATCTGATTTCGACCCCAGCTCATAACCGGTCCTTTCCGGATATCTATTTCAAGATTTTTGTGGTAAGTTTTTCTAGAACCTCTTCTTAACTCTCTCTTATATATGCCTATATCATTTTATTTTCTAATCTACTTTGTTTTGCCTTACTTATGGCCCTACAAAGTAAATAGAAGCTCATTTGTAAAAAGGGCAACATTAACACCCAATAGTTTTACTCCCTTTTTACTATTATCTATTTTTCTAAGATAATTTGCTACAATATTTTGAACTAAGATCTTCTATAATATACTATTTCCACACTCTTTCATCTAATAGTCGCTTTACATCATGACAGCGTCACACTGTTTGGCATGGTCATGTGCATTTTAAAACATACTAGGCCAATAATAGCCAATCCTTAAAGCCTTTTAATTTGTCAATCTATTGGAGAAATAACCGCCACATGCAATATAGTAGTATGTAGTTATAATAATTAGAATTTTACTTACCACTATACAATATCTAAGAAGCCTATCCACTCTTCTTTGACATAACTGATTGCCAATAATATCAAAATACCTACTATTCACTCTGACCTTTCAACGCTTATTTTTGGTTAATTCAAATGATAATTGTTGTATAATAATAAATTTTATAATATAATCATATCATGTGGGCTGGGTAGAAATGGTGAAAAAAGTTTCATCTAGTAACTTGTTATCAATGGAGGTATGGCGTAGCTCCTTCGACAATCTAAAAAGGTGATCAACTTGATTGTATATCTTACTAGGCTTATATTCTACCTTTTAGTCAAACTCCTGTAATAGTAATATCTATCTAGCTATTCGACTACTCAAATCTGCCTTATTGAACAAGTATTTGATTGCCATGTGATCTACAAAGATTACAATGGGATTTAACAACAAGTAATGATGAAATTTCTTCACTAAGAATATCATGGCTAAACATTTCTTTTTTGTGATGGTCTAATTCTTTTCTGTGACATTCAATTGCTTACTAATAAAGGCTATAGGATAATCTTTTTATTTATTACGAATGGATTGGCATAATGCACTACCTACTATTACGTCTAAAGTATTGTAATAGATATGGAAAGATATGCTCTAATTTGGTGGTTTTAGTATATGATATGAATTCAATTTCTTCTTTAACCAATCAAAGGCTTCCTAGCATTTATCAGTCTACTCAAACCTTATTGCCTTCCATTGTAGCTTGATAATGCATAAGGTTTTGATGGCGTAACGTGGAATCAACTTACAATACCATGTAATCTGGCCTAATGTTCGCTCAACTTTCTTCATATTTGTGGATGGTAGTAATTTGACAATAACTTCTATCTTCTCTGGATCAAGTTTTCTACCATTTTTAAAAACCACATATCCTAGCAGCACTTCCTTTCAGATCGCCAAAAAGATTTTTTTAGAATTGAGAGCTATCCCCGTCCTTTTGCATAGTTCAAAAGCTTTTCTCACATAGTTTAGGTGGTTCTCAACATTAGATTGTGTATTAAAATCATCTATAAAAATAGTCATAGATTTGTACAACAAGTTTGAGAATACATATGTCATAGCCTTTTGGAAGGCAGAAGGAACATTGCAAAGCCTAAATGGCATCACCAAAAAAATAAAGGTTCCCCAGGGTGTGGTAATGGCCATCTTGTGGTGGTCTTAAGGAGCTATGGCTATATGGTTGTAACTAGAATAATCATCCATGAAAGTATACAATTCATGGCCAACAACCTCATGTAGAATGCTATTGATAAAATGAAGTAAAAAATGATCTTTTTGCCTATTTTGATTCAACTTTCTATAATCTATATAAATCCTAAGTTTTCCATTCTTCTTTCTTATTAATACCATAGAAGATATGAAATCAATAATTTCTACCAATTTAATAAAATCAATTTGGAGTAGCTTCTCCAACTCAACGTTAATTACCAATTGTAACTATGGATTCATACGACATTCCTTCTGTCTAATTGGCATAGTCTCATGGATTAAAGATATTTGGTATTGGACTACCTCTAGCGATATATCCATTAAATCTTTATAAGACCATGCAAACACTTCACAATACTTAATGACTAGGTTTCTATACTTAGCAATTCCTTCATCTCTTAATTGTACCCTTATTTTAATATTTCTAATTTCTTCTCTCTCTTTCGATACATCCATGTATTTTCAATGTATTTGGTGCATATGTGATTGCTTTTTACAGCCTCTATACCAATTGCTAGGAATGGGAGGATAACTAGTAACACCCTCTCTAGTAGTAAATCTTGATGATGATATTTGGAAGCGAAGGGTTAGAATTAAATCATTTTCATCCTTGAGAACCTCTATGTTTCTCTCTAGAATTCCATCTATAGCTATTTCATATGCTCCCTCTTCTTCCAAAATCTCCAAATTGATAGTAAGTTCTTCGTTCATCTCCAACTCCCCTCCAAGTTCAATTCAATCTAGAAAATTGACTGACTCTTCAATGTCTAAATTAAAATTGGAACATTCATTCAACCATTGAGTGAATTCTCCATCATTTGTCTAATGATAAAGGCTTGGTCCAAGGCATCCTAATGGTTTCAAACTTTGATCCATTAAACTAGTCAAGATTGAATGTTCTTGGATAATGGCTTTGCTCGTTCTTCTTTGAGTTAAAATTAGTGATTCATCATTAAATAAAGAAGCCGCATTGTGGCTCAAGCTACTCTGACTAGATTTAATAGACTTTGGTCCGATGTCATACTGTATTTATATGCAGTGTGTAAAAATATTATATATTTTGTATTTATTGTTATTACATGTGTGAGTGCTAGAAGTTATTTTAAAAGATATTATAAGGAGAGGATTCATTTTAGCCACTTAATCAGTGAATTAAGATGGCTATTTGTTTTGTTCCTACCTTATTTATATCTTAGAATAGATTCTTTCGTACTAAGAAGAAAGATAAAGGTTGTTTTACCTTTTTTATTGATTTTGAGGTAGCATGGACCTTATAAGAAGCAAGAAAGAAGAGTATGGGGATGAATAGGGCCTATCTAATAGGATTTTGGCTGCCCATGGGGCGTGACATGGGCTGATGTGGAGGAAAAGGGGAGAATACCCTTCTTGCTGGACCTAAGATTTGATAATTTTTTGAATAGTGAAATTTGGAGAGAAAAAGCTCAGAGGATATAAAAGCATTTGTAATAAAAATTAAATAGTGTGTTCTTTGAGTTGTGAGGATTCTAGAATCTACTCACTTGCTTGTATTGGAGTTGTGAGCAAAAAGTTATGCTTGTTTTAATAGAATAAGGTCTGCTGCTATTGAAAGGAGACGGCAGAAACTTTGAGCTGCCACTGCAAGTTTGATTTTGACTCTTTCTTAGAGAAATTTACAGAGACAGTAGAAAATTGTGCTAGCTTTGTATCAAGCTATTTCATGTAGTATTTGGAGTTGGAGAGAGAAAGTTGTGAGCTTGAGAGTGAGAAAGGATCTGCTGCCACTTGACGAAGAGGGGCAGAGACTTTGTTCAACCACCCAAGTCAGATAGTCTCTTCAATCTTTTTGATATTTTATATGCTTATATTAACTTATATAAGCTTTCTATAATAATAAAAATCAATACATTTGGAGCTTTTATGAAAGATTTATGAGCCATGAAGTGTCAAGAGGGCAAATTGTTGCTAGGATTTGAGGAGTAGATTTGACTAGCTATAAAATCTGAAGTTTGAGAGGTATATATGCAAAACTTTAAGACAATTCAGATGATGGAATGAGCTTTCTAAAAAGCTATTGCATGTCTAATTTGAAGAAGGGAAACAATGACAACAATGGCTGAAGTGAAGAGGAGCTTTGTTGCCTTTGTATTTGCTGGAATTTTTAGTGCCTAATTCATTTAGCTATAACTTTTAATTATAAAATATCTATTTGTGAAATTTTCATATATTTTATAATAAATTATTGACTTTCCATAGGCTATAAGCACGCTAGAATTGACTTTTGGATGAATTTTTAGTGATTTATTTAGTTTCAGCTTATCGTATAACTTGTATTTTTCATATGCGGTTGTATTTTGAGGTATATTTGAATATATACATACTTTTCTTATACTTATTATACAAATATATATACTTATATTTATTTCAAGTATTCATATAAATATTTTATAAGTATTATATAAATTATTTATATAAATATTATACCAAGGATTATATTCTATTTTATAAAAGTACTATATCAAAGATTATATTCTATTTTTGTACAAAGATTATATTCTAATATTATACAAATATAGAAGATACTTGCACGGCTTCTTTTCATATTCCTTGCTAGTTATTGTAGCAATTAAGAACTCGGTGTCGTGATGTAACGCGACTACTAGGTGAAAGAATATGAAAATAGTCTATTATAGAAGATCTTAGTTCAAAATACTGTAGCAAATTATCTTAGAAAAAATAGATAATAGTAAAAAGGGAGTAAAACTAATGGATTTTAATGTTGTCATTTTTACAAATGAACTTCTATTTACTTTGTAGGGCCATAAGTAAGACAAAACAAAGTAGATTAGGAAATAAAATAATATAAGCATATATAGAAGAGAATTAAAAATAGGTTTCAAAAAAACTTACCACAAAAATCTTGAAATAGATACCCGGAAAGGACCGGTTATGAGCTAGGGTTGAAATCAGACCCCAAGGCACAAAACTACATGCCTACAATGGATCTAGGAGGCTTTTTTAGATCAAAGATTATAGTTAGGGAGTGGACTTGTAGGATTTTGTATAGGAATTGGTTTTGAGTGATTTGGAGAAAAAATGACTTTGTAAGAGCTTTACAAATTTAGGATTGTTTTTGGCAACTTGGAATTTTGTGAAATAAAATAGGGTTAATGTTTTAGGCAATTTTAAAAGTTTTGTAGCAAATCTATAGCTGGAAATTTGTGGATTTTTGGATATTGTTATTGTTAATGTGTGCTGTGAATTTGAGCTGAATCTAATAGTTTAGTTGTACGTAATTGAGGTTTAAGTGGGTCAAGGTCTCAGAAATTAAGTTTTGAGGGTTAATTAGGGTTTTTGAGATCTTGAAAAATCTGCTAGTTAAATTAGAGTAAATTTTGTTTGTGTGGATAATAGACTTGTTTTTCTATACACATGAGTGATTTGAGACTGATTGAATGGTGGAAAAGAGAGAAATCAGCACTGGAAGATCAGCATCAACATTGGAGAAGGAGGCCGGCCAACACCCGCAAACTTTTTGGGATTTTTCTTCCATTTGGTAAGTTCGATTTCCTTCAAATTTGTTGTGCTTGTTGTTGACTAAGAGGTTGAAAGGTATTCAAAGTTTTAAGTAAGATCAATAGTCTAATCAACAGATATTGAGGTTCTAAATTTTCTTAGGGTTGATTTGAATTGGTTAGAATTTGGTTTAAGATTTGATTAGGTTTGGTTTAGAGTTTAGGGTTTAGGATTTGACTTAGGATTTGACTAGGATTTGGCCTGGGTTTGACTTAGGATTTTGACTAGATTTTGACTTAGGATTTTGACTAGGTTTTGACTTAGGATTTGACTTAGGATTTGACTGGAGTTTGATCAAGGTTTGACCAGGGTTTGACTTATGATTTGACTTAGGGTTTGATTTAGATTTTGACTAGGGATTGACTTAGGATTTGACTTAGGGTTTGATTAGGGTTTGACCAAGGTTTGATTCAGGGTTTGAACAGGATTTGACTTAGGATTTGACTTAGATTTTGACTAAGATTTGACTAAGATTTGGCTAAGGTTTGACTTAGGATTTGAGTTAGGTTTTGACCAAGGTTTGACTTAGGGTTTGATTTAGGTTTTGACTAGGATTTGACCTAGGATTTAAATATGATATGACTTAGGATTTTAAGATTCTATTTTTAGTATTTTCTAAATTTAATATTATATATATTATTTTCTATTATAATTAATGTGTGATTCATTTACTCTTCTTTTGTAATTGCTTAAAGATTGGATCAAAGTTTGATTAGTATTGTTAAGATTTAATAGAAATTGTTTAGGATTCTATTAGAGTTGTTAGGATCTTGTTGTTGTGTATTTCCTTTTTGTCTTCTACAGCCAGGTGCCCGAAATATTCTTGAGCAAAATTGCACGTATTACGACATAATTTGGTGAATCCGACGTGAAAAGCTTGAGGTGGAAGATTATTGGAAATTTTTTGATTTATTTGACTTATAGAGAAGGAAGGCAAGAGAGTTGAAGGAGGAATTATGGATGGTGCATTAATTGGAGCTTCTAGTGGAATTGCAAGTGGACGTAGCAAAGGAGGACAAGGTATGTATTTTGATCCTAACTGTGCAAGCATGTTTGAAGCATTTGCTTTATTCATGCAACAACAACAGGTGAAAGATCACAAGGAAGGTATGGCAAATAAGGCATTACAGGCAATTGTGGACAAGATTGACCAATTTGAAGGGAAGAATATTACAAAATATTTAAAATATTATGTTAAGGAAATAGAATTAAAGCGTGTTTCTGAGAAGGAGATGGTTCAATTATTTGAATTGGCTACTATACCGGAGATAAGAAGTCATGTGAAGTCCATTATAAGACAATCTGGAGATTCATGGGAAAGGTTTTCTCAAGCATTAAAGAATGAATATTTTTTTGAAGACAGTGATTGGGTTACAAAAAGGACATTTTTTGAATGGATTGAAAGGCCTAAGAAGGATCTTCAAGCGACAAAATTATTGAGGGAGTTTGAAAGGCAATATTCCCATCTATCAAAGAAAGAGAAGCTATTACTAGATCCAAGCAAAGTAGAGCTTTTTCTCCAAGCGACTGATAGAGAGCTACAGGAGAAGTTGAAAATATTACTTGAAGATAAAGAAGAAGAAGAAGGATTGACATCAAATTGGAAGGAAGTAGAAGAAGCAATTGGAGTACTTGCAAAAAGAGAAAGGAAAAAAGATAGGGTGGGTATTCAAAGACCATTGTAAGCTTCTAAGATAAAATTACCTACAAACCATCCTACACCTATGATTCAACCTTGAATGGCAACATCAAAGAAAAAAAGAAATAGGCATTGATGAAATCATACGAGAGATGAGAGATTTGCAAATAAAATTTGTAAAACTTGAAGAAAAGGGCCAATCATCAAAGGTATCAACAAGACAAAAATTTGGACAAATGGATGGTATAGTACACAGGTGCATGTGGTGTGATAGCGTGGATCATTCAAGAAGGGAGTGTGAAGATTTTACAGAGGCGCTACGCAAAGGAGTTGTTTTTTTCAAAGATGGTATGATACATTTAAAGGAAAGTGGAGAAAAATTGGAGACAAACTTTGGTAAAGGAGGAATGAAGGCACTTGCAAGAGAATCATTTAAAATCTCAAGCAATGAAGCATCAACATATTGGATAGAAGCAAATCGAGGCAACTGCTTAAGCATAAAATTTGAACTTCTAGGAGAATCTAGTTCTTTGTAGACAAGTGCAATGAATTATGCTGAAAAAGGAAATTTTACCAAAAATGATTTAAAACGTATTGGAAATGACATTCGACAAATTACTGGATGGAATGATCTTGTAGATGGATTATCGGTACATGCTCATATTGCAAGGAATCAACATGATGCATTAATAGAAGAAAAAAGAAGAAGAGATGAGAATAATGAAGGGCCATCAAAAAGGACTACAAGAGGAGAAAAAGCACGACAACACAAAAATCGTATGCATGAAGAGACAATAGAGAATGTTCCTACAAAGGAAAGAGATTTTATAAAAGAGAAGGAAAAGGCCCCTGCTTATAAATTACAATCAGATATTGAAGCTGCTACCGATTTAAAAAGAGTATTGGAAGAGCGGATTTTAAGTGGAAAGGTTGAATTTACAATTGGTGAGATTTTAGGAATTGCAAAAAGAGAATTTCATGAAGTTATTATTGATACAATAAAAAGAAAAAGACAATCTATTGGTGATACTATAACATCAAATATACAAGGTACAAAAGTAATGGGAAGCGATGAAGATGAAGAAATTGAAATACAATTGGTTGGAGATGTTTCACGAGTCAAGTTCATAGATAAAGAAGATAGTACTCAAGCTTCTAGTCATTATTCTTGAAGTCTTTGGGCAAGAGTTACAACGGAAACTTTAATAAAATTAGGAGAATTAGAAGAGCCGATTGTAGCACTAATTGATCATGGTTCTGAAATCAACTTGATATCAAAAGAGTTATATAGAAAGGAAAAATGGCCAATTGATACTTAAACATGGATGGATGATAAGATCAGCAAATAATTCAAAGGGAGAATTGTATGGAGCTTGTCCAAATATAAAGGTGATGATAGGAGATGTCATTCATGAACAACATTTTTTTATACAAGATATGTCTACATATCCAATTATATTGGGACAACCATTTATTACTACCACAAGAATGGAAACAAAGGTTATGGATGATGGTTTAGCCTATGCAAGAATAAGAAGCCAAGATGGAATGAAAGCAGTTCAATTTTTAATTGTTTGTGCTGATCATGAAAGAAATCATGATAAGTTGAGAGAAAAGCCAATATCAAATGAGAACTTTGAAGAACTTGAGGGTTTTTACCGCACACCATTGTAAAGCGGGATTGCAATGGATTAAAGGAAGACATGCTCCCGCTGAATTTAACAAAGATGGCATTACCTACTAGACTTGTTAGATTGAAACAAGATGGTGTATTATCTTTTAAGACTATAGAAAGGATGGAAAGAATAGATAAACGTTATGTTAAAAATATAGAAAAAACTTTGAAAGAAAATGGAGAATTGGTTGAGGATGAATTTATATCAGGATCATTTGAAGAAGTTGGATTTACGGATACTATGGGAGAATTAAATTATTTATTATAATATGGATTATAAAGAAGTAATAAATTTATTAATGTATGTTCTAAAGAATTTTATGATGAAATTCAAAACTTTATGAAAAATTTAAGTCGCCAAGAGGTATGTGTTGAAACTAAGTATAAATCAGTGGCAAAAAAGGTTAAACCAGTGGCTTTGCCACTACCATCAGATTGTGAAGAGAAGGTGAGAGGAGCATCTACACAACTAAATTTGAGAGATCCTAAGAAGATAGGGCATAAATTTATGGATGCTACATTAGATGGATTAAAGATTGGATGTGAAGGATTTTTGACAAAATGTGAAGAAAAATGCTTTAGAAATATGCTTTCACGACATGGAAAAGCTTTTGCATTTGAAGCACATGAAATTAGATGTGTTGATCCAAATATTGTAGCACCTATGGTTATTTTTACTGTTCCTCATGAACCATGGAATTTACAACCAATTCCAGTACCAAGAGCACATTTATCCAAGTTAATAAATTTACTCAATGAAAAGATTGAAATGGGGATTTTAGAACCGTCTATAGCGCCTTACTCAAATCGATGGTTTACGGTATCAAAGAAAAATGAAACAATGAGATTTATACAAGATATGCAACCTGTAAATAAAGTAACTATTAGAAATATGGATTCAAGTCCAATTGTGGATGAATTTGCAAAGGCATTTGCAGGAAGAGCAATCTATTTGATAGGTGATCTTTACTCAAGATATGATCAATTTTAATTGGTATTACAAAGTAGAGATTTAACTACTATGAAGACTCCATTGGGTTTGGTAAGAATGTGTACATTGCCTCAAGGGGCTATTAATTCAATAGCTCATATGATGAATGGAATGAACAAAGTATTGAGGGAATTTATACCAGAAAAGACTATGCCATTCTTAGATGATGTTCCAATTAAAGGATGTGCAGAAGAAGAAAAAGATGAAACATTGGATCAGAAAGGTTGTAGAAGATTTGTTGCAGATCATACTAGTGATTGTGAAAAGATTTTATCACAGTTGGAAGAGGTACATTTGACCTTATCAGATACAAAATCTATGTTTGGGATAAATGAAATACTAGTTGTTGGACACATGTGTGGATCATATGGACGTAAGCCGAGTATTGAAAAGATTGATATTATTAAAAAGATGAAAGAATGTGCAAACACTACAAAAGTGAGAAGATTTTTAGGAGCGTGCATTTTCTATCATATATGGATACCTCATTTTGCACATGTGGCACATCCATTATATGAGATTTTAAGGAAGAATAAAAGGTTTCAATGGAAAGATGAACAAAGAAAAGCTATGGAAAAATTAAAAGAACTTTTTTCTTCACCTCCAACTTTGAAGAAAGTGAATTATGAATGTAGAAGACCGGTAATATTAATAGTTGATACAAGTCCAATTGGAATAGGTTGGGCAATTGGACAAGACGATCAATAAGATAATAGATATGTAATACGGTTTGGAACAAAGGTTTTGAATATTAGACAAAGAACATATGCACAAATTAAAAGAGAATTATGGGATGTAGTAACTACCATGAAAAATAAAAAGGAGTATTTGATTGGTGCATCGGTAGTTGTAGAAACAGATTGTTTCCCTTTACTAGGCATGATTACAAGTTGTTCAATTCCTGATATTGCTATGTTAAGGTGGATAGCATATATCAAATCTTTGAATCTAAAGTTTAAACACATTGCAGGGAGGGATAATTCAGTTGCAGATATGTTATCAAGGGCAAGGTATTATAATGAAGAAGACATGATTGATATGGAAGATGATGAGGGTGCAAATTTTTATACTAATGCATTATCAAAAGAAGAAGGTACATGTTTGACTGTACCATTGGAATTATTTTTAAGAGACTCATATGAAGGTGAATGGAAAGATATTGAAAAGTACCTAAGTACTTTAAAGCAACAAGAAGATTGGACAGATCAAAAATTTAAGAAAATTCGTAAGAAAGTCTATGGATATTTTTTACGTGATGGATATTTATGGAAGCATCCAAAGATAAGAGGAGAAGTACCACAATGAGTGATATGTGATTTAAAACCTCAACAAAAGATTATCAAGGAGTTTCACGAGAATTTGTGGGCAGGGCATAGAGGAATATGGGCAACTTTTACTAAATTGAAGGAAAAATATTGGTGGAAAGGCATATATAAAGATGTGGTTGATTTTATAGGATCATGTGAAATTTGTCAATTCTATTCTAACATTCGACATTGAGATGAATTACATCCAATTTATTCTCTAGCACTACATTATAAGTGGATAGTGGATTTAGTGGCAATGCCTGTGGGACTTGGACAAATGAAATATTTGGTACTCGCACATGAAGATTTATCAAATATGGTTGAAGGACGAGTATTAAGAACAAAGAGTACTGAAAGTGTATGTTGATTTTTTCTAGAAGACATTATTTGTCACTATGGTTGTATTGGAAAAATCACGGCAGATAGAAGTGAATTGGATGCAAAAGAAGCAAAAGAACTCTTTAGTAGAATGGGAATCAAACTTTCTTTGACAACAGCATATAATCCAGAAGGTAATGGGAAGAGTGAGCGTGGGCATTCACCTATTGTTAAGGCATTAGTAAAAGCATGCAATGGCAAAGTACATCAATGGCCAAAACTACTACCATTTGCATTATGGGCAGATCGTACAACTCATAGCATAGTGACTGGTTATATGCCTTCTGAATTAATGTATGGACAAAAGCCAATTATGCCAATAGAAGAAATAGTGCCTACATGGTGAATATTACCTTGGAAAGATGATCTTAACATAGAGGATCTTTTAGCATTACGCATTCAACAATTGGAAAGAAGACCTAAAGACATTGAAGTGGCAATAGGAAGGTTGAAAGAAGCAAGGGAAAGGAATAAAGAAAGGTTTGATAAAACGCATCGACTACGGCCTAAGAAGATAGAAAAAGGTGATTGGATATTAGTATATGATAATAGTTTGGATAACCAATATAATACATTACGAAAATTTTCTAAGCGTTGGTTTGGACCATATGTTGTGATAGAAGTCTATGTCAATGGAACATATTTATTACCTGAACTTGATGGGACACAACTGAAGACACCTATAGCAGGCAAGCGAGTCAAGTTATTCAGACAAAAGAGAATATATATATATATATATATATATATTTTGATGAAGAACAAAATCTATTGAGGGGTATTGAAACAGAAGAAGAGCAATAAATTAAAGATCAAGAACTTGACCAAGATGAAGAACATTTTACATCAATACAATGATAAATTGGCGCATGCCGGAGGATGCACAAGTTTAGGGGGGGTGGATGTCGTGATATAAAGCGACTATTAGATGAAAGAGTGTGGAAATAGTATATTATAAAAGATCTTAGTTCAAAATATTGTAGCAAATTATCTTAGAAAAATAGATAATAGTAAAAAGGGAGTAAAACTATTGGGTGTTAATGTTGCCCTTTTTACAAATGAGCTTCTATTTACTTTGTAGGGCCATAAGTAAGGCAAAACAAAGTAGATTAGAAAATAAAATGATATAGGCATATATAAGAGAGAGTTAAGAAGAGGTTCTAGAAAAACTTACCACAAAAATCTTGAAATAGATATCCGGAAAGGACCGGTTATGAGCTGGGGTCGAAATCAGATCCCGAGGCACAAAACCACGTGCCTACGGCGGATCCAGGAGGCTTTTTCAGATCAAAGATTACAATTAGGGAGTGGACATAAAGGATTTTGTATAAGAGTTGGTTTTGAATGATTTGGAGAAATAATGACTTTGTAAGAGCTTTACAAATTTAGGGTTGTATTCGGCATTTTGGGATTTTGTGAAATAAAATAGGGTTGATGTTTTAGACAATTTCAAAAGTTTTGTAGCAAATCTACAGCTAGAAAATTGTGGGTTTTTGGATATTGTTGTTGTTAATGTGTGCTGTAAATTTGAGCTGAATCTAATAGTTTAGTTGTACGTAATTGAGATTTAAGTGGGTCAAGGTCTCAGAAATTAATTTTTGAGGGTTAATTAGGGTTTTTGAGATCTTGAGAAATCTGCTAGTTAAATTAAAGTAAATTTTGTTTGTGTGGATAATAGACTTGTTTTTCTATACACATGAGTGATTTGAGACTGATTGAATGGTGAAAAAGAGAGAAATCAGCACTGGAAGATCAGCATCAACGTTGGAGAAGGAGGCCGACCAACACCCAAGAAGTTTTTGGGTTTTTCTTCCATTTGGTAAGTTCGAGTTCCTTCAAATTTGTTATGCTTATTGTTGACTAAGATGTTGAAAGGTATACAAAGTTTTAAGTAAGATCAACGGTCTAATCAGTACATATTGAGGTTCTAATTTTTCCTAGGGTTGATTTGAATTGATAAGAATTTGCTTTAAGATTTGATTAGGGTTTGGTTTAGGGTTTACGGTTTGCTTAGGGTTTGGATTTAGGATTTAGGGTTTAAGATTTGACTTAGGGTTTGACTAAGGTTTGGCCAGGGTTTGACTTAGGATTTGACTTAGGATTTGATTTAGATTTTGACCAGGGATTGACTTAGAATTTGACTTAGGGTTTGACTAGGATTTGATCAAGGTTTGATCAGGGTTTGACTTAGGCTTTGACTTAGGGTTTTATTTAGGTTTTGACCAGGGATTGATTTAGGATTTGACTTAGGATTGGACTAGGGTTTGATCAAGGTTTGACTCAAGGTTTGAACAGGGTTTGACTCAGGATTTGACTTAGGTTTTGACTAGGATTTGACTAGAATTTGGCCAAGATTTGACTTAGGATTTGACTTAGGTTTTGATCAGGGTTTGACTTAGGGTTTGATTTAGGTTTTGACTAGGATTTGACCTAGGATTTAAATATGATATGACTTAGGATTTTAAGATTCTATTTTTAGTATTTTCTAAATTTAGTATTTTATATATTATTTTCTATTATGATTAATATATGATTCATTTACTCTTCTTTTGTAATTGCTTAAAGATTGGATCAAAGTTTGATTAGTATTGTTAAGATTTAATAGAAGTTGTTTAGGATTCTATTAGAGTTGTTAGGATCTTGTTGTTGTGTATTTCCTTTTTGTCTTCTACAGCCAGGTGCCCGAAATATTCTCGAGCAAAATTGCACGTATTACGACAACGCTTGTCAGCATTATACAAAAAATGATTTATACATGGAATTGCCTCTCCATGTATCATTATTTTTAGTTTTTTTTGAAAAATGGAGAATTAACTATATTGGAGAGATATATCCTAATTCTTCAAGAGATATGAGATAAATTATAGTTACCATCGAGTATTTAACCAAATAGACTGAAACCAGAGCAATAAGAATTAATAATGTAGTTCATGCTACCAATTTTCTATTTGAGCAAGTTATAACACGATTTAGATGTCGTAAAATCCTAATCAATGATAGAAGCATCCATTTTTTGAATATAATAATTGAAGATATAATCCAAAGATTTAATATTAACTATAGATTGACAATCCCTTATCATCCTTAGACCAATGGCCACATAGAACAAATCAACCAAATCCAATTAATATTTTGAAAAAAATAATTCAGGATTCAAAAAGAGACTAAGATACTAAGCTATTAGCAGCTTTATGGACTTATTGCACCACATATAAAGTGACTACAAAGGCCACTCTTTTTTCCTTGGTATATGGAATAGAAGTAGTTTTACCAATCGAATTTGAAGTTAAATCCCTTTAGATAGCTATGAACAAGAGAATGGCTATGGATCAGTCCTTAAGAGAATGATTGGAACAATTAGAGGATATAGATAAGATCAAAAGATCAAGTATACAACATATAGAAGTAATTCATATGTGCAAAAAGATTACCTTTGACAAAAAACATAAGAAGTGTTTTCTACAGCCAAGAATGATACTTATGATACAAGATGCTAGAATACTTGATTTTCCAGCCAAGTTTGATGCCATTTAGATGGGACTATTTTTTATCAAAGAAGTCTATCCCAATAATTCAGTGCAATTAAAAACCTTAAATGGAGAGGTATTTCTAATTAAAACCATGGGGAGTAGATGCAAGGAGTACAAGGTATATATTGTTAAGATTAGAACCAATTTTTTTTTCAAAAATTGAATCAGACCTTCAAGGTTTGAATCTTGAATAAACTACTAATTGATTTAGTCAAGATAGATAATTTAAATTCCATAACAACTTTAGATCCTTCTAGATGATCGGATATAATATGACTAGTTTTTTTTTCAACTTATTACCTTTTTTAGTTGCAACCCACATCCACACATAAGAATGACCTTAGTTTCAAGGATTTAATTTGCGCATTAAAACCAAGTCCATTTCAAGCAATCGCCATTCTACTTACTTTATATTTTTCAATAAGGTGATTAATTATTTGACCATAAAGCCCAATGGAACCAACACCTTGCACTTCTTTAGCAACACATTATGAGTTCTCTACTTCTTTGAGTTATTCCAAATGGTTGCCATATGTGAGCCATCAAAATAGCTCAGTTCTTTGTTTTTATCCAAAATCAATCAAAAATCAATAGTTAGAATAAATTAAGACTAATTAGTATTTATTGGTGACTAAAATCCTTGTTAAATGGATTATTCTTGCCAAATAGATGTTCTTATTATTCTAAAAAATAAGCTTAATATATTAGTAGAAAATTTGGATAAGAATATAATAAATTATCTAAATTTAATAATAGAATTATTATCTAGAACTAAGATCAATTATACTAGCTTAATCTATTATTAGAAGTAGTAGAATTCCAAAAATTATAATTCTATGAATTTTGATAATTTTTGAGAATTATCAACTTCTAATTATTGTGAGTCAAAATTGTTTGGCAATTGGTGATTTTAATCATTGTACTAAAATGCATCTAGTTGAGAAAAATACTATGAGTTTTTATAGATTATCATTATTCATCTAAATTTAGATTAGAAGGTAGTAGTAAAAGTTTCTTAAAGTATTTTAGTAAAATTACAATAGTCAAAAATTATAATTAATAAATTGATTAGAACTATGCTTTTGAACTTAGATTTGGACGTATAAATAGTCAATCCCAAGATAAAATTATGTTTTAAACACATTGGTGATGTTAGTTTTGCTAAAAAGATAGTCTATTCTTAATTATAGGCGAATTCAGCCCTAAAATCGGGCTTAGGCTTAGAGTCATTTTGAGCCATTGATCTTGATTAGGGATTTGTAGTTTAAAGGTGGGGATGTGGCCGCCACCCTTGGGCCGCCTTGCACTTGGTTAATAGGAGCTTGGGTGGCCACTCTTGCTCTCTCTCATCTTTTTGTGGCAAAGCCCTTGAAAAATTTCCCCTCAAAGTGTGAATTCTTTTTTCTTAAATCAAGCTATATTTCAATTGCTTATAACTTCTAATAAGAATAGACTTAGGATTTGAATTTTTAGGAAGTGATAGATCTTGAAGTTACTTTTTTAGGAGGTCTAAGCACACTTGAATTCAATCAAGGACGAGGTGATAGCAGCTATTTTAGTAAAAGGGGGTCTATTCCTTGGATCGGAAGCATCAGTAGGTTATATTTTCATTTTTTTTGTTTTCATTTTTTTGCATAATTGCTTGTGATTTCTTTTTAGCACATTATTGAATGATCTTGATACTTGTTATCAAATACTTCTTGACTTAATTTCTCTTCATTATCCTACTTTTTTATTTTTTATTTTTTATTTTTACTTGCAAGTCTTTCATTATATTTTTTACTTTCACATTTTATTTTTACCACCAATTAAAGTTTATACTTTTAACTTTTATCTTTTTATATTTTTTACTTTTATATTCATCTTTTATCTTTTATCTATTTACTTGTCATTTTTATATTTATCTTTTATATTTTATTTTTTATTATTTATCTTTTATCTCTTATTTTTATCTCAGTTCTTTTATCTTTTTCATCCATCTATAACACTAATAGTGCATTGTTTGGAAGACATTTAGATAATAGTATTACAAATGCTAACAACAAAAAAACCATAAAAAATCTAAAAATACTAATTTTTTATTTTAATCATATAAAAACATAAAAAATCTTGTAGTGAGTTTTTTGGCTCACACAAGGCTATTTAGGTCTCTTTTATTAATATTTTGCAGAAAACATCCCAAAAAAATACAAAAACTCTACAATAAACATACAAAATCAAACCATATATAAACACTATAAAAATTTATTAATCTATAAGAAAAGAAGAAAAAACACTCTAATTCCTCTTTCAAAGGCTTGATTTGAAAAAATGAGCATTTTTAGGATTTTAAAGTACTTAATTTTATAAGACTTAAATAAGAAGTTAATAACCTCCAAGACTCTCTTCCAAGATCTCTTATTAGACTTAGAATCTTAAGTTTCACACTTGTGATGGCACTATGCTCCACAACACACTTTAACATAAATCACTACATTCTTGATAGTTATTATGTACTAATACATAATATATATAATATATTGTGTGGTTTAGAATGTATATAAACTATGCTTGCTTTAACATACTCATGATCATAAGTATATATCTCCAAGGTATAAGTAGTAGTATTGAAAAATATGCCACAAAGCAAAAATTAAAACCTAGATTGAATTATAACTCAATGTTTATCATACTTAGAAAGTAGGTGGAACAATCACTCTTACACATATATATACACATTCACATATACTATTAAAATAAATACTTAGAAATAATTCCAAATACATAAAAATATCCAATAAAACTAAGGCCAATTAGGCTTCTTTTACTTATCTTTTGTGATATTATTAAAGCCTCTTTCATGATGATATATCCAATCAACATTAATTTAATGCAAAAGGTTGATAGTATCAATTAAAATTGCTTCCATCAATTTGTTAACTTTCCTTAGATTTTTTCTTATATTATAAACATAGCCATCTTTTAATAGGGATATGATCTAAAGGTAGTGTCAAATACTTTGTATGCCAACTCATTGAATAAACATCACATAGAATCATTGTTATAGCTCTTTGAGCTATCATATACAATATGCACTTTAAGCTAGTTAGAATAATACTCAAATTAAGATCTATAATGCCATCTACATTTGGCAAATGATAAGGAGTACAATTCTTAGAATAATCCTTCTAAATTTGTCCATCATGACCTTTCAATTCTAACACACCACTTAAAAGTACCTTCTTAATGCTTAAAATGACTCTACTTGTCATTAAAACCAATATAGTTGGTACAATTTGTTATAAGTATATATAATTATTTGAAACAAATCTTTGTAATTCTAGCTAATAGCCTCTTTTTTAAATAGTAGACAATGGTCCTACAAAATCTAAATTCCATTGATATTCTAAGCCTATAATAGATAAAAGTTATAAAATTGGTATTGATGCATTAAATAAAGCACAAATCTTGTCACATACTTGATACCTAGAAACAATTTGTTGTATGTTTTCTTGCATATCAATCCACTAATATTGACTTTACAAGAGATTATGAATTTTTTTAATTCCAAAATGTCTCAATTCTCTATAGATGGAAAGCACTAACTTTTCATATTCTTATGATCTTGATACTACATATTTATTCCTATCTAATATTTTCTTAAGTAAATGAGCTCCTTCCTACTTAAATTCTTTGGCTTGTTGTAAGATATTGTCTCTGTCTTTAAAAGTCACATCAAGAAGTAACTCCTTCTTTTTTGGATAATCCAACACTAGTTCATCTTCAAAAATATCTTTGGCATTTTCAAATCCTTTTTTTCCTTCTATACTATTAAAAATATTTTTTTGATGAATCTCCATTTATTACCAATAAACTAAGGCATAATGATGTATGCCAACCTAGTACTTCTTTGTTATCCTTCCTAATATACCACCTAGTATCTATAAAATCCTTTTGGCTTAGACATGGATTTCTACTTAATCTATTAACATCCATATTTATCAATCTTGTTTCATGTACCACCTTGAAGTCATACTCTTATAGTATCATATCTTTGGATCTTAAAATACTTGCCAAAGTCTTTACTTTAATATATAAAGTATTCCACTTGTGAATAAAAGAAAATATACTTATTTGGATGCAATCTTAGTCTATACTCTATCAAGTGCTCTAACACAATTTTAAGATATCATCTATATAATATTTTACAAAAGCTAATATTACAAGCACTCTATCCAATACCTTTTGGAATTCAACAAGTATATCCTTTAATCTAAATGGTAGAAACTTCTATTCATATAATTTATTCTTTTCAAATTTATTAATTTTCTAAAATGTTGTCTTGTACCTATTTCTCTTTTGCACCAATAGTTGGTGATATATATATATATATATATATATATATATCTTAAATCTAAAGTATTAAAGACTTTGTATGTCTAATAGTGATAAATATTTCTTTAAGACTAGACATGGCATATATATCTAACTTTTTTCTTTTGTTGATAGGCCTATAATCACCACATATTTGTTGGATATTTTTATGTATTTAGAGTTACTTCTATTTTTTATTTTGTGGCATGTATATGTGATTTTTTTTACTTACTTTTTAATTATGATAGGTATTAAGATACAATTCAATTTTGATTTTCATTTCACAAACCTAATGGATATTCCAAATATGAGCTCATGACTTGCGACATCCTTATGTATACAATGATGTTAGATGGTACTTGATAAATCTCAATAATAAATTCAACCAATCCAAATTTCATCGCTAGAGCGTACTACTTATTTTTTTATTATTTACTTGCTTGCTCTAATCTAGATTGATTGCAAAATTTGGAAATTTGGCATAGATCTCTGATTATTAGTTACTTATAAAAATTCCAAAAAGCATTCTTCTAAGGTTGCATCTCCTACTATTCATTTTCATTAGACTAGCAAGTATAATTCACCAACATATTAAAAATGCACATCAAGCAATGAATACATGAGCGATCATTCAAACTTGGAATATGAATTAAATCTAAAGCAACTATGGTGATAGAAATGCCACCCAAACAAATCTTTCACTCTTAGACCTATATTCTACCATTGTTGTGTTATGTAAAAATCAGCTAAGAAATGCACTAGGCATTTGACCATAGAAGAGTTTGATCTTACCTAGAAGTTGAATTTACAATCCAAAACAATGCATAAAGTGTTTAAAAACACCTCTTTTGCAATCTTAAATAACTTAAGTAAGCTTCCAATTATCCTAAGTATATTCTATCAATCTTAGAAATATCCTAAATATATCTCATCACACTTTAATTAACTCCAAATAAACTTTAAATAATCTTTTAAAATCCTAATTAAATCCTAAAGAAATCCTAATCAATCTTAAAGAAATCTTAGAGAAATTCTAAATAAATTATAAAAAAATTCTAAAGAAATCATAAGAAATCTCAAAGAAATCTTAATGAAATCTAATAATCTTAAAAAACCTAAATAAATCTTAATTGAATCTTAACCAAATCCTAAATAAATCCTAACAAATTCTAGTAAAATCTTAATTAAATCCTAAGTAAATCCAAATAAATCTTAATAAAATCCTAAAGATATCTCAAATAAATTCTAATAAAATCCTAATCAATCTTAAGTGAATTCTAATAAATTCAAATATAGTCTTAAGTAAATTTTTAAAAAATTCTAATAAAATCTTAAGTAAATTCTAAATAAATTCTAATAAATTCTAATAAATTTTTAAAAAAATGATAATCAAATTCAAATCAAATCTTAAATTAATCCTAATAAATCTTAATCAAATCTTAATCCAAATCTTATAATAGATTTTAAACTTCAATAACTATTAAGTTAACTATTGATCTTCATTCAAAATTTTGTACTTTTTAATTGACTAGTTAACAACAAGCATACAAAACTTGAAAAAAATTAAACTTATAGATTAAAAGAAAAACCTCTTAATCATCTTATGTATTAGCCATCTTTATTCTCCAACCTTGATGTCAATCTTTTAGTGTTAATACTTTTTTTTTTCACCATTCACTTGCTCTAAAAAATTTCATAAATTTTAAAAATTAAATCAAAAATTAATTCAAAAAAATGATTTCAATCTAATTGGCAAATTATTCAAAATCACAAAAATCCTCATTGATCCTCAAAATCCAATTTTTGATATCCTAATCTACTTGAATTCTAATAAACTTTGATCTAATTGTTTAATTAATCTCAAATTCACAACATACATCCAAAATAACTATATTTATAAATCCAAAAAAATTTATCTTTATATTTGCTACAAAACTTATAAAAAAATTTAAAATATAAATTTATTTTATTTCTCTAAAATCCAAATCACCTAAATAAAACCCTGACTTTGTATAATTCTTACAAAATCATTATAAGTTTTAAAATCTCAAAATCAACTCTTAAAAAAATCTTATTAAGTTTGTTCTCCAATCATGCTCTCTCATCAACAAAAGAACCCCACATTTGCCATAGGTGCATGGTTTTGTACCTCAAAGTCTAATTTTGATCCTAATTTATAATTGGTCCTCTTTGGATATCAATCTAAGATTTTTTTAGATATTTTTTATTAAAAGTTACTCTTTACTATCATCTAAAGATACTTATAGTATTATTTTTATTAATATACTTTGTATGCCTTATTTATGGTCTTACAAAATATGTAGAAGTTTTTTTTAATAAAAATTAGCATCAATACTAAATATTTTTATTACCTCCATATCTTTTATCTATGTTTCTAAAATAATTTGTTACCATATTTTTAATTAAATTCTTTTATAGTATAATTTTTTTTTTCTTTCATCTAATAGCCGTGTTATAATATAAGATTATATCTACAAAAGAAAATAAATTTGTAGTCATGAATAAGGATTTGCAATATTCAACTCAAACAGCTTAATGTTCTTAACATTGGTTGCCACAATCTTGTTGGTCAAAACTATCAACATCACCACTATCAAATATTCTTTAGAATTAAAGTTTTCTCAATGCTTCCACACTTGTATTCTTTGACTTGTTCTTACTAAACATGAGTCTTAATAAAGATAATAAAATCTACCAAAGTGGATAGCTTTTGAAACAACTAAGCCTTAGATGGCCACCCACGTTGTTGTGTTGTGGTTCGGCTACCATGTGAAAAAATTATACATGTATATTTAATATACAATTTACAACATAGCTAAAAGAAAGCCATATTAGTAGACTTTTATTGATTATAGGATGTGATTAGATTACTAGTTTAAAAAAGATCTATTAAAAAGATTATTATTAAGATTTATATGACCTTATTTTCTTTTTAGTAGTGACTTTTGAGGTTGATTTTATATTGATAGTAACTTTTTTATATCTTAAGTCACCTTTGTTAGACATTGGTGATCCTTAAAATCTTAGTTTATTTCTTTTATTTGGTGCTTAAAACACAAAGTATGTAAATCTTATAAGAAGAAGGATTAAAAAAGGATTTTTAGTGTAAAAAGGGTAGTTTGGCCATCTATGTGGATGAATAGAGGTGGATGATAGAAATCTCTATTCTAATTGGCCAAAAATCATACCCAATGGGCTTCAAGGAGGCTGCCTGAGGGTTTATTAGGAATTAGGGTTTGTTTTTCGAGAAGATTCAAACATCAGAGGCTAGGATCATAAGGATTAGGTTTTTGGATCTATTTTAGGTGAAAATTTTGTGTGATTTTCACTTTTTGTGAAGAAGTTATAGGCGCTCAAAGTTAAGGTATCAATTTTAGATCTATTGTCACTCTTTTGGATATAACTCATGCATACAGAGAGCAATCAAAGATCGGCAACTAGGGTTGGAAAGGGCACTTTTTTGGCTACACTTTTCATATATAGCTTGATAAAATCCAAGCTAGGATGAAGGAGATTTTGGGAGTTGAAGTCAGTGCTTATAGACTTAAGGGCAATAAGTAACCCGCTTACATAGTGGTTACATTATGAGCTACATCTTATGCAATTTGATAGATTTTTGGCTCAAAGTTTTTAGGAGTGTATATATTTATATCATAAGATTATGTACAAAAAATTTGTGGCATTAAAAATTTGGGTTTGTGAGATATAAGGAAAATAATGCTTGGGTGTCTCTAAGCTAGGGTTTTAAGCACTTGCTAGGGGTTTTGAGATATTGGACGATTGGAAACGAATTTATGATTGATTCTTTCTTGTGGTGAAACTTAAAAAGATTATCTATACTTTGAACTAAATTTTATAGAAACTGAATGATTGGATCAAGAGTTATTGGACTCTAAAGTTCAGCAAGAAATAAGTCCTTGCGGGTGAATATAGTTTTGAAGGGATTTTGTGGAAATTTGAACCCTTTTTATACAAACTTACTTGAATACAAGAGGGTTTATATATATAACTTCTCTTTTATGAGATTGTTATATTATTTTTTCTTTTTATTAAGGATAAATCACCTGTTGGATTTTTGCCATCAAATTTCAAGTAAACTCTCCACAACTAGGTACTCAGTGTATTCTTAGATAGAAGACCACATCATACGACAACGTGTACACAATCTGCTCCTTATAACTAGTCCCACAGCCCTAATATTGCCTCTCAACTACTTCAATAGCCCCTACTTCAATAGCTCCTAAGTGTATTATTACCTTATTTATTTTCATATATGAGGTGGAATCTTTTTTAAATGCTATTTTATAAAAAAAATTTCTAAAAGAGTATAAAAATTCTATAACAAATTTATAAAATCAAATCATGTTTAAATATTATAAAAATATATTAATATATAATAAAAAAAAAAAAAAAAATCTAACTCTTCTTTCAAAGGCTTGATTTTTAAAAAATAAATATTTTTAAGATTTTGGAATACTTAATATTACAAGACTTAAATGGAAAGTTAAGAACCTCCAAGACTCCCTTCTAAGACTCTTTATTAGACTTAGAATCTCAAGTCTCACATTTATAGTGGCACTATGCCCCACAACACACTTTAGCATAGATTATTATATTCTTGATATTAATTTATATATATATATATATATATATATATATTGCTAAAAGTGAGATTAGTTTTAATGAAATATCAAAAATTATAATATATTTTTAAAAATATTCTATTTTTTAACTTTCAAAAATATTAATTTAATTTTTTATTTTAAAAAATTATATAAGAATGCTTAGAGTGAAAAAAAATCAAGTAGCTACTAATGGAAAGATAGGTAGCCATTATAATTAATTAAGAATAATATTAATATACATCAAGATTATGTTGGCTACAATTTTTTTTGTTACTAATGTTATTATATTCAATCTACAAGTCTATAAAAATTAATTGTACAATAGAATATCTTTATTAATTTTTATTGTATCTTAGCCTTATTATTTTTTTATTTAAATAAAATTATATGTAATTTGGCTCGAATTAGTAGTTGGTGTAGAAATCTTCTTAATATAAGTTCCATCTACAATCAATCAACTTTGGCATAAGAAACTATTATTAGATTTAATATTTATAAATTGGCATTTGATAAGAAATATAATAATAAGATAACAATTAAAAATAATCAATGAGCATCTTAGATTTATAACAGAATTTGGACTAAACTTCTAAATTTTCGAATTACAAACTAACTTATGTCTAAAATATCAAAACTCAAATAGTAGGGTTATTTGAAGTACCAAAATTTGGGCTGTGGACAATAAATCTTTGTATTTTCTTTTCTTTAGTTTTGTATATTCCTAAGTTGGATGATTTTTCTAATAAAATATTTTTTTGGTCATTGTAATATTAAAAATCAATAATAAATATAGATTAAATAGAAAATATTTTCTTCAAGTTAATATTGAAGAATCTTCCTAGATACAAATTAAAACTATATGTCAAAGACACAAATTATATGTCAAGGACACGTATAAGTTAGTAAAAAACTATTTCAGAAGAAAATAACAAGATAGAAATAAAGAAGTATGTATATTCAAAAAGAAATTGGAATGGCTATTGCCAAAGATTAGAAAATACATAAGACTCTTGAACTAGACTAGAAGCAAGAAAGGAGTTGACAAGAGTGAAGAAGGCTTCACTCTTGTCTCTATAAATACTATCTATCTAAGAGCTACATGGCGGCATTCTATAGGACCTCCTACATGTGTCTAATTTGTAAGACACAAGTCAAACTTGCAAGACAAGTTTCCTACATGTACGCCACGTATTTGGCTTCTTCCACAAGCTACCAACATGTGTGCCACATGGCTAGCTTGTTGACCAAGTTTTTAACCTACCAATCACCTATAGACATGTATAAAGGTGATTCCATGTTTATGACTCTTCTAAGAAGCGCATCTATAAGATATTATCAAATTAATTTATTTTACCTACTTCTATCAATTTATATTAACTAGGTAATTATTGGAATAAATCTTATGCCAGTGATACTATATGAGTTTTTAGTTATAACATGTGGTTGTTAAAACTTCTTTTAGAAATTTTCTACATGTAAAAAGTCAATATAGATATGCCTTGCAATTTAAATATTTGTCCTTCAAGTCTAATGGTTATAAGAATTTTTTTTTCTTTTTTTCTTTTTTTTTATAGCTAATATGTACAGAAATAAGATTAAGTTTGTCTCTAATCTTATTAATCTTTTTTTTTTATATTCTATATTTGATTCAAGATTTTGTAATTTCTTTGTATTTGGCATTAGCAAATCTAGTATCTTCTTATTTTATAAATATATATTTTCTTGGTCTTTATCTTTAATTCTTAGTTGTATATAAATATATTATCTTTTGATAAGTTTTTTTATATTTATGTCTACATATTGTTCTTGACAAATAATATAATTGATTTTAAAAGCTCTTACATCACATTAGATCTAATTGAAATTTAAATAAATATATTATAATAAATAAGATAAATTTTAAATAAAAAATTAATATATTTTAATGATTATAATAAAAATTATTGTTAAAAGAAGAAATAAATTTTTATTTTTAATTTTGTTAAGAAATCTTTAATAGTCACCTAAAATCTTCATAATTCTTTTAAAATATATAAGATTATTTTTCAAAAAATTGCCAAATTTCTTTATTAATTATATTAAAAAACTAATATAAATTTTTCTTAATAATTATTTTTATTGACTTGTGTAACAAATCACAAAAAACTTAAACAAAAGTGATCTAATCTTATAACAATATAAATGAAGTTAAAAACTTTATATAGTTTTGATACTTTTTTTTTAAAAAAAAATGTTTTATAGCTTACATACCAATATTGTTGTTTTTTTTTTTTTTTTTTTTTTTTTTGTAATGATTTTTTTTAAATCTTTGTTATTTTTATGGATAATGTTCTGCAAATATTTTTGTTTGATTTTAATATGTTTAAAATTGGAGAATCCAATTGTATTTTTAATCTCATATATATATATATATATATATAGTATTGCTAATGCCACCACATTTTTTGCTACTGCCACCACAACCTACCATCCACTCAACATATTTTTTTAGTTTTTTTAATTCCAATTAAAAAATTTGTTAATATTTCTAATCTTGTTAATGTTTCTAATATATATTTTTTAAAATTATATAGAAAGTCAATTTATTTTTAATAAAAAATAATTAATAAATTAATAAGAATAAGTTGTGGTGACAATAGCAAAAATTGTGATAACATGTGATGGATGACAAATTGTGGTGGCAATAGCAAAAACTATGGTGGCATTAGAAACACCAAATATATATATATATATATATATAAAAATATATAATAAAAAATATTTTTTTACAAAGACAAAATTCATTAAAATCAATAACCACAAAAAAATTGAAGTAGAACAAGTATTTAATTCAAAATAAAACTACACAAGTGGAAGTGTTTGATACAAACCTGCACTCCGATTACTAACAAATGCCCTGTAAACCAACATTGAACTTGGTAACTGCACCTCAAAAGATATGTGAATTTGATTAGACAGTGCAACTTAAGAGAACAAATAAAGATAATGACTTGCTGAAAAACTTTCTTAGCTCTTACAATAACATTCTATAATTGTTCACTGCAGCATTAGAAGGCTGATAACGTACACACAATTACAAATCACATCACACAATACACCCAGAGTTTTCAATGTTGAAACTGTTCAAAAATCCACTTCGTTTCACAGACCACAGATTTTTAGGATTTAAGAAATAACCCTCAGTTATTGGATGTCATTGCAATTCCATGAAACCTCCTCAAAAACAAAATAGCATAAGAAATCAAATGCAACCCTTTCAACTTTGGTACATGCAAGAGCAAATGCACGTACCTGTCACCTCCAGATAACAAATATAAACACCCATTATCAATACAAGACTTGAAAATCTAAAATCCCATTACTGATACGTGTGGTTTTACACACAATTCTATCATCTAGAAACATGTGCATAAGTGCAGGATTTGGGAGGAAGTGTAATAGACTGTGGAATTCCCGAAAATTGCATTTCAAAGGATTGCCACTGATCACCTCAAGTTGATCTACGCTAAAATCCTTCAAATGACGCGAATAAATGCTTTTATCTTTGTGTAACATGACATGATTAATGCATACTCGAAGGTGTGGATTAATGTTCATAAGCTTATGAAAGTACAGCAATTTGCTGACGCATGCCAGAACCTTGAAGATGACGGCACTTCATCATCACCATTACCCATAGCCTGGTTCCTAAAATACCCAGCCACATATATACAACTGGGAAATTGATAGTTTACATCAAGACCAAAGTCTGGAACAGGTGGTGGAATAGCACGACATGTGTACAGAAAAGTGGTTGATTAATGTTATAAATTTGTCGTTGACATTTCATGTTCAAGAGCAACAAGGAAATCCGTGTACTGCTCCGCAAACACTGGTGAACCCTGGAAGTCAGACATTTAGCAGACATTTAGCAGACATTTTAATGGCGCACAAGGTGACTTCTGAGAACACAAAATCTCCTACATAAAAATTCCTCACTATTAGGCAATATAGAAAAGACTTCACATCAAGATATGGGCAGTCCATGTAAGTATACTGGACGGAGGTTACCTGCAGAGTGTGCTTGTAAGCCAACCACAGGCGTTTATCTCCCTGAAATGTCTCGACCAGAACCTGCAGAAGTTGTTCAAAATAAAAGGTCATAAGTCACGTGAGGAAATTTTGGAAGCTCTATGACCGATGACTTGCATTCAGAAAGTACACGAGTACAAGAATAAAGTACTTCAATATCATACACGCTCAATCTTGTGAAACACCTCAATTAAAACCGACGAGAATCCAAGTACTTGGAATCGTATGTATCACTTCATCGCCTTCAACGTTATGTCGAAATGCAATAAGATGGGATTCAAATATTAAATTCTAAATCTAAACAATATCCTTCCATTACGACACAAATTTATTAGAAGTGTTCGTATAACAGAGATATAGTCTCTCAAAGTCTTGAATGTGCAGAAATAGGGCCGTCCACTTCACCTCAACTTGTCGAAGAAGAGTAGCGAGCAGCACTATCCATTCCTGGAAACCAACAGTGCGCATATGTGACAGCAAAAATTCCAGTTCTTGGAAACTCTCCAGTTCATGTCTAAAGGGCTGCAAGCAATGAGGTCATTGTCAGCGAAGTCAAGGCAAGGAGATAGGCTCAACCTCGAGAGTGACTTCCTATGTACAAGTGTGTCAACAGAAGAATAGATCTTGAAATCGCTGTCTTTTAATTCTTCCTAATCTTGAAACATGGACTCTACGAAGAGCATTATGTGCCTGAGCGACAATTGAAACCCAGAGAGCTTATGTGACGGAATTCTTCAATTGAGGAAACTCCACAAGAAATAGGACTACCCGCACTGCTTTACGCGGCCGGAGCCTCTAGTCCAATGGCTTCGCAGCATATGTAACTAAAACTCATGATTTCACAGCTGACGTAGGAACTGCCCACGTAATAACTTACAAAACGTAAAGCAAACGTCAAACTTTCAGAGAGGTCCAATCACTGACTTTTTGGCCGGCAGTTAGTAATGCAGAAGCGAAGTCCTCCAAACGAGCTGCTTTACCTCGTTCTGTGCTAAGAAAAGCCTGAACACAACACAAAACAAAATCAGAGATTGCACAAAAAGATGCAAGTCGTTCATCATTTTTACCAGATGTAAAAGTCCAAATCACATTAATAATTCTTAGCCTGAACATGTTCCTCTGCAAGATTCAGTCCCCACTCTGCTCTTGCATAAATCACAGAAAATGATCGAAACGCTAGACATTTGTGGTATCTGTTGGTAATTGCTCAATTTCAGCCAAAGGCCTCAAATCAAACCAAAAATATCGCATAATAATTAGGAGAGTTTTGCATACATTGAAATCAAAGTGGGTGGCATTGATAAATGCAACCAGTTTTCGCAGCTCCAAAGTCCTCATCAAGAGACTGACATGTTCTTCAAGAGCTATCTTTACAACGGCAAGATTTTGTTCTTCACCAAACCCTGGTTTACTGTCAAGACGTCCAGACAAAAAAAATTAGAGGACATATGAAGTAAGACATTTGACTAGCACATTACTTATGACTAGCACAGCCTACATATATCAAGGGAAATACACCATACCTCAAATTAAAACCACGCAGTTTTATCTAAGACAACAAAACAACAAATACAGAAAATGTAATGCTTGTACACACGCCCACTCACCTAATGCTCAACTCCAATAAGGACGACACAAGTCCATTTTCATACTGGACAACCTCCTCCTCTTGTGCTTCGCTCTCTCTACCACCCCGGAGCAGAAATCGCACCTGAAGAATAACAAAGAAAAAAATAATGTCACTTAAGATGCAGCAGCAAGACGAGACGCCAAATAAACTAATGTAGAACAGAGCAGATTATCAGTGGCATAATAATAAGGTTCACGATTGCTTCAATTTCAGGTTTCTGGTCTTGTAAATGGTTTTATAAGACCGCCCCGACTTGCGAGCTCTCCCCGGAGAGGGATAAATAAAACAAAATACATTCTCACCAGTTCACCAGCCAACTCATACTGAGAAACTTCAAGTGTAGCCTGTTATAACATCATGTTCACCACATGAGCGCAACATCAGAAATATACCAACTAGACAATAGTAGAAAAAGGACTCCAGCGAAAATATTTTAATAAACTGTAAAAAGCAAAGGGTTAAAGAGATAGACGCACTTTAAGAAGTCGAACAGCGCAATGCTGGCTAATGATCGACCCCTCTAGCTTCTCAATCACCTGATCAATCCAAGCCCATATGAACCTTTTAATCATGGTCAACTCCTTGAGCGCTCAACAACACGCACCTACTACCAGATTTGTGCTATTAAATTATGAAAATCGTAAGAAACGATGACACGATCCTCTGCCTTCATGCATGTCTCCAAGGTTGCATCGATTTTATTCAGATCTGAAGTTACTGACCAGTATGTAGCACGAGGCTGTTCGATATAAACCCTTCTCTAAGCACTCCTCAAATAACCTGCAAGTTTGTAATCATATAAGTAATTAAAGTTTTTGGCCAAATGATACTTTTAATACGTCAGAAAAAGGATACACACAAAAGTAGGCAGCCTTCACTGCGAAAATGATTGTCAAAGAACTCATTTAATGTTTCTATGTTGATTTAAAATTTTACATATATTTATAAAAATAAAAGATAAAAACACAAAATAAAAACTAGATTGCAAAATCTGAATCATGCACAAATATACTAGAGGATTTCACTACTGATTGGTAACTATATTAAAGACATCTCAAGGCTATACGTAGCACTTGTATTATTCAGTGATTTACGCACGAAAAAGTGCTCACTGCAGTTACTCTTCGAAATAACTGAAGTACATCGAAACAATCTATGAACAAGTTAGGGATCGTGAACTTACGTGGTTGAATTCCCAGCAACAGCAAAAAGCTCGGGCCAGTGCCTACTGTCGGACTTTCGTGCCACGCTCACCAAGACATCTAGGTACTCAGGAAAGTTATGTATCAAATTGCAGACTTGTTGCAGTAACAAAAAGACTGTTCGCTTTACTGCGATGTTCCTTCCTCTTCTTCTATTGATCGACTGACTGCAGAAATGATTCAAGAGCACATATGTTCAGCTCAAATGACATCCTATAAAGGTTGGAGGGTGGCAGCTTTAGATGGTTATGAAATTTTGAGAGTGAAATGCATGGTAAAGATGTTCAGCGTTACAATATCCAACCTAGCCAATAACAATATGATCATAAGTAGACCAAGGCTTGGTTTTCCCAACAAATAAATTAAAAAGAGCTCTCACCTTGACATAGCTGCGTCAAAGACGATGAATAGAAGCTTCTCCAAGGAATGTGAAAAGTGGGGTAAGCATTCTGACAATTTTGACAGCTCAAGTGCCTCCTCTGACTTGTTTCTCTGTGAACATGAAGACATGTATCAATACAGTCACACAACAGCTCCCTCTAAACTGCATTCATAAGAAATATCAATTTCCATCAACAAATAGAGTAGATGATGAATAATGAATAAAAAGAAACCTACAAGGAGGTTTCAGCGACAGTATTAGCTTTCATGTGTAACCGTCCACACAAAATCAATGCTGAAAGAACGTTCATGATGAAAAAGTGCGCATATTTCCAAGTTACCAGGTTTAAGTCCAAGACAAACCTGGAGCAGGTGCCACAGAATAAACGGGAGAATGGGTTGCGCTTGAGGAGTAGGTTCAAAGCAGGGCAAGGGTATTCCCCCCGAAAGAGTAAGTCGCTGTGTAATTCCCACAATAATTCCTGTTGCTGAAGATATACCAAGAGGGTAGACTTCCCTATCGAAATCTAATTCGGGCTCCAGCTGTCGATAAGGCAACATTAGGCATACTATTGAAGTATTGATTATAAGTAGTCCGTTGTAGTAGAAGCAACATTACAGGAAGTAGAATTAAGTTGATATCTTCACTAACTAGATCACTTAACATTTTGAGACAATATAAAGAGTTGGTTCGATGGTTGCAAACCTGTTTCACACTTGGACTTTGGATAATGTTTGCAGTAGATGAAAAGTACCAGACCTGGCTCCATAAGGATCGATTACCATCAGTTTTGGTACTATAAATGAAGAATAGCAACATTTAGGCCGATAAGAACACCCACCTAAAACTGAAACAAGCGAATACCTGCATGCCTTGAGGACCATAAGCCCAGCATGGATCCTCTTTGATTAGGTCAGTTTCTTCTTTTGCTTGATAGTCACCTAACCAAAACCGTTCCACTCCTGTAAGAATGCGACGCTCATTACCATGATCCAAATCCAGGAATGAAAGCTCCCCATCTGTGCGGAGGATCACACATCTGCAATACAACAATCGATATATAAGCACAAACGCTAAATATCATAGAGACCAACGCTCATTTGTCCAGCTAAAAGATCTGAGTTTATGATTTCTAGAACATGATGTAAAGTACTTCTGCTAATACGATTATAAGAATGATCAGACCAGGCGGTGCATTTGAAATCAGAATCAGGCCACTTATAAGGTATTCAATGTACACGAAGTCTTATAGAGGTTACTGTAAGGGAATGTAGAAGTAACAGACTGTAAACCACTACCTAGTAGGTTGCTTAGCAGCTTCGCCAGGTGACTCGCTGAAATGATGAATGTTAGTTCCGACACGGGGACTATCCCAAGGATTAATTTTCAAACCGTCACGCCAAGGTCCACTGTTTGGAACGAAGTGCATTGAAACTGGAAATTTCCTCGTACTCATGATTGAAAGTTCACGAACTGTGAAGAGCTGCAAGATCAACAATAATCCCCATCACACAACAACGCAAAAAGTGATATGCAGCTCTTCAGCATGACTGTACGCAGCGTGTTCATTTTGATAAAACAATGACGAAGCATGGTTTCATTACCACGAGGCTCTTCAACTTGATAGTAATTAACTTAGCAAGTGAAGTACAACCCACCTGTACTGTTGCAGTATTCCGAGAAGAGAGCTCGCCCTGAATATGTACCTTGAAAACATAAATATCAAATGGGGAACAAGTGACAAGAATGTAATCTTGCCACACGTCCATTGCTATGGGCTTTCCTGGAAGCTGCTTGCGACAAAGCAAAGAGGCCTCATCCAGATGGTATCGTGGGTAAAGACACAATTCGTACCTACAGAATTGTCAGTGGTAAAATTTAATTAGAGTGATGCAAATCCATCAGTTCACTGCAACTCAAATTCATTCAAAACAAGCTGTTCCCTTTGCCACATAATACTTCCATAACCACTACATTCTGAGAAAGATGGTTTAACCACTAGCGTTTGGACCCACGATACAGCAATATATCTGTAGCACAAATACCGATAGAAATATGACAAGGTATACATCCTTTCGTTCTTAAACCAGAATCACCTCAGAATAATATAAAAGAAAGCAGCACCAGACGGCAGAATCTCATAAATTCAATGAGAAAAACGCAGGCATCGAACATGGGATGGAAAGAATAAGTTCATGTTTTACCTACCAATTTGATTTCTCCCGATGGTTGCAAATAACCACTATCTTCCCCACCCAGATTACACCAACACAATGCACCTGCCGTTCTTGCAACACATCACCGAAAACTCGGAACTTCTTCGTCTGCAAATCGTGAAGAAGCAACCCTTTGCGGCCAGCTATGGCAAGGTAACTCCCATCTTCATTACCTGCAACGTGGACGACTGGCCAGTTGTCCCAAATATAGGGTTGCTGTCGTAACAACAATTCACCTATTCAGATGGAATCTAACAAACACATGATAGGGATTTCACTCCCGGGAGGATAATCAAATAGCTAAATATCCTGGATATGCATTTTGAATAGAGTACATACTATGCACAACCACAAAACATTAGATGTGAGAACATTTGAACAAGAAAAGAACAGATGGAATTAGCAGAGGAATATGCAAAAAACTGAATTTGATTCGAGGTAGTCTAATGCAGATAATCATGATAACCCAGGCCTTCACTGATAAGAATCGGTGAAATATTGCTCGTTTGACAAGCTAAAATATAGAACTCTGCAAATCTTACAGGAATAATAAGGTGGTGGTTCTTGCTGTCACCGCTCTCGTCAGATTGAACTAGTAAAACGCGATCTGCCCCGTGCATTAACTGCCACGCATCGGTAGTTGCAGCAATACTCTGGCTTGCCGGACTGCCAAGTCAATTTAGAAGATTAGATTCATAACATAGAATTCATACATCTATATGCATAACAAGAGGAAAAACCTACAACTAACTGTAATCGACAATAAGATCTCACGAAGATAGCAACTAACTCCACGTAACTGTAACAGAATGAGGATGTAATCTAAGCAGGAGAAGCTCAACCGACAAGGGAAATAGACTCAAAGGTCCACATGCCCAAAATAAACTAAGACGCAAACACAAGTGGACAGTGTGCTAAAGTTGAGGTACACGTAAATGTGACATTTCTGAGGGTAGATACCATTCCCGTCGCTGTAAGTGAAGCATCAGAATATTTAGTTTATTCTCTTATTCATCCAACTGTCATTATCTTATTCTGCAAGCTCCATTATCTCTTGATATTCCATGGCATCACCCATTTGAAAACTCAATCCCACCACTTAGTTAGATTGAACATATTGCACACATACCCTGATTAAATAAACGCAGATAATGCCATGATAATTACCTTTTTGCAAAACGGAACTCAAAAAACCGCAATGTGCTGCCTCTCTCGACAGCAAAAAGTTCATATGCATGACGTCCCCAAGCCAGTGTGGCCACACCTTTCACCATAGGCTCACTCATGGATCTCTCATTGTCAACCCCAGGAGACGGTGACTGAGAATTGCTCAAGCTACCTTGCCGAATCGTGCACATCAATCGGCATCCAGAGACAGACCACACTGATAAGCCTCTGTTCCTCCATCCAACTGCAAACGCACGATTGTCTGGAGTCCAAGCGACCTGAGACACTGGTCCCGTATCTTCCAAGGAATATCTATGTACAAATTTCACGAACATAGCACTGATCAGGAAGACTTGTAACATTCTATAATATCCCGAAAGAAGGAAAACTAGTACCGAACCACCGGAGATAAAACTAGCCTAGCGTAAACTTTTAGAAGTACTGTATTCAAATCGCATCTGCAGATAAAGAATAATACACAATGTCAATGTACATATGTGAAGTCCCAAAAATGGACCGTTTAAATGTTAGAACATCACCCCCAATCGATCAAAGAAATTGTACGAAGAAAAGATGCACCATCTGCCAAATTGAAAAGCTCCAACGTTCCCCGTCTGGTTCCAACTGCAAGGATCTGCTGATCGTGGGCAATTGATGCACACAACGCATCGACAACACCCACCCATCTCTCTGGAGATATTTCAGAGCATCGTTTTGGGCCCTTTTCATTGATAGTACAAAGAGCTACGACACCTTCAGTGAAAACTGCAACTAATAACTGCAACTCGACTGAAACTTGAAGTTGTGACAACCTAGATGGTTTGTGTACCCTTGTCTCTCTAGATGGTAATGGAATGATCGGGGGACGAGGAGATAATGGGAAAGAGGATTGATGGAGAAGACCACTCGGCGAAATCGGAACCGGAACCGTACTGGCCAATAGTACACTTGTATCAGAAGCTGAAACAAATTCGTCCAGAACATCTGAGACTCCAAGAACCTGTTGGTATGGTGCAAACGGTCAGAAAAAATAGACGGTGAGAACTAATAGGAGCTGAGCATCTAGCCATGGCCACACAAATCACCAGAAGCCACCTTATGTTCCAATGTCAAACATCAGAACACCGAAACGAAAAAGCATTTGAGCTGCACAAATCCAGGTGACTGAAAATATGAGAACTTCACCTCCCCATCCCAAGACACAATCCTAAGATAATTGTTTGAAAGCCCCAATATGATGCTAAACTCATCACCTGCAATGCAGCTCCTGCAAGGAAGTTATTGGAACAATGTTATCAGCCCTTAAAATTCTTTAAGGTAAATTCCTCATCCGTTATTTGTAAATACTACTGTCCACATCCATCAATTTTCCACTCTTCGGTAGGAGTAGACTCAAAAAAGAGCGAATTTCATATGTAACATAGAAATCTTGCTGTAGTATATAAGAGTTGTACAATACACTGTCACTGTGCGGCTGTACAATGCAGCATCGACACTGATTGAGAATATCACACTGACTAATGGAAGCTCCAAGTTGTTGTGAACACTCGATTGCAGCTGCTTTTCTGACACTTGGATACGATAAAAGTGAAGATAACTCTCGGACGTCTGCAATTTGTTCACACCACAGCAAAAGAGAAACAAACATTTAACACGTCTCGAAATATGGAATATGGCTTATAATCCAAAAAAGATAGAATTCAGATACATTGCAACCCTAACGAACTATATATTTATAAACAAAGCTACAAATATATTCCGATATGAGGTAATCAGCTATAAGAACATGCATTTAACCTTTGGCCAGCGTCTTACCAGGACAGCTACAGTATAGTCTTTAGCACTCCAGAGGGCACATACGTTCGAACCCTCGCGAGATATCAAACTCCTCTTGAATTGACCCAACTTCGTTGTGTGCTGCACATGTTTATCAGGATAGAATCCGAATAATAATTCTCAGACCAAAACTCAAAACCATATTGAAGATCACTGGAAGATGATAAGCCCACATAGGTGAAACCTCAAAATTCAAATGCGGGAAACTTCCCCCACCGTCAACTCCAACATTGTCCAGAATACAAATCTAGCCTATTCTGATGGGCACTTGGCTGGGACCAAACCGAAGACATGGACCTTTGCAGCCTCTCATACTCCTGCGATGAACAGGTTCAGAAGGTTTCCATTAAGAAGAAACCAGCGCCTATAAGCAATGAACCGCACCTGCTCCGCACTCCACACTTGAACCTGTGTAGCCGTCACTAGTAGCAACCAGCCTGAATGCACCGACAAGTGCACAACAGGCTGGGGAGAGCTACTATCAATGGACAGCAATTTGGGCCATCCGTAAGCGACATACATGATTGTAAATACCTCCTTCCGATTTATAAACACATGAACAGCAGCCTAACAATATTTCCTCGGCTGCTAGGTGACGCACCACACCGCGATGGACCTAGTTTATGACAAAATCCTATCATTTGGTCTGAGGAATGTGCCAGCGTAGATTTGAAAGCCTTCAAACAAGAGCAGTGATCTTCGTCCAACGGGTCCTCCCCTTTTTCCTGCCATTCAATTAAATATCCACGCACGTATTCATTTTCATCAGCCCCAGATTCTCTAACACCTCGTATACACAGCTGTTTACCAAACGAATTTGTGCAGCACGAAGCCACAAATGACTGCACAAATTCATGAACATTTCACTCGTGCAAATAAGCCCGAATTCCTGAATAAGCCGCACGGATCCAGCCACATCTATCCATGAATTCTAATCCACGAAGAAATCATACTGGGCGTCATTAGATCGATATCAATCTCAATATACATGAAAAAGTTTTTATTTCCTTCTATTTTATTCCTCTTCTCTTCTGTTTTTGTTTTATTCATGTTCTGATCACATGAACCAGATTCCTAGCTCGATCTCAATTTACACATGATACATTCGTCCAGCTTGCTAGTATCTCCCAGCTCACTAACCACAACGCAATCCAACAATCAAACACCCAGAGCTCCACTCCACCTTAGCTGCACCTCAAAAAATTGCCAGCTCAAATCCTCGCAGCTTGTTTTCTCCTAAGCCCAGCCCAACATCCTTCCCAAATCCGTGATCCTCCAAGCAACAGATCGCAATGCATAAACACTAAACCTAATTACAATAAGACAGCAACGAAACGGAAAAACCAACCCTGCAAACCAAACACCCGATCACCAATTCACCACAATCAGTCCCAATCTATCGTGGACCGATCCAGCACGAGGACTGAACACAGAAGGTATGAAGAAAGACAAACACCTTGACTCCGTCGTTTCGATGAATCCAGGACGAGGCACTCCAGCGGAATCCGAGCTCCAAGAGGGGAAACCAACGCAAACCAAACCCTAAAACAAAGAAGTGAAGCTCATGGGGAACAGAGGCGAGGGAGATAGAGCGGATTGAATGCAGGAGTAGCGCGGATGATTCGGGCGGGGAAAGACGAGGATGATTCAGCTGCAGAGGGCGGCATTCTACCCGCATTCGGCACAGGATCCTCGCTTCTGCTGCTGCTACTACTTGTAAGGAGGGGGAGGAGGAGGAGGCGAGCCCGTCATCGCTACGACTCCGCTGGTCATCGACCTCGTCTCCGTCGTCTCCGTCGTCTCCGTCGTCTCCCTCCCTCGTCCCGCCCCGCAGCATATGCTTCGGTGCTCTTGATTGCTCTCTCGCTCTCTCTCTCTCCCTCCTTTCCTTCCCTTGCTTTGCTTGTGATGTTGCTTCCCCCCCTGCTGTCATTCTATGTATACTGCTTCTATTATGTTGGTTGATTGATAAAAGAGTGCTGGTTTGTTTGTTTGTGTTTTGTAAAACCCTCTTAAAGCTGATGTTATAGTTTTGTGTGCTAATGTGAAAGTTGTGTTATAGTTGCAATCATTTGATCTGAGATCTAGTGTGTTCATGCATGTTTTGTGTTATTATGTGACTTGTCTTTCTTTCTTTTTAGTGTACACCATTGTTTTGATTGATTCTTCTTGGTGTAATGTTGCATGTATTATGTTTAATTTTCATAACATGTATTAGTAATCATCTTATTTGTGATTATTTATGTATGTAGAATTTACAAAATATACTATTCATCAAATATGGAAAAAGAGTTGACACATTTGTTAAATCAAAAAGGATGACATTATATTTGAAATGTGTAAAGTTAATTTAAGATATAATCTTTTATTTTTTTATTTTTTTTAATATGCATTGAATTATATATTTTGTGAAAATTAGTTTAAGTCTACATCTTCAGTTAATAAGTTAGAGAACCTAGATATCAAAGGTAAAGAATTATAACTATTAATAGTTAACTTGGTGAATCTATGATAATCTATAAACTTTTGTGAAAATACATTTTTTTTCATCATAAAGAAGATTGGCACATCTACAATGGATTTAGGTGTTAGAGAAAGTTCTTTGCAAAAAATTTAATCAATGTAATTTTGAAGGCAATTAATTTGTTTTGTAATAGGTTATAAATTAGTCTAAATGGCAGTTGAGTTGTTTTTGAATGTCAATTGTGTAATTGTAAAGACAATGCTCAAATAAAATATATGCTTATGTTTTCTCAAGTACAACTTGGAAAATCCTTATACTATTTTAGAATGTCATTAAAAGCTTCAATTTAAGAAGAGTTAGGTGCTACACAAATGACAAATGTATGTATTAATATATATATATATATATATATATATACATATATAATTTGCATAAAATTCTTGCTCCAACAAATAGAGGTTTGACTTTTTTAGATGTAAAATATATTTTATTTTTATCTTGGTAATATCTTAAATATATCAAGATAAAATTTAAGTATATAGAATGTTCAATCTATTTG
The DNA here is from genome assembly GCA_036785485.1 of Physcomitrellopsis africana. NCBI lineage: Eukaryota > Viridiplantae > Streptophyta > Bryopsida > Funariales > Funariaceae > Physcomitrellopsis > Physcomitrellopsis africana. The sequence continues at coordinate 848,647 of JAWRVF010000044.1, forward strand.
AGGATTATGTATTTTAAATTATAAAAAATATAAAATGATATGTTCAGTTAGAAATATAATAATATTAAATGCTACTTTAAATTAATGACTTTGTGGATTTGTTTTTATCAATAAAATATTATATATAATATCTCTAAAAGATAAAAGTTGAGCTTCTATATTCTTTATAAGTATAATTTTATATTTTTGTATCAAAAATATTTTATAATACTTAAAAAATATTTTATTAAAATAATAATAATAACAATCATAATAATCATAGAGGCTATAAAATCTAATAAAACTAAAGTAAAAACTATATGACATTTAAGTCATTAAGTAGCTTTTACTATAAAATTTCAATAGTTGTTGCACAAACTAAATCATACTTTATATACATAAATTAGGATTTTTCCAAAATTGCATCTCAAAATATTAAACCTTACTACTCAAAAAATAATAAATACTAAGATAAAATCTGTGTTTTGAGTGATACTATAATAAAATTGACTCAAAATACTAGAGTTGAATAATTTTATTGTTGGATCTCAATAACAAGTTGTACTTGGTGAATAAATCTACAAAACTTAAATTGATTACCATTAAAATTGTAAAGAAGAAAAACCATTGATTCTTTAATAGATGTCACTATATTTCTATAATAATTTGTACTTAAAAGAGTCACTTAAAATATAATAGTTGTTAAGGAAACTTTTATTATTTGTATATCCTATAATCAATCACTTAAAATACTTATTGTGGTAGTAAATAAAGTTGATATATTGTAATCATCAATTCTTTTATTTATTTATTTGTGCAATAACAATGTCTACTTCTACTAATATTTTTCATAAATAGATAAACTATAAAGTATTAAAGAATTATATAACAAATAATAATTTGATTTAAAAATAGATGTATGAAAAAAATCAATTTAAAAGAAGATAATTTGTAACATTTAATATTTTTTGATGCCATAAAAAAAATGCTAATTTATTTTTTATCATAAAAAATTAAGCTTTGATATTGCAAATATTAATTTTGTTAAACTCTCATAGACATGAATTTAAAAGAACTTGCTAAAAAAAATATACTTATATATAACTAAGTAAAAAAAAAAAAAAAAAAAAAAAAAAAAAGACAAAAAAGATAAAAAAAATTTAAAAAAAAGAAGTTATTTTAGTGACCATAGCTAAATTTAAAAAACTAAAAAGTCCTAAATAAAGACTAATATACAAGAAAGTCATTGGTAAAAACTAAGAATAATCTCAATTTTATTTTTAAATATACTAGCTAATAATAATATTGTGTGGAAGTTTTTTAAGGACCACAAAATTGCATGCCAAGTGTTTGAGTTACAAGATGCATGCATAATAGTTTCTTGGAAGTATCTTCAAAAAAACTTCTTTAGTGTTTTTTTGAAGATATTATCTATTTGATTTTTTTAACCTACATCTACTTTTTTGTACTTATGTAATAGATGTGTTTATGATAAATATAGCTTAAATTTTAGATGGTAATTAATACTATTAGTAATAAAATATTTTATTTTTATTAATATATTTTTATTAATAAATATAAATTTATTTTTTAAAATAATAAAATAATTAAAAATATTAAATAATAGGAATATAATATTATAAAGATCACTTAAATCAAATAATGAAATAAAATCATTTTAGAATTTTAAATATGATAGAAATCCTATTTTTAAAAACTTAAAATTTCTATCATATTTGAAATTCTAAAAATTTAGTATTTTATTTTTTAAAAATAATATATATTATAGATTATTTGATATACATTTTAAAATAATAAAATTAAAATAATTAGTTTTTAAATTTGATATAAGTTTTATATATATATATATAATAAAAAATATTTGGTGGTCAAATAATGTACACTTGCTGATTTGACCATAGAGGATAAAAATAATTTTATTCTCTTTGAAAGTTGTAGATAATTTTATTAAAAGTAAGGAATTAAACTGGTCATAGATAGAATTCACATAATTTTATGTAAGAGGTTGGACAAATAGGCAAGATCCATTCATCCATTTATCCATCCATCTAATTTCTAATTCATACATCAATCTCTATATTCATCCATCTATCCATTCACATCCACATTTATCTACTCACTAAACTCATTCATTCACTTTGCAGAGGAAGCCAGAGCTAGTGGTAACAAGGAGGTTAAGGCTATTTTGCACACCAGTAGAAACATGGGCCTACATCCATTGTTCTAAAGCATGAACTTCTATATGGAAATACACTGGGTACCTGACTGTGGAGAGTTTACTTAAAACTTATTAGCTAAATTCCAATAAGTAATTTGTCCTTAATAAAAAGGACAAATAATATAATAATATTATAAAAGAAAAGTTATATAGATAAATCCTCTTGTATTCAAGTAGGTTTGTACAAAAAAGATTCAAATTTCTACAAAAATCCTTCAAAACTTTATTCACCTGCAAAAACTTATTTCTTCTTGAATTTTAGAATCCAATAACTCTTGATCCAACTATTTAGTTTCTATAAAATTTTCTTTAAAGTATAGATAATATTCTTAAGTTTCATTGCAAAAAAGAATCAATTATAAATTCATTTTTGATTGTCCGATATCTCAAAAATCCTATTAAGTACTTAAAACCCTAGTTTAGAGACATGTGAGCACTATTTTCCTTATATCTCACAAATCCAAAATCTTAATACCACAAAATTTTTGCACATAGTCTTATGATATAAACATATATAATTCTAAAAAAATTTAGCCAAAAATCTATCAAATTGCCTAAGATAGTTCAAAACATGAGTACTAGTTAAGCGGGGTCACTTACTGTCCTTAGCTTATAAGTATTGACTTCAACTCCAAATATCTCCTTCATCTTAGCTTGGATCTTATCAAGCTATATATGCAAAATATAGCCAAAAAAGTGTTCTTTCCAATCTCAATTGTTGATTGTCTTTTGCTCTTTATACACGCGAGTTATGTCCAAAAGAGTGACAATAGATACAATTTCAATACCCTAACTTTGAGTGCCTATATCTATCTCATAAAAAGTTCAAATCATGTAGAATTTGCACCAAAACCATATCCAAAAATCCAAATTTGCTGACCTTAGCCTATGATGTTTGACTCTCCTTGAAAAACAAACCCTAATTCCTAATAAATCCTTGGACAGCCTCCTTAAAGCCCATTGGGTATGATTTTTGGCCAATAGGAATAGAGACTTCTATCATTGATCTCCATTCATCCACATAGATGGCCTAACTACCCTCTTTGATACTAAAAATCCCTTTCTAATCTTTTTTCTTATAAGATTTATATGATATGTGTTCTATATATCAAATAAAAGAAATAAATAAGATCTTAAAGATCACCAATGTCTAACAAAAGGTGACTTAAGATATATAAAAGTTATTATCAATATAAAATCAACATCAAAAGTCACTATCAAAAAAAAAAAAAAAAGATTGTATAAACCTTAATAATAATCTTTTTAGATAAATTCCTTTTGAACTAACAACCTAATCACATTTTGTAACCTATAAAAGTCCATTGATATGGCTTTCATTTAGCTATGTAGTAAATTATACATTAAATATACATGTATAATTTTTTCATATGATAGCTGAATTACAACACAACACTATAAAGGCCACCTAGTATGTTTTGTCATCCACTAGCATCATGAGTGTTAAAAAGGTTTTAAAAAAGAGATTTGTTGAGAGAGATTAAGAGAGCTTTGGAAGAGTTTTTGAAAGAGAATCTATTAATCTAATTCAATATATATATAAAAAAAAGTGGGAGAGATAAATAGTATCTCTTCAATTAAATTCTAACATTGTAGCACATAACTACAATAAATATTATGGAGAGTACCTACCAGTATTAAATATTCTCAACATTCCTCTTCATATGATATAATATTTATATAATATAAAATTTTCATAGAATTATGATTTATATTTTTTTGTGATCTTGCAAAATCTACAGTTGCTACCTTATTAAAATCTTAGATAAAAAATATCAAGGGCACAAGAATATAGAACAAGAATCTTGAATTAGGACAAGGTTTCCAAAAGAAAAACAACAAGAACTTAAATTAAATAGATGAGTATACAAACAACACCAAGAAAGATGAGTTAGAACTCCAAGAAATGCATTGTTGAGACTGAAGAACTCGTCAACCTCGACCCCTATATATATTCATATCTAGGATGCTTCTTGAGTGGCTACCATCTAATTAAGAAGCTTTTTAAGTAGCTTTTACCAACTAGGAAGCTTCTTGAGCTCCTTCCACTAATTAGGAAGCCTCTTGAGTTCCTTCTACTAACTGGGAAGCTTCTTGACCTCCTTCTACTAACTAGGAAACTTTTCAATTGACTTTTACCAACTAAGAAGCTTTTCAATCGACTTTCACTAACTCGAGAAGCTTTTAGAATGTTTTAAAAGATTCTATGAACCTCCAAAGTGTATGTCCTTAACATCACCTCCTTCTCCAATGACGAGTTCTAAGAACAACTCAGTCTTACTACATACGTAAGAAATCAAAAATACGTTGTATTATTGAGGCTATATATTCTGTTCTTTGTTTTTGGGCAATAAGTTCTACTAGTCCTTGAAAAAATTGCCTATGACCTTAAGCTAGTACCTCCGTTGTTGAAATATCCCATCCAAGGATGTGATCTTCATTACAGCCTTCAAAACATCCTCCAAACAAGATCTCAGGACTAAAAGGATTCACCTTTTCAAGTTCAAGCAATATTATTAAAGCTTGAGCATTAGAATCGACACTTGCATGATTAGATCTTATTCCTAATGGCTTCAACTAAGATCGTACTTAGTGCTAAAATATATTGTCCTCACTTTGCTCAATTAAAGGTTATAAAAATTACACTGGTTCATTTGAAACTTATGTGGCAAATGAATCTCCTAAGTCTTCTTCTCTCGATGCTTAGAAGTTTGACATAGTGACTAACTTGCTTCTATCGCTCTATTCTATCTTGGAACAGATAATTACATCTTGATAAAGACTTTAGTTTAACTCTCCTCTTTTTTATGAGTATTCTTTGAAACCAATCTTTACTAAGAAATTATCATTGAATACGTTTAGATTTGTGGATATAGAATCGATGAAATTCCTATATCTTTTGAAGAATATTGGTGATATTTGTGGCTGGTTTCTATATGTTCTTATTAATGTCATAGCCTTGCCAATGAACAAGATATTCTAATTTGCCCCACCTTCGTCGTGAATCAAGTACCTTTTCTACCTTATATTCTTCATGGTCTTCAATTTCGATACTAGGTAGTGATTGTTATATTCTTCCTAGAATATACGACTTTCTCTAAGATTCTAAAAGAGAGACATGAAAAATTATATATACCTTTATAATAGATGGTAATTTTAAGCGATATGCCATCGAATTAATTTATTTTTGGATAGAAAATGGTTCCAATCTTTGATAATTCAATTTATCGCATAGTCGCTTGGTCTTGATATTCTGTCAAAGAAGCCATACCTTATCTCCAATATAAAAAGCAAGCAATTGATTCCTAAATTTATTTGTAGATGCCTTGTAAGTATCTTAAGTTGCTTATAACTGAAGCTTCAAGGTTGTTTGGTGTTGCAAAAGTTGCTTTGCAAATCCTTCAGTCGCTAGATTGTTGTTCTTTGACGTATTTCACAGATTAAGCTTTGGATGATATCTATAATTGGAATAAAATAGTATTTATTGAATTGAAGCATGAATAATATTATTATATATAAATTCTGCTAATGGTAGATATGAGATCGAATTGTCTTATTGATAGTTAATGCTACATCGTAAATATTGCTCCAAAACTTAGTTAATTCATTTTATTTGGCCGTTAATTTGAGGATGAAAAGCCGAAGAAAGTTTAATATCTACCTTTAATATTTCAAAAAGTTATTTCTAGAATTTACATATGAATTGAGATCTTCAATCAGATACAATATCATCTAATAGGCAATAATATCGATATATATTATCAAGAAAAAACCTTGTTGTTTCTTCACTAGGCATAGTCTTTTTGCAAGAGATGAAATAAGCCATTTTTATAAGTCAATCAATCATTACAAAGATGCTGTCCAATGAATTAGATGGTGATAGATCCATGATAAAATCCACTGAGATAGAGGATTATGTCTGTCTTAGAACAAGCAAGAGTCCATAAGGGGATGTTGAGGATTTTTGGACCTTGAACACATGTTGCATGAGAACACAAAGTCTTTCATTGCCTTTTACATTTAACGCCACCAAAAATCTTAAGAAATAAGATCTCTTCAATAGAATATTAGACTTTGTTACTTCTCCGGGTGATATGTGATAACAAAGTTAAATCAAGATAATGACATGTTCCATCGAGCTTGGCGATGGTTAAGAATCTTAGCTGACATAAAATATTCTAAATTCTTATAATTTGTACATACAGTTACAGGGTGTATTGCACCTTCAAGAAAATGATGCCATTCTTCAAAAGAATCTACAATAGCAAGAAGCTCCTTATTGCGGATTTCATAATTGATTTTGATAGCGCAAAACTTTTGAGAATAGAATGCAACAAGATAGAGTTTGTTATCTATACCCAGTTGTGAAAGTACAACCCCTAGTGCAAAATTTGAAGCATCAATCTCCAAATATAATACCTTTGTAAAGTTTGGATGCACTAATATTGAGGCTATAGTAAATACCGTCTTGAAATCTTGAAATGCCTTTTGTGCTTGAGGCCCCCATTTTAACTTGTCCTTACATGTCAATTACGTAAGAGGGGCGGCAATTTGAGAATAATTTTTTAGAAAGATTCAATAGAAGTTAGCAAATCCACGAAAACATTGTATATCTCTCACAGTCTTTAGAATGGCCCATTGTATAATTGCCTCTACCTTCTTAGGATCCATTGTCAAACCATCACGCAAAAGATATTCATAGGAATGTCGTCTAACTTCCTTAAAATACTTCTCTAACCATTCTGCTTGCTTTTGTAGAGTACTTAAATACCAACCAACATCTTTCAATCTACCTTCATATAATTCTTCCTTAAAAAGAAGAATTATATCTTCTTTTTTGTTGGTGTTAATAAATACAATGCTATAGCTTTTGTTGTTGTCATCTTCATCATCTTCTTTTGCAATCATTTCTTTATCTTCAATATCTGGAATTGAACAGTTTGAAATCATACCAAGTAGAGGTAAACAATCGACTTCCAATGCTACATTTGCTCCAATTAAATAATTTCTTTCTGCCTTTAATGTTGTAACAACTTTCCATAGTTCTCTTTTACTTGCGAATAAGCTTGTTGTCGCTCAGTTAAAATCTTTATTCCAAATCTAGTTGCAAAATGTCTTCCATTGATATCATCTTGACCAACAGTCCAACCTATAGCAATTGGACCAGTATCCACCATCATCACCACTGGTTGACCATTTTCATAGTCAACTTTCTTCAAAATGGATGGAAATCTTAGAATATTCTTTAAAGATTCTATAGCTTTATTTTGATCCTTTACCCACTTGAATTTAATTCTCTTCCGTAAGAGTTTGTAAAGAGGCTCTGATATATGGGCAAAATATGGAATCCAAATTTGATAGAAAATACATGCTCCCAAAAATCTTCTTACTTCAATTATACTATTACAAGGCTTCATCTTAGCAATAGCATCGACCTTCTCCGGATTTGATTTTCTACCATAACTTCTACATAAATGACCTACAACAATGATTTCATCCATTCCAAACTTTAATTTGTCAATGGATAAAGTTAGACCTACCTCTTCAAGTCTCTTCAAATTCTTCTCTACATCTTCAATGTGTTATTTGACAAATTGCCTACAACCATTTCTATCAATTCTTGTATTCTTCACTTCTTCTTTACAATCTTTGATAGAAATATCATCAACAAAAGGTATGGTCTTCTCAGGCACAAACTCCTTTAAAACTTGATTTATTGCATTTTGCATATGTGCCACTGAATTGGTAGCTCCTTGAGGTAATGTGCACATACAAACCAAATTCAAAGGCGTCTTCATTGTTGTTAAATCTCTACTCTCTACTGCAAGTTGAAATTGATCATATCCAGAATATAAGTCCCAATTGAATAAATTGCATGCCCTGCAAATGCCTCAGCAACTTCATCTATAATTGGTCCAGATCCTTTGTTCATGATTGTCACACCATTGGCAGGTTGCATATCTTGAATAAACCTTAATGCTCCAGATTTCTTTGGCACCGTAAACTAGCGATTTGAATATGGATCCATGGATGGTTCTATAATCTCCATCTCCATCTTCTCCTTGAGTAATTCAATTAATTTTGGTAGTAAAGCTCTTGGAATCGAAATGGATTTTAAATCCCACGGTATATGTGGAACTGTAAAGATCACCATAGGTGCTACCTATTTGGATAAACACATCCTATTTCACTAGATTTAGATGCAAATGCCTTTCTATGTTTTAAAAGCATGCTTTGAAATAAGTACTTTTCAGGTTTATTTAAAAACTCACCCCCTCCAATCTACAACTTGTCAAGTGTTTCTTTAGTGAATTGATGTCCAATTCTTGTATAACTTCTTAATCCTGGCTCTTTTCCAGCTCGCTTGAAATAATCTTCAGAATTATCTAGTAGTTGAATTGCTACCAGCTTTACTTTCTTTGCTATTGTCTTATACTTGGCATTCACTTCAGTTTTATTTTTCTACTTATGGATATCAATGTCTTCACCATGATCTTCCATAAAATGTAATATTTCTTTGTAAAAGCATTGATCATGGACTTCAACCATAATACCTCTAATATCCATAACCTCCTCCATATTTTTCAACCTTTCTAATTGATGTAATAGATCAATTGGAAGTCCAGTCCATTCTATTAATTCCAATATATTTTCTTCTTGTGAAATTATCTACATTTTTTCAAAATTCTTTTCTATTTTTCTTATTTTGACTTTATATTTAGAATCCATTATACCCACATCTTTGAAATTCAAGATACTATGATCACTCAAATTCAAAATTCCATATTCATTCTTATATATATTGGAAAATATCTTAGTAAATATATTACCTGCACCTGCGGATCTCCATTCTCCACGTGTGCTTTCTAAAAATCCTGGAATCCTTCTTCAGTATCAAGAGGTTTTTCACGTAATTGATCTCTATGCCTCTTGCTTTTTGGCTTCACTGTAAAGAACTGTACTAAGTTCCTTCCATTACAACTTCAAATCCTTGCATAGTGAGATCCATCATCTAGCACTTTAGTTTCCATTCTTAAAGCTATAATATATGGTTGACCAAGAATAATTGGATATGTGCCACGATCTTGAATAAAGAAATTCTGTTCTACTTCTACACTTCCAATCCTTGTCTTCACTACAGGACATGCTCCAAACAATCTTTCCTTTTCATTGTTTGCAGCTCTCAATATCCATCCATGATTGGTATCTATAGGCCATTTTCTTTTCTCATATATTGCCTTAGACATGATATTAATCTCTAAGCCATGATCTACTAAAGCATGGATTGTTTCATTCAAATTTTCAAGCTTAATCTGAGCTTTTGTAGTAGCTCTAGCCCAATAAGGATGAGAAAATTCTAAAACCTTTGCATCCCTTTTTCCATCACCATCATCAAAAGTGGCACAAGCATTTACCTTTGCTTCTTTTTTCTCTATGTTGTTGGTGGTATCCTCCTTCTTCTTTTGAAGTTGAAGAGAAAACATATCTAAAACCTCATCTTCTAAATCAGTAGGCATACCATCATTCACATATTTTTCTTCAATCCCATGACTCACCTTATCATCCTCCACAATTCTAATCCTTTCAAAGCTTGACTTACATTCAATAAAAAACACTTGGCCAATCTCTTCCTCCTCTTCTTTAATCAAACAAGTGTCAATGGGACTTATCATCATTGTCTCTATTGTCATTTGGCGTTTTCTCTTGATAATATCAATAATCAACTCATTGAAGTCTTTCTTTGCAATTCCTAAGACCTCCCGCAAGATAAATTCAATTTTTGCATCCAAAATCCGTCCTTCTATCATGGACACAAATTATAGACTTGAAGTCTAAACAAGAAGTTCAAGAAGAACTGGCAGAAACTGGATTAATCAAATGAGTATAAAAATAACACCAGAGAGGTGAGCTAGAGCTCCAAGAGATGTGTTGTCGAGACTGAAGAACTCTTCAGCCTCGACTCCAATATATACTCCTATCTAGGAAGCTTCTCAAGCAACTTTTACTAACTAGGAAGATATTAGAACTCTAGAAGGTTCTAGAGAGTTCTAGGAAACTTCTAAAATATTCTAGAAGGTTCTAACAAATATGTCCTTGACACTAGGAAGATATTAGAAGGCTTTGGAAGGTTCTAGAGAGTTCTATGAAACTTCTAGAATATTCTAGAAGGTTCTAATAAGTATGTCCTTGACATCACCTCCTCCTCCTCTAGCTTCGAGGTCTTCGAGAAGCCATTTGAGATGTATACTCACAAACGTAGGAAATCAAAAATTTGTCGCATAATCTCTGTAATATACTCTAGTTGTCGTTCACGAGGCAGATGATTCATAGGTCCTTGTAGCCACCGATAATGACCAATACCTTCTACTTGAGACCATGCTTGAACTTCTCTATTTTCATTGTGGAAACGACCTGAAAATATTGCTTTGCCACTACTTGCATGAGCTGGTTCAACTTCAAAGACAATTACAAGTGACTTGCTGCTTGGTATTCTTTGACGTCTTCTTGGCTCTTCTAATTCTTCGTCTCAAGGTCGACGTCATTAGCTACTCGGTTGAGATGGTACCACTAGTACAGTATTTACATTCTGACTAGCCATATCTAAATACACCTTGATATTAGATATCTTGATACTATGAAATACAACAAGTTATGTTTTGATGAGACTTGGATCGCTTTTCTATTCATTTTTTCAGAGAAGGCTTCATCTTCATACTTTGTTAATGATCAGCTTTTGGTTTATTAGGATATTGTCGATGGAATTCTCGTACCTTTTGAGATGCATTGGCAAGACTTTCGACCGGTTCCCATGTTCTTTCATTAATATTGTAGCCGCTCCAATGCACAAAGTACTCTAATTTATTCCATCTTCACCGTGAATCTAGTATCCTTTCCACCTCATATTCTTCGTTGTTTTCAATTTCTATACTAGGTGGCGGACATTGCACTCTTCCAGGAAAAGACGATTCTCGATAAGGCTATAACAGAGAAACATAAAAGATAGGGTGTACCTTCATAGCAGCTGGTAACTCTAAGCGGTACACCACAGGATTGATTTGCTTTTGGATAACAAATGGTCCCAATCTCCGGTAGTCCAACTTATCACATTGCCGCTTGGTCTTGATATTCCGTCAAAGCAGCCATATTTTATCTCCAATCTTGAAATTAGGTGCCTGATTTCGAAACTTATTTGCAGATGCTTTGTAAGACTCTTGGGCAATTTGCAATTGAAGCTTCAATGTGGTTTGAAGCTCCGATAGCTGCTGCACCAATCCTTCAACTGTTGGGTTGTTATTCGCTGACGGACTCAATAGATCAAGCTTCGGATGCTCTTGTATGCTCATCTCTTTCTTTATTATTATGTGCCCATCTAAAAGAATCAAAGTCTTCAACTGTATATGTTGTTACGTTTATTATTACTATATTAGACGCAATACTAAATGACACCAGATATACTATAAGCACAGCATAACTAGCAACTGCATTTGAATGACTGACCTGCTTTATTTCAGCACATGAAACGGGTACATTGGATGCTGCACCAGAGATTGTCTTCATGTTATCATCACTAAGATCCCAATCGTTCTTGATCTCATCATCACTAACTCCACTACGGTTAATGAGATGATAATATTCTCTTGGATCAAATAGAGGATGGTAAGCAAAATCAGCACTTGTAAGTCTATGATACTCATCTATGGTACCTTTCCATTCATTGTAATAATCAGATTGATTATGACGAACAGACATAGCATTTCCCATGATAGTAATCAACAGTACACTAAAAAATATCTTATATAAGTAAATGTAAGTCTAATTATATACTAACAAAAATAAAAAAAGAATCAGAATTTTTTTATATATATCTTCTTTCTCATCTTTTATCTTTAGCAGATTCATGTCGAGCGATGGAGTAGATCTGTCTACTATCTCTACTACAGCTTCTGAAAGCTTGCATTGTAGAGAAGCTCTGCTGCCAAATCAGAAGTACAAAGAGTCAAATAGTAGGGCAGAATATATGCGACAATGAACTCCTTCTAGAGGCTTAGAATCTATCTTCTCTTGCTTGGTATTATAGAAGGTAGTCCATACCTTTCAATCTTTGTTACTTATAATAAGCTTTGCATACATTCTCATCGTTGTAGTACCATTCTTTGTAAAATCCTTTAACGGGTGCTTGAACATATCATCTATTGTATCCTTCGACACTTTGATGCCAACTTCCTTTGAGTGCTTCATGATATACTCTTTACAGCGATCGTATATTGCATGCACGTTAGCACAGAATGAATTCTCATTAGTATCTTTATTGTCCTCTACACCTATACTAATACACATGCTCTTGCTTCCTTTGTTACTAGAACCCAAAAAAGAAGCATCTTGTATTCCAAATGAATAAAACATACATCCTTTTGGTGCTAGTATTAGAGGATACTCTTTTCCATTCTCTGCTTTGTACGATATACCAACTCTTTTCCCAGCAGATGGAACTACAGGTTTTCCTTTTGATCCAGAAGCTTGAAACGTATCTGTTACAGGTGTGAACACTATGTTCAAAGGATTCAGATCATATATAACTCTTCTTTTTGAGGCCATGACTGGTTGATATTGGTAATGTGAACTACAAAGTAGTATTATTTATCAGTTGACCACGTACATATCACTCTCTAATAGAATCTTGATCATAACATCTGCAAGCTCCTTCTTTGTTCTAGTAAGCATCCACCTGTATAGTTTCTATCTTGTATTGTAAAGAAGTGGTAGCATACTATTGTACTTTGAACTTGTGAGGGTTTTTATAACACGTATTATTTTTGCACTTATGATGTTTTCTTCACTTGAGAAATCAGAGAATGTATGTCCTATAAAATCCATAACATTTGTTTGCTTAGTTTCATGTGAGAGTAGGTACAACAGTATTTCCATCATCATCGATCCACTAAGTGAATCTATACATCTACCTCTATTAATGCTTCTCAGGTCCTTGAGCGATCTCTCTTTGTTTTTAGACAAAAAATTACATATCCTAAATCTGTTATCTCTATTGGAGAATATTCCATATATCTTATGTCTTGTTTTTATTATATCTCTAGAATGCTTTGACTTTGATATTATCTTTCATATTATGTCAAGTTCATCTTCTGCACTTACTGCTTTCCAAGTACCATCTAGTACTCTTGTCTTAATACATACTTTGAAAGACTCAGAAGATAGGGCATATGAATAATTGTCCTCTGCTGTTTTGTAAGATAGTATGTGATAATACCTATTGTTAATATAATCAAAAGAATTCTCAAAGAATAGACTAATGACCTTGTTGCCACTTAATATTGCTGATTTGAATAAGTGTATCTTTTGCGACATTGTCATTGACGATACGATGTATATAAGATTTCTTTTATTTTTGTATAGCACCTTTGTAAAGTAGTTAACATTCTTGTTGGTACTTTGTTTAAAGCTTGACAAGTGTGTATCTCGATTGGACATAATAGCACAATCGAAGTGTATTGTTCCTCGTACCTCTTTTATGCGCGTTCCATTGTCAAGAGCAATACCTTTTCCAATTAAAGCCTTTACTACACTCCTGCTTGCAAGAGCTACATGTCTATAGACATGTATTGACCTTTCTTCTACCTTTAGAAGATCATGTGATTGGCTCCTTACTGCTCTTCCAATTGCTTGTACTATTGTTGACTTGTTCCAATGAGGAGTGACAATGTGAACTTGTCTTACATTAACCAAACTCACACTCTCTCCACTGATTCTGCTACCAAGCAATACCTTAACATATTCTCCATATTTGTTCTTTGGAGATCTAAATCCATCTAATCTCTTCTCTGGATTGGAACAAGCAATGGTATCTCCTGTGCACAATGTGTACCGTAGACCCTTATTGATCTCATTGATATTCTCGCCATCATATAGCTGGTATCCAAGAAGTTCAAATATGCAGCTTATCATAATTAGTCCGGTTCCTTTAACTTCTTCACAGAATACAAATGCCAGCATATCTTTGTTACTCTCTATTATGCTTAGCATCTTTGAGTACTTACAAGAATATAGACATAAGTTATTCCTTGTTAGATATTGTGTAACTTCTTCACTGAGTGTATACTTTATCTTATTATCATGCTTAACTCTTACGATCTTTGCAAACGCTTCAGCACCATATGTTCCATCCCAGAACGTCATTAGAGAGCAATATATAGAGTTTCTGTACACGCTGTCATCAAGATTATTAACATCTATCTTTTTGTATGCTTCAAGTTGGTACCCTCTCATATAAGATGGAACGACCTTGACTGAACAACCTTCTAAAGTTATTCCTTCCTCTATGACCTTTGCCATGTGTTGGTTGCTATTCAAATACGATATTCTACCCATTATACTTCTTTTGAAGTCATCTTCGCTAGGAAAGACTGATGTATCAAATTGGTGATTGATATCAAGTATTAAGTTAAGTATAGATAATATCTCTTTGCCTTTATCTATCATAGGGGTTGCACTTAAAAGCAATATCTTACAATCCTTAGCTAGGTGAGATAATCTCCACATTTGACCATACACAGTTTCTGCATCGAGGTCTGACATAGAATGCTTCAAATTGTGAATTTCGTCCATTATTATTATCCTATTGCTGAAGCTTGATATCACTTGGTTGTCGCCTAATCTCTTTAGCTTGTTTGCAAAAGATATGTATTTTCTTATTTCGTAGTCTTTTACTTCTTCATCTGGCCACTTGCGAATCTGATCTTTAAAGTTATCGGCAGATGTCCTACCTCTTACAAGCACAAGTGCTCTTTCTTTGTATGGCTTATGGGACTGAGCAACTGCTATAGATGTGAACGTCTTTCCCAATCCAACGTTGTGGAACAGTAGCAGATTATTATATGGTGTCTGGGGAGACATAAATCTCCTTACAAACTCTTGATGGTGATACAATCTTGAACTGTTTATTTTTCTTGTATTATAGAATTCTTTTTTCTTCCACAGATTATTAATGAAGTTGTTATCTGTTACTATAGGGTATGATGGGATGAACTTTTCCATGGTATTGTTATAAATGAATTGGCTAATAAGCATACCTGCTAGGGCTTATAATTCCACTTTGCAAAGGCATAAGCAATGGATGTTCTAACAGAGTTTATAAAGTCTAAAAGAGACCTAAGCACTAAGTCTCCTGAGGGATACCAGTATGAGATCAAGATCAGGCTAAAAGATGTAATAGAAAGGAAATTCATGAAACTCCCAAAAGTCAGTAACACTATCACCACAGAGGAGACATTGTATTCAGTAAAAGGTAGTACTGCTGTTATAGTAAGAGAAATAGACTCTGAGTTCTTTATCAAGGAAAGAATATCATCAAAAGCAATCTCTAAGTTTAATGCAGAGATGGTGCTATCTCTTGAACGAAGACACTTCAAGGAGGAAGGGATGGCATTAAAGATTAAAAGAAATAAAGAAAGACATACAATAAGCCATAATAAGTTTCAGATTGACTCAACAAAGGTTATATCTAAAGCACTTATTTATTATGAAATCGAACTTGAAATGATAGATGATAATTGTGAGTTTAAGCTATTAGAACTTGCAATGGAGAATATCAGACCTTCAGCAAATTTACAATTGTTCAAACTAATCAACAAGCTCGTACCTAGTCTTGATCTTCGAGGCTACAGGTTTCCAAAGCCTGTCGACATGACCATAAAGGACCTTGCAAGGAACTACCTATTAGGAGGATCTATATCTCTAAAGCTTGATGGTACAAGATCGTTTCTCGCGTGTTACGAGGCAAACATGTATGCTATATCAACTAAGGGAGAAGGTACAATTATCAAATCAAGTGTCAATGGCTGTAACTTGCTAACGCTGTCGTACTGCATTTACGTGCAGTGTATAAAAATATTAAAAATCTTGTTTCTATTGTTAATATATGTGTGAGTGCTAGAGGTTATTTTAGAAGATATTATAAGGAGAGGATTTATTATAGCCACTTAGTTAGTGAATTAAGATGGCTATTTGTTTTGTTCCTACCTTATTTATATCCTAGAATAGACTCTTTTGTAATTAGAAGAAAAGTAAAGGTTGTTTTATCTTTCTTGTTGATTTTTGAGGTAGAATGGACCTTGTGAGGGATAAGAAAGAAGAGCATGGGGTGAATAAGGCCCATCCAATAGGATTTGGCTGCCCATGTGGGCGTCTCATAGTCTAATATAGAAAGAAAGGGAGATATACTCCTCTTGCTAGACCGAGAGAGAAAGGAGTTTTTGAATAGTGAACTTTGGAGAGAGATAGCTCCGAGGAGATAGAAGTGTTTGTAGTGAAAATTGGTGGGTGTGTTCTTCGAGTTGTGAGGATTCTAGAACCTACTCACTTGCTTATATTGGAGTTGTGAACAAAAGGTTATGCTTGTTTTAGTAGAGTGAGGTTTGCTGCCACCCGACGAAGAGGTGCAGAAACTTCGAGCTGCCACTGCAAGTTTGATTTCAACTCTTTCTTAGTGAAATTTATAGAGAGTGTGGAAGATTGTGCTAGCTATCTATCAAGACATCTCTTGTAGCATTTGGAGTTGGAGAGCAAAAGTTGTGAGCTTGAGAGTGGGAAAGGGTTTGCTGCCACCCGACGAAGAGGGGCAGAGACTTTGTTCAACCACCCAAGTCGGACAGTCTCTTCAATCCTTTTGATATTTTAGGTGCTTATAGTAGCTTATGTAAGCTTTCTACAAAAACAAAAATCAATACATTTGGAGCTTTGATGAAAGTTTTATGAACCGTGAAGTGTCAAAGAGGGAAAATTGTTGCTAGGGTTTGAAGAGTAGAATCGACTAGCTACAAAATCTGGAGTTTGAGAGGCATGCATGCGAAATTTTAGAGCAAGCTAGATGATGGAGTGAGCTTTCTAAAAAGCTATTGCATGTCCAATTTGGAGAAGGGAAGTGATCACAACAAAGGCTGAAGTGAAGAGGAGCTTTGCTGCCTTTGCATTTGCTTGGAAATTTTAGCGCCTACTTCTTTTAGCCATAACTTTTAAATGGTAAGTCATCTATTTGTGAAATTTTGATATGTTTTACAATGGATTATTGGCTTTCCATAGGCTATAAGCACGCTTGATTCGACCTTTGGATGAATTTTTAGTGATTTATTTAGTTTCAGTTTGTTGTATAACTTGTATTCCTCATATGCGGTTGTATTTTGAGGTATACTTGAATACATACATACTTTGCTTATACTTTTTAGACAAGTATATATACTTGTATTTATACAAGTATTCTATAAGTATTCTACAAGTATTATACATAATATTTGTACAAGTATTTGTACAAGTATTATACCAAGGATTTATACAAGTATTTGTACAAGTGTTATATCAAGGATTTATACAAGTATTTATACAAGTATTTGTATAAGTATTATTCAAGTATTTATACTTTATACTTGTACAAGACTTGTACAAGTATAATTCAAGTATAACTTGAAAGCTTGAAGAAATATTGTGCAAGTATAGAACATACTTGCACGGCTTCCTCTCATGTTCCCTGCTAGTTCTAGTAGCAGCTAGGAACCCGGCGTTTTCCCAAGGCGAATTCTCTCTACCCGACAACGCTCCTTGATACAGAAGCCGTTAATGGTGTATACTATGCATTCGACATTGTCATATTAAATGGAGTAGTAGTTGCTAATCAACCGTTAAAGGAAAGGACAAGAATGATACCTCAAGCATGCTTGACAATCAACAACTCTACTAAGAGAAGATTAGTAGTTGCAAAAAGACACTTTATGTTTAAGACATTCTCTGCGTTTTCTAGACAACATCAGATACTAGAGAACCAGATTCAAGAGGATAAGTATGATGGCTTAATATACACACACTCACAATCTTACTTTGACCCTGTTATGAGATGGAAACCTCAAAAGACTATTGATTTACTGTACCAAGAGAAAACTTTAATGGCATACAATAAAACGGAGAGCATATACTCTAAACTTAAGATGTCACAGGACAACAAAGAACCAAGAGAGAACGTTGTTTTAGAATTCATAATTAACTCTGATAGAAGCGTAACATTATTAAAAAAAAGGAGAGATAAGATATACTCTAATTCCATTGCAGTAGTAGAAAGGATCGGAAAGATAAAAAGGAATGAAAGGAACATGTTTAATATATTTAAAGGACTGACAATGTCCATGATGAGATCGTACCACAATGATGTCAAAAAAGAACTTCTGAGAAAGGGAATTGGTCACCTATTAGACGTTAGATTGGGACTAGGAGGAGACATTACCAAGTGGAATCATTATAAGAGTATTACCTATGTAGATCCTTCTCATATTAATATCAAAGAGCTCAAGAGAAGGCTTGGTGCCAACAAGAAGGTAAGAGTAATACAAACGAAGGTAGAACACTTAAGGGGATTGGAAAGATCCATAACAACATTATCGTGTTTCTTTTGTATTACTCTTATCGACATTGAAAAGTTTATTAAAGTTGTTCAAAGGACACTCTCTGACAAGCACAGATGTATATTCCTATGTACTATTATGTCTAAGAAGTATGTTACAGAATTCTTTGAAACAAGAAAAATAAAAGAGTATACATGTGAAGCATATTCTATTAGATTAGAGAGTGATAGTAAGATATGTATACATATCCTTGACACCATTGTAATAAATCAAACAGAAAACTTAGTAGATGTGGATAAGTTGATTCAACAGTTTGTTGATATAGGATTCAAATTGGAAACAAGAAATAGACTTGATAGAGATAAGTTTATGTCTTCTAATGAGCGTTTGCTATCTTGTATGTATGAATCTCTGACAATGATAAGAGAAAAATAAGTTTAATATAACACTAATCTAGCTATAATATAATTGACTCTTTTCTGTTTGTTAGTATCACTGATTTTTTATTGTGTCTACAAAGAGATATCATCTACCTTTGTTATAAATACCTACCAATATGGATAACAGGCGCAAAACATTAACATTAACACCTATGCTGTTGAACAGAGCACCTAAGAAGATGTTTCCCCCATATGTACAAAAACCTTACAAGTATTCATCACGGAAAGTTGAAGAGGTAGATACATCAGAAGTGTTTACTTATACTCTAGAGAAAGTTCTTTCCAAAGAAAAGATTAAGTATGTTGTATCTCAAACAGTTAACAGAAATATGCTTGTAGCAGTTGACCTTCTTAAGGAGCTAAAGAGTAAGAACAATATTAACAACATCAGCAGTGCAGACTTTGAAGCTCTTATTACTAAGCCTCTAGATAAATTTCTTGATGGAAGTATAGTAAAGAAACAACAAGAAAAAGTTAATCCTTTTGACGTTCCTAGAGATGTCACAGATTCCTTTATAAAGCTTTTAAGTATACTCAAACGACAGGGTGCAGATGTCACAGGTATCAAAGTCAAAGATGACCAATCATCATTATCATCTGCATCAAAGTTACTTAGGATGTACATATCGAATAATTTGGAAAAGAATGGAAAACAAATAGCACTTGATTCCGCACTTGAGAACCTCTTTTCAGAAAGCCAGATACAGGAGTTGTATAATAAAAATAAGGGAAGCTTTATAACACAAGGCTTTAATAAGGATATTCAATCCTTAGAGCATCCATTTTCTCATTTTTTCATCTTATGTGTTGAAATAATCTTGAGAACAGATAAACTAGTACAATAATCAATATGTCTAACAAGGAGTTAATAGTACACGCCCTCCTACTGTCATATGTTAAAGAAGCATGTACAAGATAGTCTTATTGTCAGTTGCAGAAACTCAAAGATGATGAGAAGCAAGCCTTTATAACAAGACATTTTCAATCTCAAATATGTCTTGGAGAAGGCGTGGGTATCATAGCGTCGCAGTCTATTAGACAACCAACCACTCAAATAGCTCTTAGTTCATTCCACAGTGTTGGTACTACAGCTGTAGAGATACTCGAGGGAATACCCAGACTAGAATCTATTTTGAATTGCTCGTTTAAGCAATCAACATCAACTATACGCATTACAGAAGATGTAAGCCCTTTAGACTTTGTATACCTTACTGTTCCTGATATGATGTTATCGTATTATATTGAGCATAACTTAGACTCTTGGTGGTACTCGATAGCGGAGAAACACAATTTCTACGTAGCTCCTACTAGCTATAATGAAGGTATCGTGTTTAGGATGATTATTGATAGTAAGAAGATGAAGGCTTATAAGGTAAGCTTAAAGATGATAAGAGATAGAATTGTTAAGTCAATGTGTGGAAATAGTATCATACAAGTACTTATCTCTCCAGAGTTTGGGCACATTATAGATATATCAGTACAGCGTGCAACAAAGAATAGGGATATAGAGATGTACGTGTATGGCCTAATCAAGTCTGTAATATTTCCTATACAGATCTGTGGTATCAAGGGTATAGATCATGCAATCATCAACAATAATGAAGTAAAGACAAAAGGTTCTAATTTAATGGGTATATTGGGACTTAGCTTTGTAGATACTAGACCTACTATTTCTGATTCAGCTGCAGACACCCTCAACTGTCTGGGAATAGAAGCCGCAAGAAATGTATTAGTAAGAGAGTTATCAAAGGTACTCAAAGGAGATATACGCTTTGATGACAAGCACATTAATCTACTTGCAGACTTCATGACAAACAGAGATAAGATAACACCTATAAATATATCTGGAATGATTGAGAGAGGTCATAGCTATCTTACTAGAGCATCTAATGAACGGACAATAGTAGAATTAGCTAGAGCTGCATGCAAGGGAGTGGTAGAACCAATACAAAGCATATCTGATAGTATAATAACAGGTAGTAGATTAAGAGTAGGAACAGGTATTATTGACATACTCTATCATACCTAGGAGCATTATATAAAAACTTTTTTTTTACAGAATACTAACACTAAGTATATTTTAGATCCACTTTGATGTTAGCCATAGATAGCTCTTGAGCTAGTAACTTAAAGCTATAGGGTAAACAATGTTTCTTTGCACTGCTGCTCTTAGAATTAATACATGGACTACTAGAGCATATTGTACTACAATCATGACATATCCACATCTCACATATATCAGAAGTGTTCTTTAGCTTCTCAAGAATCATCAATGCTGCTCCATGTGCTATAAGACAATCCTTTTCCATCTCTCCAAATCTTAGTCCTCCCTTTCTTGATCGTCCTTCAAGTGGCTGTTTTGTAAGGCTTTGTATAACATCTTTTGATATAGAATGAACTTTGTCTCTGGCTTGATGCCTAAGAGCATGATAATAACATATACCAGTCGCAATCCTTGTTTGTATAGGTAATCCTGTGGTGCCACAGTACATCTTCACCTTAGAAAACTTGGCTATGTCAGCTTCAAAGCTTCTATAAGCTCTATTAAATGTTGTTGCATCTATGCAGCTACTCTCTCTAGACCTTGGCTTTGAAGGAAGAGTTGGGTCTCTAACATTATTTGAATCTGATATGTAGATCTTATCCATTACCATCTCTAATAGATGACCCATAGTCATACTACTAGGTATTGCATGAGGATTGATTATAAGGTCAAGTGCTATCCCGTTTGCAGTAAATGGTAAGTCCTCTTGTGATAGAATTGCTCCTATTACGCCCTTCTGTGAATGTCGTGACGTAAACTTATCCCCCACGATAGGAGACCTGTATGATAGTATCTTTACTCTAACTATTTTGTTTCCTTCAATAGTTGTACCCTTGATTATTTTGTCAATCCTTCCTGATGTAAAACTCTTTAGTACTATCTTTTCTATACTTTGCTTCCTTTCTGCTATTATAAGCTTAGCAGCAATGGTATCACTATCTTTTACTCGTTGGCCTACTAGTACTATACCATCATCATCACGTAACATATGGAATCATAGATGCAGATAGTCCAAACATGAACAATGGATGTAGCTCGACATATGTATGTTGATTATAAACACCATCGTTTGTTGTAGCAATAAAGCGCTGCATCTGTTCTGTTGCATCTATCATCTCTAACATACCAGTTTTGCACATACTATCAAACGTAATATCACTGCATGTTGGTATACTTTCATTGGCACAGACTAGTAGGGGCCTACTGTATCGACCTCTATTTGTCTGGATATGTATTTCTTTATCTAATGAGTAATATACAGACACAAACATAGATGCTCATGTCTTTCTTTTGTACACCTTCATGCTTCTAAGTATAGTATCTTTTGACATTCTTACAACAAATAGTCCATTGATAAACAAAGCATCATTCCCTTGAGAAAGTATACTAAGATGGTTTAGAACATCATCTGGGTTGACGTAATGTGTTATCATACATGTTGATGATAAGTACTTAACAGTGCCTACATCAGGACCCTCTGGTGTTTCACAGGGACATATATATCCGAGCTGAGTTGGATATATTTGTCTCATCATGGCACTTGCTCTTTCCTTTGAGCTAATCTCAACTCTCCTAATATGAGACAATGAGTCAAGACTAGACTTCACTGATAGTGCTTGAGATATAGTTCTTTTGCTGTCACCTTGGATATAGCCTTCCCATATGCCCGTCTTGAAGTTACTTTGGATATCCTTTGATATCCAGTTCAGTGCACTTACTACAACTGCTTTCTGCTTACTATTACTTCTTATCTTTTGCTGGTTAAGCTTGCTAATCTTCTTCTCTATGTACCTCCGTACAATATCTGCTGGAGTATGTACACATTTGAAGCTCAAGCAGTCCCTATCATCTTCTTGTCTGATTGATAGTATAGTCTCTACAAACCTACATATCATCAACGATAACATCTTCACCTTCCTGTCATCATCAAGAGATGCCAAGATTCTTTCTGTTGAATATGTAGCGTTGTCATCAAGTATAGTAGCATTTACTTGCGATTCTAGAAGGAGTCCTGATACCTCTTTTGGATGATCCGTCCATGACAATATTTCTTGCTTTGCGCTAGCAATAGACTTTCGAAGGGTTTTCATTACAACAAACACATTGACAAGATTGTTGTGTGACAGAGAAATCTTTAGTACTCCATTGACTATGTAGATCTTGCAGTGGCACTTTGATAGTTGTAACTCGCATTTTTCTTTTTGTGCTTGGTATCTGAAAGTGTAGTTTCTCTCTTGGCACATAAGGACTTTCCTTCTTCCCTCTATAACGAATGATCCTTTTATGGCTGATGCATCTTCCAAAGGTTTGTAACAGCAACCAATAGGAACAGGAATGGTAAGCACTACTTTGTCATCTGATATGATACTACATTCATATGTACTCAGAGTATTGATATACTCTTGGTACATCTTCTGATTAGAAGATACATATACGTTGCTGAAGATCTTACAGTTATCTATTGTTATGTCTTTGATCAGGTCTACGATGTCTAGCATCATAGTGTTGTACAACTTAACGATACCAGCGTCCATTCCAATGCTTTCTATAAACCTTGGGAGATCCATCATTTGTCTCTTATATGTCCAAGGTATCAGCACAGGTACGAGCACAAGCACCATACATGTCTATCTTCAGTTATGTACGTATAACTTTTTTTTTTGATTTTTTGTACAGTACGATGCTATCTACTATTCATCAACTTCACTATGGCTAGTCAGCTTAGAACTGTATC